>JBBPDA010000003.1:14157184-14197127 GCA_037974385.1 Arnoldichthys spilopterus | reverse complement strand
CATTGTGAACACACTCAAGCACCACAACGAAATGTGACCTCTGCATTTAACCCATCACACGTGCACACAGGGAGCAGTGTAGTGGGACAGAACCTTGCTCAAGGGAACCTCAGAAGTGCCCGGGCCAGGACTCGAACCTGCGACCTTCAGGTCCCAAAGGCAGTGTCCTAACCACTAGGCCACCGCTGCCCATAAATTTTAAATGTAGTATTAAGCTGAATGATATACGCTAATGATTTTTAGAGTCTGTAAAGTCTGTAGATTTCATTTGAACTACTGACTAAAACACAGAAACGGTATCACTTCAAACCCAGTCACAACTTATTTTCTTTTTTTATGGAGACTTTATGATTCAGCCTTTGACTTAACTCTCAGTGTCAGTCAGGTCACTTCATGTGTATAATCAGCAAGATTCTTAAGTGATGAATCGTAAAAAATGGATGAAACGCTGATTTAGCTGATACACAGATAAAGCATGTTTGATGCTATGAGGCATGTAGGCATGATACAACAATAAAGCATGTTGACTAGAATAAGACTAAATTACAGCACATCACATGAAGAGGCATTGCAATTTTATACATTTAAGTTCATTGTGTTAATGAGATGAGATGAATATCTTGACTTAATGTGCAGATTAGACATGTGGTGAAAAAAAACTAGGATTCTAAAGATCAACATGACAAGGTATTTAGCCGTGAAAGGCTGGGTTCAGGTAGCGTGAATAAAAGGCCTCACACACACGCACACGCATCAACACACACCTGTATTTTCTGCCAGTATGTCAATCTATGAGATCAGTGCTTTTCTGTGTATACGTCTTACCTGCATATCTGTAAAGCTTGGTGCTGACTGTGTCCTCTGTAAAATCTCCAGACTCTGCAGTAACCGACTCAGCTCCATCAGGCTGGACTGACAATGGGCAAGTTCTAAAACATATACACAGATACACAAACTTTTGGCATATTTTAAAGACATTTCAACAAAAAAAAATAATTTAGCTGAAATAAACGTGCCACAGTGTGTGTTGCTGTTCAGGTCTCAATGCTGCTATGGTTTTCTGTTTTTCAAACACTGTTGCAGCTCCACATGCTCATCATTATGTATTCTGTAGGTACACTCTGACCGAGATTAGCCCTTAATGGACTGTGAAGGCCTTTTGAAAACATACTTGAATTCCTTAGTCTTCTACCACAACCAATATTACTACCTTTGCCATAAAGAACAGGAGCTAAACCACAGGATCATAGAACATAATACACAAATATTGATCTGGCTGGTGGGAGGAGACTGCAGCCATGTGCTTGCATAGTAGTTGTATTATCCTTTAACCTTAACGATTAAATTTCAGTATGACTTCTGAGAAACAATGCATCACACATGCAACAGTGCATTATGACATCTCTCAATAGTCTCATTTAGATCTTATGTTTTTTCAATTTAGAATTATATTAAAAAATAACTCAATTCACAATAGACTTGACTAGATGGCATATTTGTACAGTAGTGTCAAGTCAGTCAGTCAAGTTTGTCCAAGAAATTTGTTCATGCCTAATATTAATATATCCACATAAAACACTGTTATGTTCCAAAATCAATGCAGTTGAACTGACACTCTCAAACTGCTGCAACACAATGCACTTTGACACCTCTTGCGTGTTCTATTGCATATGCATTTGACCACTACGTGTGTCTGTGTTACCTTCTGCACACTTGTCCATCTCCTCTGACTCCTGCAGCCACGCTGCGACTTTGCTCTGGCCATTGCTGTAGGAGGGTGGCAGGCTGGTGGTGCAGGGCAGGGGTGGCTGCCAGGGCAGAGAACTGGGCTTTACCTGCTGCTGAAAATGCACAAAAATACATAAAACATTCTTTTGGCAGATGCTCTCATCCTGAGTGATTAATAAAATATCAGACAGTAGAGGGATCAGAGAAGAATGTAGAGAGGCCCACAATCTATAGCTTTTAACCAGCTTGTTTAAGGATGAGTGCCAGCCAGCAGGACAAAGCACTCAGTAACACTATAAAATATTTTTTAAAGCATTGTTTCGCTGAAAGTGCAAGTGTGAGAAAAACAATGAGAAGCATTAATCTAATAAATAATAGGTAGAACTGATAAATGATAGGACCATCACTTAGACAGTTGTTTTCGTTTATTGTGACCTTAAACATTTAAACAATGCATTTACTTTAGCTAATATAGTTAACATAATTCATCTGTCATTCATCTCCTTGACGCACATCATTACATATTTAAAATGCAAAGTACTTATGCTAATCACTACAAAAAATAATCAACATCATGCTAAACATCATGCTAAATTATAGAACTGAACCAATCTGTAGATAAAGCGCTGTACTAGACAGTGAGAAAGCACAATATGTGTTAAATGAAGAGCTGGTGCGTTTTTTGATGAGTCATTACTGAGTTACACAGTGTGTCACAGAGATCATCCCTTGAGGACTACTATATCTTACACACACACAAACACAAAGACAAACTCAGAGAGAAAATAGAGAAAGTGAGAGGGAGTGAGAGAGAGTGAGAGAGAGAGCATGTGTGTAAGAAAGATTCACCTTGCTTTCATGAGCAGAAGAGGGGGTCGTTTGAGGTGACTCGAGGCTGGCGGGAGGAGGAAAGGCTCGTATGCTGGCATCACGAGGCGAACGCACAATCTCGTTCTGCCTGTACAGACGGTGGTGACGCAGCTTACACACCCAGGCATCAAATACGTCTGGAGACTTCACCTACACACACACACACAAACAACAGAGGACAGTGAGGAGACAGACAACACATGTCTTCAGCATCTGTCCGTCTGACTTGCTGCTTGCATAGTAACTCCAAACACACAAACACAATCACACAATAACCCACACCCAAATACAGAACGCTGTTTTTATCTTCACACATTCTGTCCTCCCTCTCAGTCTCTCACCTTGAGATGATAGATGTGCTCTTCTGTGTCAAGGTCGATGCGCCGAGCTCTCTTCTTTATGGACATGACGGACAGACCTACATCTATACTGCCATGCAGCTTTCCCTTTTGAATCTGACACAGATTGAAAGAATTAGACTTAAAATAGACTAAATAGGCTTTAAAATTGACTAAATACTAAAAATAAATATATCACATTTATTTTTCTCCCAAAAATTTTTCACAGTAAAGCACTGGATTAGGAATCATATTGTGAGATGATTACAGAATAGACAGTACATATTCATAAGACAAATTACTATGAAATTGTAACTGAAGTGGATTTTACAGTATTGTAGGATATAGTAGCGACTGTAACAACTGAGAAATAAAATGTCACCAAAGAAGAAATGATGTTATATTATCACCTACAAGATTCAGTAATTCATAGGTTATATTAACTAACACTGACCTCTCCTCTACTACTACAACATTTTTTACGGTATGAGGGACTATTTTGGAATATAAATATGGAATGTTTTATCATTTAAAAAGTTGTTGTTGATCCATTAAGCAGGTACAAGGATTTCTCTTTAAAAACCAAGTTAACTGAGTTTAATAAAGCAATCATGGCTGTCTTAACTGTAACAAATACTTTATTTGTCTATATCCATAGACAAGCCCTTCAGGTTTTGGGCATCTCGCTATAAAGAATACCATCTAAACGCACCGACTAAATGAAGATACCAACAATATTTGTTCCACTTCTCCTCCAACCAGCAAAGACCCTCCATGCCTCCATGGTTTAGGGACTGTCTGTCAGTTATCTTTAAAACATTTGTTGCTTATGCTACTTTAATTTGGTTTTGCTAAATTCATTCAACCTAAAGAACTAAAAGTACATACATGTATATGTTCCACAAAACAGTTTCACTGTCATACCTTACTTACATCTATTGGGGACTTGGAGTACTTCAAGATTCCATTATCCAGGACAAAGAAACGCTGTGTTAAAAAAAAAAAAACAAAAACGCAATGGCTTTGATAAGACAAATGTATTTCTCATTGTAGAACATTGCAAAGGCTGCATTCAGGAAGAACTATTGACAACGCTGGTGGTTCAGATTGTGCAGTAATCATACTTATAAGATCTGGTAAATCTGTGTAACTCTTTCTTAAGACTTCCTTTTAAAACACCATAGATTTATAGGCTATATGACATTTCAAATTGCACTGATATGCAAATAATGAATTTTTTATTTTTTATGAAAAGCAGAAGATAAAGTTAGACTAACTACAGATTACAACACTTGAGTTAACAGAGATAGTTAGTTATGCAGTTACAGTAGGTATATAATATATAGTTTTCTAAAGAGCATCATGTGCAATGTCACAAAATTAAGCAAACCTTAACAAAAAACACTTCTCTTCTCTACAAATGCAGCAATCAATGTGTATGTTATTTCATGCTCAGCTGTGACAAGTAAATGCACATAGAGGCAGTATAGGTGTGTCTGACCTTGTGCCAACCCTTCAGCGGCCATTTTCTTTTCTTCAGCATAAACCCCTCATGTTTATCAGGTCTCTGGACATTTGTCTGCCCAATCTTCAACCCTTCGATGATCTCCCAGCTGTCGGCCTCCTACAGACAAACACATAATCCATGTTGAGAATCATATCCAATAGGTAGGTCTAACATAGTCGGTGGATCAACACTGTAAGCACAAGGATAGTGAGAAAAATGATACTGTATAAAATCAGCGAGTGAATAAATTAAATGCAGGTCATTTATTCTGTTGCAGCAGCACATGCTCTCTCAGCACTTCCATTTCCAGACCATTTGCTCTCTCTCTCTCTCTCTCTCTCTCTGCTCCATAAAACAAAGCCTGTGTGCTGGAGAGGGAATTAGGGTTAAATGAAAGTCCTTAATCATTTTTACGTAGACAAACACACTATACCACACAAACACATTATGCAATCAGAATGGCCAGTGTCACACAAGTGGAAGGGAGAGTAGGGGAAGGAGAGGAAGGAGTAAAGGAGGGAGAGAGGAAGGTAATGAGAGAGACAGAGGGATGAGAATGAATGAATGAATGAATGATCCAAGCTGTTAGCTTACACTGAGGTAGAATACCTCACCTGCAAATGCATACAAACGCACCATAACAATATTTAAATTAACTCCAGTACAGACTTTAATATTTCTCCTTTTGAAAAAGATGAAGGAGAGCAGAGATCTTTCAGTAACTACTGTAGCTTCATTATCCCACATGTTAGTAAGGTGATGCAGAGTCTTTGATGTAAACCATCTTATTCTGATGAGAGATGACCTTCCTACAAAAGCCAAGACACCTGATAGAGCGTGCTGGCTTTTATGTACAAAAGAAGAATGATGCATGCCACATGCATCAATGAAATGATCATTATTAGGAAAGGAAGACCTAATTAGCTTTCTAAGTTCACTCAGCACACTGGGCAGATTTATGTGTTTTACCCTAGACATCCGGCTTGCTTGGCTGCCAATACAAATGGCTGGTGAGAAAAATCTGCTTCACTGAATGGGTAAGTCAACCCATTAAGATGAAAAGTCTTGTATTTATTGCATGTCGAACAAGTCAAATATGAGGTTATTTGCTAAAATGTCAGCATGCTTTATTGCCACTGAAGTCGCCCACGAATAAGCTAAAGCTGCCCTTTAAGCTTTTAATTTGTCAGTAATATCATCAGCTTCTCACTCCACTGTAGAGTTCATTCAATTATCAAGAAATAAAAAAACACCACAGACATTCAGGACATTATATTCTTATGGACAGAATCAAACTAACATTCTAATAAGCTATATCTGAGTCATTAAAGATGAGTAATATCAGTACGATGTAAGAAAGGCATTTAGGATGCCAAGAATTTATCTGAAATGTATATAACATGCTATGTTAATTAGTCAGTGTCACAGTGTTGCACAGTCAGGGAAACGAAAGGCAGAATGTTTCTTTTCACAGCAAGGCTTCCGAGTCCATTACATTTAATCTATTATAGCACGCTGTTACATTACACACTCCAGTGTAATACACCTAAACTACAAGCATCCGTATCAGCAGACAACACAATCACATCACACATTAGATGTTAGCATCTTCTGGCGAACAGATCATTGTGTGTGAATGCTGAAACAGGGTTTACTGAACAGAGGAAGCTCAGAGCCAGAGGGCAGTTTGGCTGTAGAGTTCAGAGGGAGATTGAGAGTCATTGAGCCTGGTGAAGCTGCACACTAGAAACATCAATACAGCGCTTCATTAAAGAAGCCATTACCTCTTCTGCTATATTCAACTATAGCCACTTGTGCTCTCTAGCAAGTGAATTGCTATTGTGATTGCTCTCTCCAAAAATAATGAACAGGCCCACTTTATGTAGGCCTAGATGGCACCATTTCAGTGATGACAATCATAATGTTTTCAAAAGCAAAACACTTCTTCAGTGAGCTTTCCTACCAGTGGTATTATCAGTTAGAAATACATGATTTCTTAGTTTAAAGTCTTTAACTATCTTGGTAAATGAAGACAACTGTGTTATCTTAATGCTACATCTGCTGAGAACTGGCTTTAAAATCAGCCTGACCAAACCTGACCCTTTTTCCCTTGTAAGTTCATGTACCTGGTCATATTAAGCACAGCAGTTCATACTCCACTCGATAGAAAGAAAATACTTGTTTTGCTTATTATTAATCATATAGTAGTGACTTTTGTCTAAAAAAAATAATCTCCTGAGTTTTGTGTCACCATGCACCAGCAGATAGGAAAACAACTATATTAGTCAGATTGTTTAGAGATTAGAGAGCACTTTTATCCCCAATACCCCTATAGAAACCTTCAGTTTCAACTGATGCTGCTCAAAAACCTTTTTCTTTGAAACCTACAGAGCTTCAAAACGAGCTGTTTGTAAGTAAAGCACTTTACTTCAAATGAGCATCTAAAACTAGGTCATAATGCTCAAACTACTCTTCTGCCCCACAGGAAGAAACACACAGCTAACAACATGACATCATATAGTGCGAGTGTTTGCTATTTCCGGCTAGATTCTTATTTCCCCTCAAATACTCAATCCAGCCTTTTCTGCTGATATTGGCCCCATACAAATACACATTAATACTAATATGGCATCTCTAATAACATCATGTTTAAACTCCCTTTGCCAACACCCCCACCTGTCATAGAATGATGAGAGACCCTCTGCAATACCATGTTTTGATTAAAAATACATAATTTCATGAAAGAAAAATATGCTATGATTTCCAACTCAAATTGGCTTTAATCTGTAATGCTGTGTGAACATGACCTGACACATTCCAGAGATCGTGTTTACCACAAAACTAAGCATAAAGATCTGTTAAGATCCTTCTTGCTTGTATATACAGTTGAAGTCTACATACTCCCAGGCTAAAGTCATTAAAACTTTTTCAATCACTACATAGATTTGATGTTAACAAATCAGATACAAAATCCACATCTAAGTAACAATAGTTTACAGACAGATTAACTTCACTTATAATCCACTATAGGTCAGACACATGAACTAACTGACTGTGTCTTTAAAGAACTTTAAAAAGTCCAGAAAATAATCTGTTTAGTAATACAAAAATATTTTGTACTGTATTTCCTATTAAGTAAGGAGATGTTTTCTGTGTCCTAGAGATGAGCACACTTTGGCATGAAAAGTATAAATAAATTCCAGAACAACAGAAATGGACCTTGTGAGGATACTGGAAGAAAGAGGTACAAAAGTATCTGCAGTAAAAACACAGTAAAATCAGTCCTTCATATATGATATATGGCATTATATATATGATACTGATATTCCTATCCATAATGTACTGATCTTACTTTACTATCTCATCCTGTTATTATCAGATTTGTATTACTATTACTATTAATCACTACATCACTTTTGACCTGTTTGCACATCTGTCCTGTTGTACATATACTGCACATTCTTATGTATAAACACCACAAATGTACATACCTGCACAGAGTTTTATAAGTTAAAATGTTCTTTATCTGCACTTAATATTGGTTGCCCTATTTTTTGTCATTTTTAATGTTTCTTAACTATAGTGTTTCTGCTTCTGCTCTATTTCTATCTTTATTGCACTGAGCGTGTAAATGGCACAGGAATTTCCCTCGGGATTAATAAAGTTCTTATTTTATCTTATATAATTTGAAAGGCAACTCAGCAATGAAGAAGCCACTTCTCCACAACCACCATTAAAAGCCAGACTAAGGCTTGTAACTGCACATGCAGTCAGATATCTTATTTTTTGGAGAAATGTTCTCTGGTCTCATAAAAAAATTGAATTCTTTGGGAATATTACCATCAGTATTTTTAAAGGCTTGCAAGTCTAAGAACATTTTTCCAAATGTGAAGCCTAGGAGGAGGAAACATCATGTTAAGGGGGTGCATGTTGCTACAGAAATGACTTGTCCAATTCACAAAATAGATGGCATCATGAGGGAGAAAAATGATTACATATGTCTTAAAACATCTTATGACATCAGTCAAAGAGTTAAAACTTGGTCACAAATGGGTCTTCCAAATGAACAATGTGTGTAAAACCTACAAACCTGACCCCAGCTACACCAGCTCTATTGGCTGGAATGGGTCGAAATTTCAGCAACTTTTTTTAAGAACAGTGGGCAGTTATGGTCTAGTGGTTAGGACATTGCCCTTGGGACCTTAAGGCCGCAGGTTCAAGTCCCAGCCTGGGAACTACTGAGGTACCCTTGAGCAAGGTACCGTCCCACTACACTGCTCCCCAGGCGCTGTTGATAGCTGCCCGCTGCTCCACGTGTGTAGTGTGATGGGTTAAATGCAAAAGTCACATTTGGTTGTTGTGGTTGAGTGTGTTCACAATGACAAATAGTCCCTTTCACTTTTATAAGAAGCTTCTGGAAGGCTACCTGAAACATTTAACCCAATAAAAACAATTTAAAGGCAATGCTACCAAAATGCTAACGGAGTGTATGTGTTGATGTAGTCCATGTGTTCCTTAGCCCCACCTTAGTCTTGTTCCTTCCTCAGCTGCACCTTGTTCCATGTCTCCTCCTATGCCCAGGTGTCCCTTGTCTAGCTCGGTATTTAATCCCTCGTGTTTCACCATGTCCTCTCTGATCTCTGTTATACCTTCTTGTAACATCTTATCAATTTTATGTCCATGTCAAGTAAGTTTCCATTTACATTTATTCATTTGGCTGATGCTTTTATCCAAAGAGACTTCCAAGACGTGGAGCAGTGTAGTGGAACGGTAACTTGTTCAAGGGTACCTCGGAGTGGGACTTGAACCTGCGACTTTCAGGTCCCAAGGAGAGTGTCCTAAACACTAGGTTGTTGTTAGCCTTTGAATCTCTGCTTCTCCGCTTTTTTCTGTTTATCCAGTGTTTGTTTTGCATTTAATAAACTGTTCTCGTGCCTTCTTCCTGTTACAAAACCTGACAGTATGTAAATATTCTCAGACATTTCACATTCTCAAAAAAAGTAATCTAACCAAAGAATTATTTTTAAGAATTGGGTTCATATATATTTGGCAAAGGTGTATGTAAATGCCTGTGATGGGCTGGCCTCCTGTCCTGGGTGTACCCTGCCTTGGGCCCATAGTCAGCTGGGATTTGCCAGCTTTCTGGTGACCCGAAATGGAAGAAGCGGTTTAGAAAATGGACGATGGATGGTATGCAAATGCTCAATTTAAACTGTACACACTGACAAACACATAATAAAACACACTACTAGCACTGCAACACTACAATAAGTCAACATCACAGGTGCAAGCACAGGAGACTCAGTGAAAGAACTAATGCTCCTTGGGGACTCCTTAAGAATAAATGGGGTCCATAAATACAAACTCAACACAAGCACACCTTTAGTCGCTACTAACACAACACCTCTGCTTGAATTTACACTGATCTATATACAAGAGATCAGCACAAGTAAGAGCAGCTGACCTACATTCAGCATGTGGCTGACAATCCAAACTGCATTTTTGTTAACTCACGGTCGACCCAAAAGCAGGCTGTCAGAGTGACTGCTGCCTGTAGAGTGATGCAACTAGTGCACGGCAGGGAGCCGAATGAAAAATTCATCACATGAAGAGGATGCTGGGAAAAGCCTCACAGCATTTTCCATACTGAGAGAAACCAGTCTAGAGGGTTATCATTTACTGCCTCACTCAATCTCTCTCAGAAACATACCAAATTTGCTATTCTGTCAGTGTAGACCAGGGATGCCCAAATTCAGTCCTGAAGGGTCAGTGTCCAGCACAGTTTGGGCATTTCCACACCTGGTTCAACTAACCTGCTTACCAGGTTTAGTGAGCGTGTTTGAGGAGGAAAAGGTTCAAACTTTGCTGGACCCCAGTAGTCCAGGGCCTGATTTTGGCACCTATGGTGTAAACCAATTGCCGTTCTACATAAAACAGTGTTTCAGCTGCAACCTAAGAAGAGCATTAATCAAAAAAACAAAAGACATTAAAAGTTTATTTTATTTTATTCAAAACCCAAATATGAAATTTAAACATGATCTGATCCCAACAAATGCACAAGAAATTATGTCCAAACCAATCTAAAATTGATGTGAATAGCGGAGTCCCATCAGGCACAGGCAGTTGTAATCTTTGTGTATAATAAAAGCACACTAGCACAGAAACTTCTAATTAGCATGTTCTGCATATCCCCTGCTTTCATTCTCATTTGATGTTGTGGGCCCAGTTACCCAAAAGTGCCAAAACACAAATTTCATGGCAAGATGGTAGATTGGAAGCTGCAAATTTGAATGCACACCAGTTGCTTAAACACTACATTGCTTTTGGGAAAGATGAGGGAACTACACAGCAGTTTTTGCACAGGATCTTCAAAGCTCAATGATGATCGACACATCACATGCAAGAATCTGCCAATATCACAGTAATGGAAAAATCACTGGCTCTAGTACTTTTGAATAAAACTGACAGGAGAAACGGAACAATCGTGCAGAGAAAGGGTGTAAATATTACATCAAAATGTATGCTATAAATATGATGGATTTAGAGCAGAGTTTTGTTTTCTGTTTCTGTTTAAAGGGTCAATATTGATAATATATTTTTCTTCTATACATGACAATATTCCAATCTCCAATCTTTTTTCCATTAAAGTAAACTGTTTTTGTGAGCATGCTGTTAGCTGCATGTTAGAGTACCTTGTACCTCAATTCAAAAGCAGCCCAAGTTGGCACATTCTTAATTTCGTCATGAACGGACTGTGCTAACCTGCTGGTTAGGCAGATCTAGGCAGATCTTTTTACTTTACAAAAAAAGTGAAAACAGGCTGTTTTTTGCCATTCCGTTTTAATATTTGCAATTTTTAAATACCTTTAAAATAAGATTTAACAACATAAACTTTAATTCACACTGTATGATTGTGCTTGGCAAGAATACTCTTCTCTGATCGGGGAAAGCAAAAAGCACTAGAGAGGGATTTCCTCTTTGACAGTGAGGCAGCAGCTGTGTGATGAACACCACTTCTGGAAGGCAGACAGAAATAATGAGGGCTTCCCCTCTACCAGGGTGTCTGAGCACACACTGACTGCAGTACAAGGGCTGCAAAGCAGCTTTGATCTAAGGAGGCATTGTCTCACAGCAGTGACACTGACATGGTAGTGGCATGTTCGTGTGTGTGTGTTGCACAGAGTAGATCACACAGCAGTGGTGCTGGAGTTTTTAAACAATTCTGTGTTAGTACAGGGCTGAGAATATTCCACCAGCCAAAAATAACCAGCCAACATAGTCAAGTGGCCAGAAACTGACCAGTGATGGAAGGATAAGAAGATGGACAACACAAAGTGCATAGCAAAACAGATACACTATAAATTCTACTTTAAGGTCATGACATGAATATTATTGACACTGTTATAACAACTCCTGACACTATAGAAATATAAAACATCAGGTATGACATGTTTATGGCATGGTTATGTCAATGTTAACTAACTGCATTTTCCATCACTAACACTAAACCTAGATTTTGTTATTTTGATATTAGAGCCTGAAAAGCACACATTAGTAACTGAGGGGGTTAGTAACCAATTAGTTATAAATACCAATTAGTCATAAAAATACATCCTACATCCACATGTACACTCAAGCACAGTAATCCAGTCCCGTTTGATCACAAAGCAGTATTAATCAATATGTGAAACTGTGATCATGAGTCATTACTTCAAATGAAAGAAGGTTCCTTCATGGGAACATTCTTTTTCTGATCATTCCAAGAATGTGGAGCTGGGGGTTAAAATCTCGCTCATCAACTTGCTAAAGCACTTCAAAGCATTCCTCCACCATACAAAAAAGAATGAAGGTCAGACAGAGAGGAGAAAATGGGGAAGGAAGGGGCGAGTCCACTATAGTACAGCACATGCAGATGTTGAGGTTCTTTTTTTCTCTCATATATTTTTCACATGCTCACTTTGGGACTGAGTGAGGTCAGAGATTCTAGACATGTCTAGTTCAGTTTCATCCAGAAGTAATTATTGAATATAAACGTTTAAATTGTTGTATAAAATATAATAAGCAGGTGGAAAACAAGTCTGAAACACCTGAACGCAATTATTTTAACCACTGTAAATATTTTGGCTCACTGCAATTATTATTACAGTTAATAATATCATATTCACAACCCCAGTTCCAAAAAAGTTGGGACACTGTGTAACATGTAAATAAAAACAGAATGCAATTATTTGCAAATCTGATGAACTCACATTTTATTCACAACAGAAAACATTTCAAATGTTTAAATTGCAAAATGTACTATTTTAGGAAAAAATATGGTCATTTTGCATTTGATGCCAGCAACACATCTCAAAAAATCTGGGACAGGGTCATGTTTACCACAGTACGTAAATGTGTGTGAACTGAGGAGACCAGTTGCTGGACTTTTGGGAGAGAAATGCTGCCCCACTCTTGTCTTATATGGGATTCCAACTGCTAAATAGTCCTGGGTCTTTTTTTCATATGTTTTCAGTTAGTGAAAGGTCTGGACTGCAGGTAGCCCAGTTCAGCACCTGGAATATTCTACTATGAAGCCATGATGTTGTAATAGATGCAGCATGTGGTTCAGCATTGTCTTTTTGAAATATGCCAGGCCTTTCTTGAAAAAGACGTTGTTTAGGTGGGCACATATGTTGCTCTAAAACATGTATATACCTTTCAGCATTAATGATGCCTTTCCAGATGTGAAAACTGTCAATTCCATAGGCACTAATGCACCCCATACCATTAAGCTTTTGAACTGAGCACTGGTAACAAGCCAGATGATCCCTCTAATCTTTAGTCCAGGAAGCAGCATTCATGGTTTCCAAAAAGAATGTCAAATTTGAATTTGAATTGATTTGTCTGACCACAAAAAAAGTTTTACTTGGCCTCAGTTCATATTAAATAAGTTTTGATGCAGAGAAAATGGCAGCATTTCTGGATCATGTTCACATACTATATGGCTTTTTTGTATCATAAAACTTAGTTTATTTGAGCTTGAGATATGTCTATGGTCCGCTGGGAGCAACTAAATACTGACATATGGGAAGCAACATAGTTTATTGGCCAGTTTAGCTACTTTGGACATGTAATCTAATAGCTGCATACGGTGGACAAAAAAGACAAATTGTTAATTGCAGTTGTGTACGTGGCATCAGCTAAAATGTCAAAATCATGACAGGCCATGAAATGCCATAAATAACATGACAGAAAAAGTGATCAGATAATACAACACATGCAAACCACACTGTTAACTGCTGCAATAGCTATTGACACAATTCTATCACATAATATCCACTAAGGGAAAAAGATGATGTGGATGGGCTCATCTGCATCTGACCTGTTTGATCCCTGTGTGCACCTGTGTGCGTGTGGGAGAGAGAGAAGCTGTTTCTTCTACTAATTCCTGTGCTGTAATGAGAGGGTTTACAGGAGGTATAAAGTGCTGCTATTTAGAGACTGGCCTAGAGTCTGTATGCTGAGTGACTTGAATGTTACCACGATTACACACAAGTGCAACCAGATCAGTATCTTTCTCTTTCTCTCCTCTGTGTGACATCATTCAAAAATAAGTTAAAAGGTTGTATATGGAGTTACCTAGCAAACAGTATACAACATATAACACATGTAAACAACATGAACAGCATACTCACAAACTCTGAATGAGCACATTTGTTTTTAGGCTTCATTACTGCAGTGTCACTGAAGCTGTGGCACACATATGCTAATGTGTGGGAAGATAGCTTACATTAGCATTTCACTGAAACAACACTTGACTGCCTGTTGCCATTGTACAACAGGTGATGAAAGGCATGAAGTCATGAGCTCCAGTATAGGCTGAACTAGTGTATAACTGTAATAAAAACTGATACCACTGATAAGACATACACTGCCGTCATGTTTGTATGTAGCTGCATATACAGAGAGTTTGCCAGTATGGTGTAAAACAAACAAACTTTAACTTCATAAACCCTAGAGGATCCAGACTTGCTTCATTTATTATTGTCTGTGCAGATTTGAGCCTGTTCAAAGCAGAATGTACACTGAATGTAAATGTAGTTTTTTTGTGTAGCTCAGTATGTAACTGAAAATATGGTTATGCCACTACATGTGAAAAATATAGCAACACAAAAGTAGTAACTCGACTTATAAGGGGGTATAGGGACAATGGCTCTTTTTTACAGCCCACTGTTCCTAGGAAAGCTGTTCTCTTTCCACCCCTTACTGCAACAGAGGACTGAACCTGGCTCAGTCTTACCTGTCTGCTGTCCCTCTGGGAGGAGGAGGAAGAGGAAGCGCTCTTGTGTGTGGGCGTGGAGCTCTTGTGGACAGGTGTACCACTTCTCTCTTCCATGCTGGAGGCACGACCCTGGTGCCCTCGTGAATGGTGGTGCGACATACCCTCAGAGGCAGCTCTCTCTCTCACCCTCTGTCTCTCTCCCCTCTTCTCTCTCTTCCTTTTGTTATCTCTCTGTCTTACTCTCCTCACGTTCTCCTCTCTTCACTGATGAACATGACCAGAGAAAGTTGCCTCAAATAGGACTGGAACTTACAGCCTCTTACCTGAAACCCAGAGAGGACAAAAAAAACCACAAAAAAACATTTAGTTTACACAATTAATACAATTAACAATATTACCATTAAGGGTCTAAATTCCACAAACTGTCCTCATTTACAAAGAACAAAGGGAATAATTTTTTGTAAGATGACGTGGTGTGTGTTTACATTCTACTCAGTAATTCAAATTAGTTGGTAGAGTTATCACTTATCAGAAAAAAAGCTTATGCATATCATACAGTTTGGGCAGTGTCCGATTCCACCACGCAAATGATACAAAGTCTAGTATTAGTGGTGGGGAAAAAATTATACCAAAACTGCCTGTCTATACTGGCTCAAACACATTGCCACAGTATAGTGGCCTTCAGAATTAGACATCAATGTAAGCTCTGAGCTCACACTCCCCTCATTAGTATTATAGCATCCACAGCTGAGCTGAGACTTCCAGGGTATTGGTTATGCTGCCTTTACACCATCTCTATAACCTTCATTTATTCAGCAGACAGCAAAGACGGTGTGAATGCCCCTACTGGGCTTGAACAAGCTAATTTTTCAAGCTCTGTAGTGTCTCGCCTTCTGAGCCATTACGTGTAGTCAAATAGCTTTATGCAAAGTTTACAATCTCTGGTCGTTTTAATGGTCCACACCATTTTGCAAAACACGTGCTTAATGCAAAAAGTCGCAAGCTGGGAAATATATAGAATTTGTATATCTCTTGCTTATCCACATAACTAATTTGTGGTCTTTATTTCATCTATCAGTACAAATACAACATGACAGCATTTGACAAATGGATAAACTACACTGTTAAATAGGAACAGTTGTAAAAAGCCCACCAAACGAGAAACACTTAAGAGCATAGATGATCCATAACCAAGTTTTGACCAAAACTACTTCACAAAGCCGAAATATACACTACCGGTTAAAAATCTAAGAACACCCTGTTTTTCAAGTTTTTACTGGTAATTTAAGCAGTGTAATGGTAATAACAGGCAGTGGTGGCCTAGTGGTTAGGACACTGTGCTTGGGACCTGAAAGTCGCAGGTTTAAGTCCCAGCTTAGGCACTACTGAGGTACCCTTGAGCAAGGTACCGTCCCACTACACTGCTCCACGCCTTGGAAGTCGCTTTGGATAAAAGCATCAGCCAAATGAGTAAATGTAAATGTAATGTAAATGTGCAATTACAGTTGTAAACTGTAAAGTCGTAAACATAAATGGTAAACTGACAAATGTAAAAATAAATAAATAACTCTTGTAAATTTCATTTTTCAGGAATGAAGAACCTGGTTAACCTACAGTTTTTCTGAAGCATGCGAAATAAATGAAGCCCTAAAAGTTAATGAAGAGAATTTCTAGAGGTGACTCAACATTTGCAGCTTTATGCAAATTTCTCTGCAAAAGCCTCTTTCTGTCCAGTTTATCCAAACCAGCTGAAGTCTGGGGACTGTGCTGCTCTTCCACTAACTAAATTTACTGCAAAATTCTTTTTTTCTCATGACTCATTATCTAACTGTGTGTCTTTGTTTCTTGCCTTTTCCTCACCATTCTGATATTGATATACAGTACTACTTCCTGCAATACAGTACTGTGCTAGTATTGCATGAGAGGGTGTAGGAACAATGTGATCCAGCTCTGCTGTTGTTCAGACAGAGTCATCAGCAGAAGTTGGGGCTCCTGTGGCAATTGTTTGTGTTAACCTTTAAGGCTTCATTTACTTCCGTTTCTGTAGAAAATTTGTAAGTTCACTAGGTTCTTAATGCTTGGGAAAAATGCCTGTTGTCTATTAAATCTACATTATTTTTTGGACTTTTTATTTATGATGTATTTATTTAATGCAGCCATTTACCTTTGTACAATTTAAGGGTATTTACTGTAACTGAATTGCTTAAATAATCAGTAAAAACTAGTTTATGGCAAGCCTAATTTTCAGAAATTGCTTATATCCAGGGTCACTGCAAATATTCTGAAAAAAACACCTAATAGAAATGAAACGGAGAAGTAAACTTAGAAAAGAACTTCTTATGAATTGCTTTGTGTTTTTTTTTCCCAACAGACATGGATAAAGTGAAAGGATGTCATTAATCTTAATATGTTTAATTAAAATGTTTATTATTACTGAACACTCAATTAATTAGGTCACAACAATAATTTATTTATTGTAGCACTTCTTTTGTAGCACTTATTTAAGTGTTGTCCTGTACAGCTATAATGCTTGTTTGTTCCTGCATCTTCGAAGTCGCTTTGAATAAAAGCATCAGCCAAATGAATAAATGTAAATGTGAAATGTACATGTAATTATGAAGTACTTTTTTTTCGCTTCAAATCGTTTATAAAAATAAAAATGATAAAATGCATAAATATAGCTTTGTATGATTACTTAATTAACTGAAATGAGAATAACTGATCAATTCTATTACTAATACAGTATAATGATAGTCATAACTTCTTCTTGTTTCCTTTTACCAATATTCAGTGTATTGGAATGTACTGCCATACAGTAGAGGAAGTTGTATCACGAAACTCACTGCATTCTAGGAGTAACCCGAACCCGGGCAAGTGAGGTTACACGCTTTACAAAATCCTTGAGTCATTCTGAGTGTCTTCCCTAATTACTGATACTGGCACTACTCCTGTACTCTTTACACACACACACACACGCGCGCGCGCGAACACACACACACACACTAATTAGAGCTGCCTGATTCTCTAAAATGGATGGACTAACACATCAAGTGGGAGGGGGAAGGGATATGACAGAACTAGAGCTCCTTATTAAAAGTGGAGAGATCACTAAAATCAGAAGGTGGTATTTTTAAATACTATTTACTTTTGAAAACATGGTGTGCTCTGTCACACTGCCCTGTGGCCGTGTTTTGTCCAAAGCCTGCTGCGGTTTGTAAGTAATTTGCAACCAATGCACCAATGTGCTTAAACCTTCAGATGTGGCATTCTTACCAAGGGAAGCAGAGATATAGATGATAACTCAGGGGTGCCCTAATCCAGTGCTGGAATGTTGGAATCCAGAACATTTTGGGGAATCTCTGCTCAAACACACTTGATTCTCACTTGTTAAAGGCCAGGTTAAGTGAGTGTGTTTGAGGAGGGACACTACATGGACACTACTATGCTGAACACTGGAACTGGAAATTAATATCTTGGATTGGGGTTAATACTGATCATCAACTATAAATGTTTTATTATAATACTTTATTATAACACACTATAGGTCCAATATGAAGTCCAGTGAGTATGAGGCGTATAAGAGTATAAGTAGTTAAAACTCCTTAAATTGGGAAATTATTAATTTTACATCGGCATACCAGCACCAAGGCCATCTCAGTCTCAGCACCAAATACAGTTAAAAATCCAACAAAAGTAAACAATTTCATTCAAAATAATGCAGTTCAGCCTTAAGCCATGTGACATTATTGATTCACCGGGGTGTTTTAATATATTACACAGCCTATCACAGTATGGAGGGATTTAATATGAATATTTTTTCCAGACCTAGGTCTATTCTGTCCCCTCTCACTCCTAGAAAACCCAATCCATCAGCTTTTATAATGCAGACAACGAGGGCAATGTATCAAAGTAATGTAGCTCATGTAGTGTGAGTGTGAGTTTCACTGACATTACTTTTAAATAACCTGCAACCTCCTGCCTATGCTGACAAATACACATAGTGTTAGCGTTGTTAGCAGCTGCAATGCCAAAGTAAGGCAAGGTGTAAGTGGTGCAACGGATATGGAGCTGCCCCTGTGACCTAACGTTTGCTGGTTCACATCCCAGACCAGTACAAACACCACTGAGGCATCATGAGCAAGGTACCGCCCCCAAGCACTGTGTCAGTTGCCCACTGCTCTTACATGGATGGGTTAAATGCAGAGGTCACATTTCGTTGTGCTGTGCTACAGTGGGTTCATAATGACAAATAATCACTCACACCTCCTCACTCCTCAGACAGAAAGATTCTGTGTTATTTAGGTTAAAGGCAATGTGCCTATACAAGTGTGATGTGTACATAAGTTCCACAATAATACAGTATATTCTGTATGTTACATGAATACGGTTTTGTCTTTCGGTTTACTTACAATCGGCACTAATTATATTGATGTAGTATAGGAGACTGTTCTGTGTAGTTCACTGCAAGAGCCTTGTATGTGTCTCTGCAGCAGTATTGATTAGTCATGCAGTGAGAAGCAGGACCATGTCCAGCTTAATTAGACCCAGAGGAGCTCTTACACACCAAGGAGAAAGGCTCAAATTTCTTACACATTCATTAAAAAGAGCTCAGGCTAGAACCATTTCAGCATTCTTAACACATAATAGAAATCCACTATTATTGTCATTCATAAACCTTTTGCAAGGCATCATCATAAAGCTACTGTACCTGCCACTCTAAACTGTTAGCCTCATCCTGGGCCAAGCAAAAGGAAACCTTTGTCTAATGTGGTTTCTTGTAAACCGTTTAAGGAGAATTATTAATTAATAGCATGAAGAAGGTTGCAACAATAGTCACTAAGGTTGGATGTAATTTCTTAACATATTTTTAATACTTCGGTATTATTTCTTAAACAATACTTTATTGTAAACCTTCCTTTAAATACATACAAAATAAAGAAGTTACATGTCCAAGCTTGAACGCCCTCAGTCAAATGATATGTGTTGACTTTCTAAGAATATAACTCCACTTCAGAAAATACACTTAAATATTTTTTGCAGAAATTCTATTTACCTGCTGACTGAGAAAAAAATAAACATAAAAAATTTACTTATGCACATGCCACATTGTCATGTTAATTTCAGCAAATAAACATATATATATAACATAATTATGCATTAAAATGATCATTAATGCTTATGTAAAACATATATTTATGTAAATATATTAAAGATTATACTTTTCACTCAAATTGTAAATGTCTGACAACATACGTTATGCATAATATACATATTTTAAAAAATTGCATTACATTATAAAGGCTTTCAAAATAGAAAGGGCATTTTGGGATTGTTACTTTCCGAACCTGGTCCGAAAAGCAGTGGCACTGTCAGAACAGATACCTTTAAGAAGCTATGTCAGGTTTACATGAACAGCATTACAGTGCATGCGAAGTAAAAGCTACTGTGGGAAAAGTACTGTTATAATGTACAGAAAAACTAACAGAAGCTAACAGACTACTTTTAAAACAACCATTTAAAAATGAAGCCTTGAGACTCTGAAATGGTGCCTAAGAAGAGACTATATTAAGTGCCCTGTGCTATGCAGTAATAAATAATAATCCACTTGTCTTTTCAGGATGAAAAGGTTCAACCAAGGCCAGAGAGAAAGGTATAATTATACAGGAATCAAATTCACATGTTCATGGTCCAGCAGAACCCTATACATATACATAATTATACAGATATATAATTTATAAATCATTCCTCTTTTTAAGCCCATACACATGCATGCACACAACCAGTCAGGTATAATGCTTAAGCTGTCATTTTGGTGGTGGTGTGAGTGAAATGACTAAACTTCTACTTGGCACAGACATTCACCTCTCACCTGTATTGTGCTTCTCTTCTTGTGTATGTGTCTGTGCTAATTAAGGGTGGCTGCTAAGGGGTTTACTGTTTTTGGTACTCAGAATTGAGCGTGACAGGTTTGGCGCCACACATTAACTCACTCATAGTCTTTTGGCAGCTGTTGTGATGATGACAAAGTGCTATAAGGCTAAAGAGAATTTATGTCTCAATTTAACATTGTTCATAGCCCAATCCACCAACTACTGCTGCTCCTTTAACTAGATGTCTATGATGAAACACATTTCACCCAACACTCTTCCCCTTTCTAAATGAGTAATTGAAAAAATATTGCAGTATTTATTTTTGATTCTCAAAGACTTAGTACTCATTCGATTTTGGGGTATTTATTCTAAAAGGACTGTCTAAAGGAACAAAAATCCTAAATGTTTACTAGCTAAGACAAGTGCCAAAAGCATTTGTTTGTTTTCTTCACTATCCAGAATGAACTCACCTCTGTACATCGCTTCATTTCTAAACGTTAAGATCAAACAACACTGAGTAGTGATGAATTTGGCAGGTTAGAAACAATCCCAGAACAAAAAATAAATGAATAAACTGAAAGTAAAGGTGCAGACACACAGCTCACTGTGAGCTTTCTCCATAATGCTGGATCTTACATCTAATGTGCTAATGAGGCTATTAGACACAGAACATTTTCTTATATGTGGGTTTTCCAAATAGATCAATGAAGAAGCTAGTAGCAAAAGTATAACAAAGCCCAGTAGGCATAGGCTAATCCATTTTAATCCACTAGCCCACAAAAAACAATTTAAAAAAAAATCTGTGTAAAAAACCATAAATGTATATAATATGTGACTCAAATTTTTATTTTTGATATGGGACTATTAAAAATTCAGTTCAATCTACTATCATAGATATAATAAAAAATTTGCTAAGCATTTTAACCTTAAATTAGAACAAAAAATCATTATAAAAGAATATCCATATGCATATGGACTGAAAGCATTAGCACTTCTTATTCAACACACAGACATAACTAAGAAGACTATTAAAATTCTATAAATACAATAACTACTAGGGTTGCACAGATTTTTAGGTCAATGCCAATATTTTTCATGTACACACGTCTTGATGCCATTCAAAGCATTTCAGCTCACTATTCCAGCTGCCAAACATTCTGCTCCTCCAGAGCTCAATAAATTAAATAATGGTTCGAAATATCAATCTAAACATATGTCTGATGCTGATATTACTTATTTCAAGCAAATATCTGGTATTACAATTCTGATATCATGCATTTTGTTGCAGACAAAAGCTACTGGAATCAAATTTAGTTTAACCTATTTGCTGTGCTGGTCAAAAACCGCAGTCCTGGTACCACTACTGGCCACAACCCAGTGTTTTATATTCCTTCAGAATTATTAATGTAATTTAAAAGATAAACAATCACAACATTGATTGTTCACCCTTTAATATGAACAATCACTGCTGTTTTTTCAAAGGTCTGCCTCTTTCCTGCCACTGCAAACCTTTGTATTTGTATACATGTTTGTTAGACTCTCTGAGTTGTGTCCAGGCATCTGTTCCCATTCTACACTGTGGTTTTAACTGATGTAAAACATGGCTTTTACTTACCTAAACTAAAAATCTAATGTGTTATGTTTCAATGAGTACTTCATGTTACCACATGAATGTTTTGAGGTTGAAGTGATAAGCACAGTGCTTTACACCATTTTTTTTGTGGTCTCTGACTTTTCAATTGAATCAGCGATCACTAATTATGCCCTGAGAGGACTGCTGTCTGCCACATCACCTTCCCACAGCCATTACTAACAGAAAATGAATACATAGTAATACATAGAGTGGAATATTATTAACCTTCTTTTATAATCATACCAGTCAAACTATGCAGACCTGAGAATCTTTTAAATGTATTTTTAATGTTTTGTCACCTGAACACAGAGCAGATACTCTTGAGAAGAAGCAGTGAAGCCACACTTGTGAGCTGCTTCATGCTTTATTCCCCAACAGGATGATGCTATTAGTGTTCCTGGGTGCTCCTCTCTGACTTTGTTGTTGGGTGTTGGCTCAGAGCTGGGAGACATGGTGGGACGATTTAAATTATGGATGCGCCTGGGTGTGTGTGTGTGTGTGTGTGAGAGAGAGTGCATGTGTGTGTGTTTGTTGAGTTAGCCATAGCATTTGTCTAACCAAGACTGCTTAGTGAGCATGTTTCTTTTGGGGAAGACCTGTACAGATGTATCCTGTTGTTTAGATGGGTGTCAGCTTAAATCAGCATTTTTTAACCTTCCCTTGAACAGAGCTGGAGGGTTGCTACATTCTGAGCTGTAAATTCTAATATGACTGCACAATTATATTATTAATTATACACTAACAGATACTGCAGTTTAGTCCTGTGCAATTAGTCAACAGAAAGGGCCATAACTAATGCATGTGATTTAGTGGTGTCCCACAAGATCGCACTGCTCTGACTGCTTCAGTGGCTCAGGTGTTACACCACCATATAGAAGATGAGCATGAATAGATGTATGCTATATAACACATTCTTGTGTTTTCACTGGACTAAAATAAATGATTCATGACTAATGAATATTGATAAATACCTGATTAGCTGAATCAGGTGCAATCATCACCAAATGGGTCAGTACACCTGGTCCCTAGGGTTGGACCTGAGAATAGCTGCTCGAGAGCTTCCAGACTCTCTGCCTGAATGGTATGCGTCACAGCACTGTAAATGAGCCCAGAACAAGGTAATCAATACTACTGTCCTCAGAGAACACTACAAAAACACACACAACACTGCAGCAGCCACGGTGCACAAGGGGAGATGGATGCTGAGGGGAAAAGGGCTATTTTGCACTCATTCTAATTTTAGTTTTCAGGACAGAGTGAGATTAGGCCTACATGGCGGTGTAGTGTGCTTGGGAAATTCGTGTAAAAGCTGTGTTATTTTTAACATGCACATATTTAAGGGTTCATCTGTTTGTCTACAAATACCAGAAACCACGACCACATGCTTATGTTCAATTTGATGTCTCATTTAAATCACTGTGAAATAATGTAATATATATTCTTAAATGCTGTTTGAGTACAGCAAGACTAGACAAGACGATGAACGCAATACTTCTCTATAGCGGTTATGGTTAACACATGACACTCTGAGATGTTCCCTGTGTATGTAACCTGTATGTGAAATTCAGAGCTTCACAACTTAGACATTTGATGCAAACCAAATGTAATAATTAAACCTTTCTACTTGCATTTCTATTTCATATTCAGCCAACTGTGAGTGTATTAAAAAGATTATATGAATATATTTACCCAAAGAAGCTATTGTTGAAAATTGTCTGACATGTTAATCAAGTAAATGAAAAGCTTAAGCCTGTTCTGTCAACTTGGTGGTGTAGCCCAAACAATTCACCAAAAGCCACCACCATATCCATTTCTCTGCTGTATGAATTGTACACATTCAATGACTTTGGGCTTTTCCTTTCATTAGGACTGATGGTAGTGTTAAGACAGAAGCAATAAACCTTTCCCATGACTCAGCAGAATCCTCACTGCCTACGACATAGCCTCTGGAGTAACAGGAACACCCCCCCCCACCCCCACCCCAATCCCTTCTGGCACGTTTTCATAGAAAACAGGATTCCACCTCACTTTCCCTCTCATATCGGGTCACTGCTCACACCTGCCCTGCCCTAAGCTATAAATGCACAGCACAGAAAATTCTCTTTCTGCAACAATTTCCAATCTGATGACGGTGAAGATCGGTTATATTCTGCGATCGACCATGAGCTGCATGATGGAAAGTCATACAGTCATTCATGTTTGGTGTAATGATCAGTCACTGATGTGAACGATAATTGTAAATCAACATGCTTAGAAGCAACACCCTTTAATTAGAACTCTGTGCCTGCCTGTCCTTTAGAGCCTGACTTCTCTAGGCTCATTAAAGTGAACAAGGTAAATGAAAATGACTATTTGTCATTGTGAACACATGACACACCATAAAGAAATGTGATCTCTGCATTTAACCCATCACACGTGCAGCAGCAGGTAGCTATCAACAGCACCCAGGGAGCAGTGTAATGGGACGGTACCTTGTTCAAGGGTACCTCAGTAGTGCCCAGGTCGGTACTCAAACCTGTGATCCTCAGGTTCCAAAGGCAGTGTTCTAACGGATATTTCCTTATAGAAACTAAAGCAAAGGATAATTCACAAAAAATAACTTTTTTTCACTCATGAAATTAATAGTGACAACGGCAGCAGGTGTAAAACTTTTTTTAGGCTACATGATAAGTGAAAATTCTCTGTGGTACAGGAGTGGAGAAAACAGGAAAAGTACTCCTTAAAAAATGTTGGTGCTAAGATATACACTAATATACATAAGTTTGGAATTACTTGTCAGATAAATAATTATTGATATTTAATAATTCAGTATAAACTGAAACACTAGACACCACTTTGTATTTTACAATGTTTCATTCATATATTCATTCATATATCAACATTTTGTTTCAAAAGATTTTGGAAACTCAAAAAAGGTATTAAAGGAAAAATAATACAATGTAATTATCTATTTATAATAATTTTCTCTTTTTTATCTACTTGAGGTTTGCTTACCACAGTTCAAATACATTCTGGATATTAACTTTAGTAGAACATTCTCAGTGTCATGTAGCTTTTTCATCTATATCTAAATCACTTAATATCTACTGTTTGTTCCTTCTGAATACAACTGGATATTCTTTATTCCTCCAGCTTCTTAAAATTGTCAAGATGAAATTTTATATTATGTGACGTCATATGAACCACATGTTTTCATTTCACTGAGAGAGCATGCTGCTAGTTTGGCACTTGGTTCAAACTGTTGTGATGGTTACATGTGCTCACACCACAAGGAATTTTATTTATGAAACACACACTAGTGAGCATATGGCTAAGGTGCTGAAAAGGGAATTACTGAATAGAACTGATAATACAATAAACTTTATTTGCAGAATGCATATACAGTGCAGAGTTTTTACATAGGAAGCAATGCTAAAAATATATTTTACAACTCTTGCAATCAACTGATGTTTAAAAACAACACTAAATATTAAAGCAGTTTCAACATTACAAGGCTGAACTGTTGCATCCCTAGCTGTAATGTAATCATAATGTATGCATGCAGTATTTCTTATTCTATTAAAATTAGTTATTGCAAATTATGATTTCAAACTTATTGAATTAATGTATTTGAGCATTGGTGATTTTTGGTTTTTGGAACTCTTTACTACCATTGTAAGACAAACTGAGAGCTTCCATTTTTCTTCCTCAAACCAAAGAAGAAGATGTTAAACAAACATACATTCATAAGTAAACAAATAAAACTCAAATCCTTGTCTTTCTAAGTATAGACTGGTATCCAACTGGAATAACCTACTGATAAATGAACATTTAACATCAGCTTCTGCTTGAAGACCTTGCTAACAGTGATGAGTCATCCATAGCAACAATCCTACCTAGTACTCGTAGTCACAATATTGTGTGTGCCTGTGTGTCCCTTACTAAGGAAATCCCTGGATTAAAACATACGTTAACTTCCCCCGGCAGCACAGGAGGGAGGGCCCTGAGTGGCTCACTTAGAATAAGCCCACAGCCAGTGACTGAGAGCATTAAGCAGCTTATACACCCGGTCAAATGAGTTAGGGATTTCACTATGATACTGAACAATTGTGGACTACTGCCATGTAAAAGATTCTGGCAATAGAAATATGGCACAAAAGCTACTAGGAACTATCGGGATACAAACAAACCAACTCTACAGGACACATGTTTGCTAAAAACAGAGTTAACACATACACACACATTCATACACAGGTAACAGGCAGGGAGAAACATGACAGAGCTCAGTGTTGTGTGTAAATCATTACAGGTGCTGGTAACCGAATACACCTGCAATGTGACTGGCCAGGCAGTCTGTGTCCATAGTGACGGTGACACTGTCCTGTGTACTGCATAATTAAAAGAAGCTCTAATTGTCAACAGAGGCCTGGCTTAACTTTACAGTGGAGTGAGCGCAGTTTTATTATAGAAACCGTAACTTTACACCACTATCATCCCTGCAGCTGGTATGATATAAAGAAGAGCATGTTTTTAAGTGAGAAGACTATTTTGACACCACGACTTTTTAATACTAGGACAATTACACTATGTAACAAAGTTCTATTTAAGGGTTTTTCCCAATCCCTTATGCCTAAACTTAATAAAAATGGCTGTGGTTTCACAAAAACTTAGCTTCTGTGGTCAGGGACAATGACATTTTGAAATGTATCTGTTTTCAAGAATATACTCAAACCACTTTAAATGCTAGGTAGATTTCCAGAATATTCTGGAACTGTGAGAATTGTCCAAAAGTTTCTAGAATAATCCAGAATTACCTAGAACTTTCTAGAAGTTTCTGGGACTGTCCAGAAAAGATAAAAATTTGCCTGTTTGGTCATAAAATCAAAGTTTGTGATGAATATAGTCGTTTTCACATAGGCTTTAGACATAAGCAGTTGAAATATAACACTTAGAAGCCAAGAACAAAAATTGCGTAACATTGTGTTATAATTGTAACACTGTTTTAAATTTCACACACTGCCACACTCATTTTATCTAGTCTACTTTTGCCCAAATGCCCTGATGATCAAACAATGCAGATCCTGAATCTCATTAGAACAGGAAACAGCTTTAAATGCTACTAACTGTCCTGTAGTTCAACCATCCATATGAGCACTTAAGACTTGTAGTTTCGGTTACCTCCCTCTGAAATGGAGAGCACTGTCTCAGTTATCTAAAGGCATCATCGACTTTGTGCCGTCTCATCCTAAGCCCTTTAAGTCTTTTGTTCTTCTGAACGCTTGTATGGGAAACAGAACAGTGGCTATTATTTTTGCCTGGTTTTGTGGACAGCAACAAACCGACACACTGAAAACCACTTTACAGGCAGTTCCTCTTTATCTGCCCAAGCTTACGATCTGTGGGCAGTGCTTGCAGGGGGGAGGCAATGACTGAATGCTTAGGTGTCTCTCAATCCAGTACTTCCTCAAGTGCTGCATTAGGAAAGCATGGAGTCTATATTAAGCCCACTGCAATGTCACTACTCGACCTTGGCTTTGATAGCCCTAAAAATGCCCCTGCCTGGCCAGAAGAGCTGCCCATCTTGTTTGATGGTATCAGGCCATGTGCAGACAGAAGAGTTATCATGATAGTGAACATGCTACCACCCACATCGTAGCCCACTTTGATTAAAACAAATAAAGGTATGCGTTTCAAGCATCTCACATCATATTTTTCTATGCACGACTACACTGACGTTACTGGGGACTTCGAAGAGGTAGAGATGGACAGGTAGCAACACACAGGTCACCCATTACTGCCCACTTCATGTTAGAGGGCCCAGTGGACTGCAATATTCCTGACTCTCCATTAAACACTTCATTACAGATCGGCACTACAGGCTCCTAACTTGATGATTCAAATAAAAAGATCATCTTAACAAATGTTAAGAAATTGTGTAGACTACATACCATTCATCCGTTCATTCATTCATTTATTCATTCTAATCAGCTTAACAAAAGCCACAAGACACGAAGTCGAAACTAAATGGGAAAAAAACTACATTTATATTAATAGCTCTGATGAATAACTGTGCACAAAAAACCAAAGCAAACACGGTGAAGCAAATCAAGCCTCACACGAGAGCGGACGAGCTGCCTACTAACCGTTAGCTCTGGTCACCATCGTCTTGGCGCATTTAAGCGATGCTGCCAGTTCCGGATGCCGTAATTACAGGCGATCGCTTTTACTCTTCCGTCAGCACATATCGGTGATCTCCCGGTTTTCCCCGCTGAGCAGCATCGTTATACCGGCGACGCTGCCAGGCTTTTTCCCCTTTCAAAATAGCTGGATAAAGTGAGCAGAGCGCTGTGTATGGCTGATTTTGAACGCAGCTACAGAGAGCTGCTCCCCGACGCTCCTCCCTGCAGTAAGGCAGACCTCAGGGCGGAGCGAAGGACTGGAGTGGATCATCACTGCAGATCCGCGCACAAAACATGGAGCCGGATCGGATGATCACGCTCAGCCTCAATAACATCAGTTTCGAAATCTGCTTCACTGCATTGGTTTTACACTACACATGTAAAACTTCCACAAAACCAGTGCCATTCTGACTTCAGTACTAACTGATGAATTCCTATTGAAAATCCATCATAAAAATAAGATTATTACCTTAGACACTGAGCTCTTCAAAACGACCCATTATGTCATAAAAATGACATTAAGTGATTGGCATGAAGAGGAGGGCATCACATTTAAAGACCTACTACGCTACCAAGTTTTGCTTTCATGAAACAAAGTAGTTTATTTAGAACATCATAACATCATTATTGTATGCATGTGTATGTGTGTGTAATATATATATATATATATATATATACACACACACACACACTGTATATACAGACACATACAATGGCATTTTACAGAAACCCAGCAATGGAGTGGCAGAGAGGGGAGTTCCTTACTCTGCCATTAACCTCAGCACAAAAACTGGAAGCTTCATTAAATGGATTTCCATGCCCGAGCAGCTGCATGGCAAGCCTCACATCACCAAGCAGGATGCCAAGCATCGGATGGAGTTGTGTAAAGAACACTGCCACAGGACTCCAAAACAGTGAAAATGTGTTCTGTGAAATGAGGAATAATGCTTTTCTGGCAGTCTAATTGATTACCTGCCTGACTCCATTGTACCAACTATGAAGGAAAGATAATGGTATGGGGTTGTTCTTTGGGGGTTGGGATAATTCTTGGGAATTTGGACAAGCAAGTTCCATGAATGCATTCTTATAATATATATATATATATATTAGAATAAATATGGAAGAAACCAAGGGGGGAAAAATCCACCCAGTGGAATGACTCTTGAGCATTAGACAAAAATTTGCATGCTACGCTGGTCTACAACAAGCAGCCATGATTTATTTTGAGATCAACAGTTTGAACCTAGAATCTACTTCTGCAGTTTCACCAAGAACACAATTTTTATATTAAGCAAGAAAATCCTAAGGCAATTACCCTGAAGCTATTTTGAAAAATATCGGCAGGATGATGATTAAATGAACAAATTCCAATAGGTGAATGAAAGCTCATCATGGCTAATACTGAAGGTCTCAGATGGCAGACGCAATCTCTTCTCATTAAGGCTGGACAAACACAGTATCCATCAAACATCATTAGACGACATTTTCAATTATGCTGACTGTTAAACATCTGCCACCTGGTGGAAAGTAAGAAGCCATACAGAAGATGGCTAATTTACCCACTTGCAGTTTGGTGCCAGTTAAAACAACATTAGTTTTATTGCAGTACTGATTCATACCTACTACTAACTCAAGATGATGCCTTTCAGAACAGTTAGCAGTTTTTTCTGCATGCCAAACTAGTACCATGTAGCACTTGCATGATTTTAAGAAAATCATTTTATTGCATTAAAGATTTTAGAATAAAACTGGAAACTGATTAACAATTAAACTTAAACCTGAGAATTCTCAGTTTAAGTTAGAAATTAAAAATCTCTCAAAAGACCATAAGCTCTGTTGCTAGGTAACACCTAGTATTATATTTAAAAAAAGAAAAGAAAAACAATTTACAATCTCACTTTGCTTATTTATTAGTTGGAACACTAACATCCCAAGAAACGCTGCCAAATTTGAAACAATTATTCATGCAAACCAAGTAAAGAAAAAAAATAATCACAAGAAAACTCAGGTTTGAATTTCACTTTATTAGTTGTAAGACCAACTACATGAGGCATGAAAATTACAACTACATAGTGGTGGTCTTTGAATGTATGGTCTGTGAACTTTGTCTTCAGAGTTCACAATGCATAAAGAAACAAAATATGTACACACATGTAAAACAAATGCTGCTTTAATAAAGACATGACATTCGTCACCATAGCAAAAGCATCACAAATTACGGTACAATAGTCACTGTCCGTTGCTCAAGGTCGTGTCACCGTAAAAATCCGTCCAGTCATGTCGAGGTCATGGGTCATGTCACTTAAAACTCTGTAGGAACAAACACATCATAACTGGTTACAAGAATGCCCTCCTTTGGAAAGCTTAGAAAATTGTCATTACTGCAATTCAAGAAAAATTCTGTTTGTTTTTTTCTTTTGAAAATGCAACTACAGGCTTCAGAGCAGCAGCAACAAATAAAACTGGTAAATGGTTCCAAAAATATACTGAAGACAGATCTCTTTTTTTAAGCTGCACAAGACAAGCAGAAGGTTTTATCTGTAATTTTGTAAGAATTTCAAATTATTATGGCATTACTCAAAGGGGGAATTTTACCTGATCATAGCTTAACTAACAATTTATAAGGGGAATGATCTAATCCATGAAAAGACAAATATGAATATCTGTGAAGGGGCAAGGAAAATGAATTTTCCAAAAATGTCAATTGTACACCAATAATTTGCTGCAGTGTAATTCTGATAAACATTTTTGTCTCAGGTTTCAACAGTTTTAATTCAGTGGTATGTAGTCTGTGTCCTGTGTCATTACTGTTATAATCATGAATATCAGTCATGAACAAGCTTCTCAGTTGATTGTTGACACATACACCTTACACTAGTCTTACCATGAGTTGTGACCTACCTTGGATGCCTATTTGTCGTTGTAGAGGTTGACAAGGTCAGTAGGTCCTCTGGCGTTTGTGAGATTCCTCTTTAGGCGGGTCAGCGAGCATGACCTTCATTTTCACACCATTGACCACTTTTCCATGCAGGGCAGCCATAGCATCACTTGCATGCTTTCGGTCTGCATACTTGACATAGCCAACGTTGCGACCTGGCACCAGGTACACCTCTACCAGAGAGCCAAAACGACTGTGGTATTAAACACACAAACAAACTTATTATCCAGTTATCAGAAAGCAAAGACAACACAATACAGTTTGTTGAGTCAACCTGGTCTGTTGGAATCCTGGTCTGGTCTGGAAAATCTGTTACCATAAGGGTAAGATATTCTCTATAAAGCCACCCTTACCAGCCACCACAGCCTGCGAATGGTCTGTGTAGCCAATCAACACTTTCCCTTCTAGATTTGTTCTAGATGTAATTTTCTTAGCTTTTTTTTGGTTTCTAGTTAATAAGTATTTTTAGCTTGTCTTAAATGAAAAGTACATTTAAGATCTAATCTTTTCATTGATATTCTTTATATAACAAAGTCTAGTGACATTAAAGGTCAATTCAGAATTATTAGGATCACTGTCTTACTGTCTGCTGTTTCCAATCTAGTTTCTTTTTCAGTTCCGTCACTAACTGTGGAATTCTTCCTGTGCCATTAGCTGCCACACAACCCAAAGTATAATAGACATATCACATACTTAACAACTGGCAAGTTGGTGCTTTTACGGAAATGCTTTTTTGATTTAAACATATATTTGACAGCTGGACGCACAAAGTAAAATTACAGTTTCATCAGACAACAGCATTTGAATACAAATATGTTCCTGGTTTACAGCGTTGTGTTGCATACTTCAGTCATTGACCTTTGCGAGTTAAGGTTGCCTTTTGACGACCTTTTATGTAAATGATGTTTGTATAACAACACCATGCAGTGGGTCATTGTATGAACAGTCTACAGATCTTTTTTTTCAGAATTCCACAAACTGTCTTGAGTTCAGCAGTTCTCCTTAACTGCTATTCCTTATAACGAACTGCAGGAAGTATTTAGATCATTAATTTTATTATTTTGTGATGTAAGAGTCAGTGATGTTTAGTTTCAGATCCCAAGGTCAGCTGCTTAGATGATTCCATGTCTATTATGGTTATGCACAACAACTTTGCAGGTTTAGGTAGTCACACAATCGATCACACTCTGGAATTGTCTACTCCTATTTTGAACTATGATCTAAAAGTTAAATAAGCTCAGATATCTCACAAAAAAAGCAAATAAATGGCAAAGGCGAACTGAATATGTCATGTTAACTAACAGTAAATGCATCCTGTGTACTGTGGTCACAAAGCTGAGAGGGACGGAAACACATACACACCAGAATACATCTTCCAGGACGTCCACTGGTAGAGGTGAAGGGTTAAAGATGACAAACAGTCTCTCTTTGACCACACTGTCAGGAGGAGCCAGTTTCTTATGAGAGGGCAAGGGAATGTCTATCTGCACACGAGGCTTCTGGGGCACAGATGGTGCTGCATAGCCCTGAAGGTCAAAATTCATTCAGTTTGATAGAGGTCAAAACTGGACTAAAAACTGCAAAAATTGCACCACAAGAACCCAACCCAAAAACAACAATATATTATGTTTCTGTAGGTCATTGTTATTTGTGTAATAATTAATTGAATAAATAGCACAAATACATCTGCAAAGCTCAACACTTCCCAGCTTGATACTTAATGACTGGTGCTTACTGCAGAGGTCTTCATTAGCTGGGGTCCAGAAGGGCCATTCCATACCATAGACATCATTTGGGCTGCCACCAACTGCATGGCCATCTTCCCTACTGGGCTGTACAAAAAACTCACGATATTACAAGGTCGGAAACTACATGTGTTTTTAAATCAGAGGTGTGATAAATTCATGCATAAATAGTAACACAGAATATGTCCAAAAGTATATGTCTGGCTAAAGGTATGTGGACACTTGATCAAACCTAGCTTGCTGGCCATCCTATTTAAAAATCATGGGCATTAATATGGAGTTGCTCTGTCTCTTTTACCCCACTTCCACCACACTTTACTGTTGGCAGTATGCATAGGTAAGTGATCTCTTGGCATCAGACAAACTCAGAATCTTCCATCAGACCACCTGACAATGGAGTGTGGTTCATTAAGCCAGAGAACCCATTTCCACTGTTCCATAGTCCAGGGGCCAAGTGCTTAACACCCCTGCAGCTAATGCTTGGCACTGCGCAGTAACCCTAGCCTTGTGCACAGCTGCACAGCTTTGGAAACTCATTTCATGAAGCTGCAGACACAAAGTTCTTGTGTTAATGTTGCTTCCAGAAGCAGAATGGAACGGAGCAAAGACACAGAGGATGAGGGGTAAGTGCTATGCTCTTCAGCACTCAGCGGCCCCTCTCTGTGATTTTATGCGGTCTACCACTTTGTGGCTGAGCGGTTGTCGCTCCTATACAATTCCATTTCCCAATAACAGCACGTGCAGTTGACAGGGGAAAATCCAGCATTTCAAATGAACACAAACTAACTTGTGAAAAGTAACTGAGCTCTACAATGACTCATTTTACTGGTGGTGTTTGTCTTTGTCTAGACTGAATAGCTATGTGTTTGAGTTTATCCAGTGACTAAGTTGTAGTTGCTCTGGAGCAGCTATAGAGATCCAGAACTAATTACCCAACATCAGCACTTGCCCTAACCAGTGTTCTTGTGGCTAAATGCAAGCAAAGCCTTACAGTAGTGATTCAACGGCTAGTGTAAAACCTTTCCAGAAAAAGGAACACATAGAAAGCTCCTATTTACACCCTTTCAAAAATAATGTGGGATGAGCAGGTGTCCACAAACATCGACATATAGGGAAGCTCTAAGCTCTGTTAAATTTCTCCAACCTGGTCCTGTCCTCTCCATCATCAATGTACGTAACAGACAGTCTGTTTCCTGGTGGATATTCAAAGCCATTCAGCTTCTCTTTAGCATACACTGCTGAACCCAGGTTATTGTATCGAATCATTGCTTGTCCTGTGGATAAAGATTATTACTTATCTTAATTAATATTAATATATCTGTGTCCATAAAACAACAATCCTAATGATGCCATATTACATTGAATTAATGGAAAGATACAACACAACATATACAACATATACACTACCAGTCAAATGTAGATGGCATTCTAATAGCGATATACATTACTATTTCCTGCAGTACAATACTGTGCTAATAATGCATCAAAGGGTGTAAGAACAATGTGTTTTAACTCTGCCTCTGTTCAGACAGAGGGGTCTGTAATTCATCAGCAGAAGTTGGGGCATCTGTGGGAACTGTTTGCATTAACCTTCAAGGCTTAAATTTACCTCCAAGTCTGTTGTCTATAATTACAATAAATATTTCAGGTTTTGGTGACCTAAACATTTTATTTATTATGTATTTACTTATTGTTTTAAACTTATACCTTTGCAACATGTATGGTTATTCACTGAAAAACTGCTCAAATTACCAGTGAAAACTGAAAAAAAATATAAAACTTCTTAAAGATAAAGACGTAGAATTACATAGCTGTATTTATGTAATTCAGACAAGTACATGTTTGAACACTGCATTTCAGTGATAATGTAATATCAAATGCATGCAGATATAAATCACAAAATCACCTGCGTGATACAAGTTTAGTCATTTGAGTGAGAGCATATATTGGCAGATGGTTACCTTTGCTAAAACCATATTGGTCTCTTTGCATTTCACAGTAGTCCATCCCAGGAATCAGATCAAACAGGCCATACACCTGTTCCTGCGTGATTGCTGCTCGTGATGACACCATAAGACATCTTGTAATCAAGTCAGAGTTCCACATATCTCCAGCACCATAGCTACTCGACTCCGCACCTGTCAGGCAACACACACACATTCAATACTTCATGTTAACTGGGTTTATTGCAGCATAATTTCAAAATAAGATTTGTACAGAAAGAAATACTCTTAGAAACATATTCAGCACTACACCGAAAGGTAATACAGCAGGATAAGAATTACATCCCATGTTTTTAAATAGGTCTAATAACAGCAAAGTTCATATGTATGTTTAATGCATTCTCAAATTGAAAAATACATTAATTACAAATGATAATAAAATAATGAATAAAAAATAATATAATGATTTGTATAATGTATAACTTGTATAATCATTCACAGGATGGTTTTTGATAAAGCATTACTAGTTACTTGACTGAACAGCCACAGTGCGTACATATTAACACTTAGCAACTTCAAGAGAATTTACTTAGCTGTTTTTTTTTTTCGGTACTGTTCTGACAACCATCTCAAACAGACAAGCTTTTGTGTCCATCATTTTGCATGGCAGGATTTTTGCATAGCAAGTACAGCGAGAACTTAAGTATAATAAGCACTGCTGATGATAAAACATTTTTTTGCTCTGTATCCATTAACATGAACCCACATCCTTTGAATGAAGGAAATAGTGAAAGCAAATGAACCATGCTGATCTCATGAATTACAGAACAGTTACACACAGAGAGAGGACACATTGCTGTTTTACTTCCGAATTCAACAGATAACTCTGTAAGTTAACTACAGGACTCCAGCATTAAATACATACCAAAAGAATAGGCACTTAAGCATGGCTCATTAGCTGGATGATCTGATCTTGAGTTGCTGAAACACTCATTGTCTGCCGATGCATTTTTCGTCCTTGGTTCAGCAAGTATGGCTCTGAATGCTAGGCAGGCAGAAAATAATGAAATGTTTTATGTACATGTTTTTTTAAAGCCATGAAATGTATTACAATTACAGTTCCACATAAACTGCGGAAAAAAGAAATTAACATCACTTACTTTTGTCACAGTTTTCTATTGCAGTAGCAGCCTGGGAGGGTTTGTGGAACCTAACATAGCCCAAGCCTTTACTCTCCCCTGTCGTTTTATTTTTTATGACAATAGCATACTCGATATCTCCATAGGTCTATATGGGGATAGAACAGGACAAATAAATAAACCTAAACTGCAACAAAACTGCAGTGTTTACACAAAAAATACACACATCACGTGATATCAATTATTAAAGGTCAGTAAATAAAAATAATAATCCTGATGTGTGTAAAATAATTTTTATCTGAATACTACCTTGAATGTCTCCTTCAGATCCTCTTCAGTGAAGGTTTTCGGAATCATAACAAAGATTCTGGTCAGCTCTTCATCCTCCACGTCTCTGTGGCTTCCAGAAGACCTAGACTGGGCTATGAACACCTGATCAAGCAAAGGGGCAGGGGAAATTAACCCTGGCGTTACTTTAAATTATGGTAAGCTGACCTTTAAACGTTATCAAATCACTCCAAAAACAATTTTATGACGACCACAATTCACGAAGTCTAATCTAAAGTCACAACGAAGTCGCTTACTTTCATTCATACTCACACACCTTAATGGGTTTGGTTCCCTCAGCCAGGCATCTGCCGTGCATTTCCTCCATGGCAGTACAAGCTTGAGAGGACTTGGCAAATTTAACAAAAGACACCCCTTTCGACTCTTTAGTCTGTTTGTCTTTTACCACCCAAATGTCTTGGATTTCACCGAAAGTTGAAAAATGCTCTCTGATTATGTCCTCGGTGATGGATTTACTTGTGACAAGAAACAGTCGACTATTTGGGGGTTCGTCGAGATACGACGACGGCCTGTTGTAGTCCTCCATATTTACAGCGGCGTTGGGACTAGCTTAGCTTTGCTAGCTAGCAGCGTATATATCCTTATCGAAGACTGTTTGCTCCTTTAGCTTAACACGGTGCTAACAGCGGATTTGGAAAAACGGAACACAAACCTATGCAAGACAAACTCTTCATTAAATGACGAGGTTAGATAATTTCGATAACATCAGAAAGACCAAGCACAAAGCTCTCACGCAACAAAACGTCTCACTCTGCGTAGCTCCGCCGCGTGTGATATGTCACCACATTTCAAAATAAAGGACGTTCGCATGGCCCAAAGATCGGTAGAGAGAAAAGAGAAATAAGAAAGAAAAATAAACCTTTCCGCAACAATTAATTAAATTGACTATTTGAAAATAATATTTATCTATTTATTGTAACGTTTGACTGGAGTAGGCTATATAAATATTTCACAAAGTACTCCACTCACTGCTGTGAACCTGTGAATTTTGTTATGGTAATGTTCTCATCTTCTATCTACCACAGCTGTTATCAGTGTTTTCACATCAGAGATTTTATCAATCAGACATGACTTCCTACAGCTATGATACTTGCTGGTTATTGGTTGTGTTAAATGGTAAAGAACATGAGGTCACTTTTTATTAATCTTTGGGTTAACGATTCATTATGAAACCGTTAGCAGTGTTAGCAGTAACAATTAATAAAAGCCTGAAGAAATTGTGAACCTGGCTCAATTAGAAAGAGAGAATTTTCCTTAATGAGAATGAATCATGGACACCCAACAGGAGGCCTTGAAGGGAAACTCTCATAAAGCTCAGTTTTCTAAATTACATCACAAAGCATTGAACTCAATGGACAACATAAAAATAATTATAAACTGAAATACAAAACTTTCTGCATTAATATTATAAAAAAGCCTCCATAAAAGATCATAACCAAAGATCTAGACTATATTTACACAGAAATAGTCCAACATTGATCTTGACAGTTGTATGTTCAGCATCTTGGGTGTTAATCCAGGCCTCTAGATAATTAAGCTTTTCAGGGTCAGAACATCAGGAACATGCTAAACACAAAATAAAAAACTAGATGATGTTAAAGAAGTGAATTATAAGGAAGAACATAAAATGAGTGGGGCAGGTACAGAACAGGGTGGGCTTTATGGAGTGTGGATGATTTAACTGCTTTGTCTATTTTGCATAAATTGTATACTAACCATGAGTGATTGTGTTGTGGCACTAAATTGTGCAACAAAATATCAAAATATCTAACTTGCAACAAAATGCTACAATCTAAATTGCCATATGTTTTTGCATTTTTACGTGCTGCAATATTGTCAGATTCTCCTAACATAGACTCTGATAATGGCCTATTTTATTTTATGCTCAGACAGATATATTTCCTATCTAAGTTTTAAAACGTAATTATAAAACAGGTGACTCTAGTCCTGCAATCTGATTGGCTGAACCATGTTCTAAGGTATTGCAAAATATTGGCCATACCTACACCTGTGATCCCCTCACAACAACTGAATTTGTTTCAGCACACAAAGTCTGTTAAGCTGCTTGGGCAGTGGTGGCCTAGTGGTTAGGACACTGCCTTTGAGACCTGAAGGGTCCCAGCCCGGGCACTACTGAGGTACCCATGAGCAAGGTACCGTCCCGCTACACTGCTCCCCGCGTGCTGTTGATAGCTGCCCGCTGCTCCACGTGTGCACGTGTGATGGGTTAAATGCAGAGGTTGCATTTCGTTGTGGTGCTTGAGTGTGTTCACAATGACAAATAGTCACTTTCACTGTCACTGCATGGACCACAAAGTAATAAGACGGTTTTGTTTAAACTGGGTGGCTGATGGGCAGTGGTGGCCTAGTGGTTAGGACAGTGATCACAAGATCAGTCTAAACATCTATCTATTTTATGTCAGTATTATTTTTCAAGTAAATATCTGCAGATACTGATATAGGGCAGTGGTGGCCTAGTGTTTAGGACGCTGTCTTTGAGACCTGAAGGACGCAGGTTTGAGTCCTGGCTCGGGCACTACTGAGGTACCCTTAAAGCAAGGTATCGTCCAACTACACTGCTCCTCAGGCGCTGTTGGTAGCTGCCCGCTGCTCCATGTGTGCTCGTGTGATGGGTTAAATGCAGAGGTTGCATTTAGTTGGGGTGCTTGAGTGTGTTCACAATGACAAATAGTCACATTCACTGACAGCTTATTTTCTTAGCCAGACCTAATTGCATGTTTCTCTGTAAAACTTCACAAAATGACACGTAAAGAATATATCACTTAAATTTCCTACAAGCTTCAAAAGTCTTGTGTTGAGTTAGGCCTGCCTTAAACAGCAGTAAACTCTCTGTAAGTGATAATACGATGGATAGTGTAGTGCACTACTTGTCCATTGATTGAATTGTACACAAGTGTCTGAATCCCAAATGACACTTTGTTAGAGATGCTATACTGTTTTTTTGGGAACCCTGCACAGGCAGTAGGAAGCAATTTTAGCCATTTTCTCACTGTGGGAAAAGGGACCAAAAGTATAAGGCTGGTATTGTAATCGCGGTGGTCATTTGAGAAAAAAAATAACTTACAAATTGAATATGTTTGCATAAAATATTGGTATATTGTGATATGTTCAGTATTACATGATGTAAATGCGCAATAGTTTGTGCATTACTGCAGTAGGTTATCCAATGATGGGTGTCAGAATTTTTTGTCCTCCTTCAGTTATTCATAAATGCATGGTAACTATAACAAACACTAAATTAACTGCAATTCCTTATTGTCCACCATTTTATTAAAGTAATAAGCTGTATGAGACTGTATATTACAGTGATCTTATCGTATATAGTGGGCAGTGGTGGCCTAGTGGTTAGGACACTGCCTTTGAGACTTGAAGGTCTCAGGTTTGAGTCCCGGCCCGGGCACTACTGAGGTACCCTTGAGCAAGGTACCGTCCCACTACACTGCT
>JBBPDA010000003.1:14117306-14136765 GCA_037974385.1 Arnoldichthys spilopterus | reverse complement strand
TTGGGTGCTGCAGCAGGACAATGACCCAAAACACACCAGCAAATCCACCTCTGAATGGCTGAAGAAAAACAAAATGAGACAAAAGACTTTGGAGTGGCCTAGTCAAAGTTCTGACCTGAATCCTATTGAGATGCTGTGGCATGACTTTAAAAAGGCAGTTCATGCTAGAAAACCCTCAAATAAAGCTGAATTACAACAATTCTGCAAAGATGAGTGGGCCAGAATTCCTGCAGAGCGCTGTAAAAGACTTGTTTGATGCTTGATTGCAGTTATTGCTGCTAAGGATGGCCCAACCAGTTATTAGGTTCGGGGGGCAATTACTTTTTCACACAGGTTTGGATTTTTTTTCTCCCTAAATAATAAAAAACATCATTTCAAAACTGCATTTTGTGTTTACTTTTGTTATCTTTAACTAATAGGTAAATGTGTTTGATGATCAGAAACATTTTGTGTGACAAACATGCAAAAGAATAAGAAATCCACCACTGTAATAGGTCTGGTGTTGTTGCCAAACTGTTCTGGACTGTACAGAATAGTGTAATGACATAGTATATAATAATAAAATTAGTTGATTAGTAAAACTCACAAATAGACTAAATATATGGACATGATAAGGGGCACAGGTGTAACCAGTACAAAGTTTGGTTACACCTGTGTTTTATTCAGGTTGACTGTCAATTTCAGGGCTTTAAATGGTTAAAAGTGGTCATGATTATACTGAAGTTTCATTACTGTAGCATTTGGGTTTTCTTTATGTGAACATCTTATGATGGTTTAGGTTATATTTGTAGAAATACAGAAAATTCAGAAATGTTCAGAAACTTTTAAGCACCACTGTTGTTAAAGTTCAATATAATCATTTTTAACTTATCTACAGTTATATACAAAAGTTTTGGGACCCATGGTATAGGATTTATAGGATATTTTCAACCCTTACTAGTTACTTCTGTATTTACATGCCACATTGAATTACCTTTCTATATTTTAAATATGGAAATTGTATTACCAATTCTCTTTTCATTTACAAAATCATCAAAATGTGTGGTTTGATTTAGGTTGTACAAACTTCTGTGTGCTCCTACAGATGTCTGGCTTGTAAAAAAGACTAATTTTATTTCAAATCATAAGACTGCAAAATAGCATGCCTTCGTACAATATAAAACACACAACGTGAACTGCCTTATATATCCTTGTATAGAATATTTTCAGGCCACACCAAATGAAATTTCTGTTACAAGAATGATAAAATCTAGGCTAGGTCTGACACCATTAAACATTAGTTCATGTTTGTTTTTTCCCCAAAGTTAGATAAAGTTTACAATTATCTTTGTTTATTTTTTGTATTTTTTTGGATAATGGATAAGTTGGATACACCTGTTCAGGGTTACAACTGATCCAACTTTATAGTGTGACTATGGCTCATGGTCTTTGAGAAAAATGTGGTCATTGTAGTTCCACTGCAGTAGTGTCACTGAAGGTTTAGATCGCTCTAAAATGATGAAAGAGTTGCTATGAAGGAAAGCATCTTATTTACCTGTCAGAGTGGATCTTCTGGAGTGTCCCTGGTGTTAATCAGTGTACAGTGTAAATGAAGAGCAGCAAAGCAGAGTGATGTGCTGCCCTATACCAGTCTAGCTTTGATCTCTGTCTGCTGTCGCGAGCTGATGAATTATATAATACTCCTTTGATGTATCTTTGGCAAAGATTCTTTTAGATTCGCTCCTGTTTCCCTCTTAAACATGCCATGCAATCACATTGTATTTTAACACAAAAATGTCCCATGATACATATTTGAACACATCCTAGAAGCCTTAGGCAGTGTGTGCTTTGCTGTTATTCGAGCTGCAGGTATTAAAGTGATTGGACTAATTTAGTAGTGTTTCTTTGTCATCTGTGTGTGTTTGCATTAGGCAGATCAGTTCTCTGGCTTCCATATCCGCTCAGTCCTGTGTGTGCCTATTTGGAACAGTAACCATCAAATTATTGGTGAGTATATAAACACATGTATTTATGTGTAAACAAATATTGGTTATTTTGCCACGCAGACTGGATGTATTTTGTTCTTCAGTTGTATGTTTGCTTTTGTATGGTCTGTATAAGATCTTGTGATTGAGAAGTGCATATATACAGTCATATGCAAAAGTTTGGGCACCCCTGGTCAAATGACATGTTTTATTAATTTTTAAAGGAAAAATAAATCCATATGATAGACTGTCAGTGTTTTCAGAGAATGGCCTGATCTGTTACATGCAATCAGGAATCATAAAGAAGCAGAAGTCACTTAAGTTTTAGTTCTATTGTGTGATATGTATCTTATTTCATGCAACACAATGTATAAAACAATGAACTTATACCAAGAATAGATCTGAATTTTATACAGCAAAAAGCAGCACTCAGGTGGAGGGGGGATGCAAGGGGATTCCACCCACCCATAAATGTAACAAAAGAGAAGAATCACCATGAAGAACTGCCATGCATATTTGGATTATTGTGATTTACATTAACATTTATTCATTTGGCTGACCAAATGCGAAAAAAGCGACAAAAGCGATCCAAAGCGACTTCCAAGTTGTGGAGCAGTGTAGTGGGATGGTACCTTGCTGAAGGGCACCTCAAAAGTGCCTGGGTTGGCAACCTTTAGGTCCAAAGGGCAATGTCCTAACCACTAGGCCACCGCTGCCCGATTTCACCTAATATAGGCCAATGTAAAGTGACTGTATCTTAGCCTATTTTTTTCTTTGTTTACAAAGTTTTGTAGGTGCAGGTGTCTTTGGGTTCACACCAAGATACAGAATCAGTTTTGAGGCATTTGCGAACAGAGAGTAAATGCCAAAAATGAAAACTGGTCTTCATATGAGGGCAAGGGGTTTAGTCTGTTTATGTGCTGTGAAAACATAAATGCATAATAAAATGCAAAGTTCATGTGCATGTGTGTAACTGAGTCTCACTTGTGTATGTGTGTGAAGCAGAGAGAGCAGTAGAATGTGTGAGGGTGTGTGTGTGTGTGTGTGTGTGTGTGTGTGTGTGTGTGTGTGTGTGTGTGCTTGTACAGGTCGTGTGCTATGTGTGGGTGTATGTGTGTGTGGGTGGACTATCAGGAAATGGACTGAAAATCATTATAACCGCACAACAGCAAGTAGAGGTGCAGTACAGAGTCAAGGATGTGTTCATTCAAAAGGATGATCTTTCTTTCTCTCTGTCTCACTCTGCTCCCTCCTCTCTCTCTCTTTTGCTCTCTCTCTCTCTGAAGGTTAAAAGAGTGAGGAATGTCAGCAACAGAAGCAGCATTTTTCAAATCGTTACTCTTATATTTTCTTTTTAAAGAAATTTCATCCACTGGGTCAGTGTAGCAGATGTATTCACCTTTGCAGGCTTAGTCCCTCTCTGTCTGTAAAAATGGAATTCTCCATTAACTGTCAATTAGATTCTTGAGCCCAGCCCCTGATTTCTTTAATGAGTCAGTTAAAAAGATGGAGAAGTGAAAGAGGTTATTTTCTTTTTGGCATTCTGCCCAATCACAAGGCTAGAACACAAAGGCAGGCAAGGATATTCCCACAGCAGCTTCGTGCTTGAGATGACTACGAACTCACGATTACACAAGCAATATCCTGCGTCATCATCACTCCGTGCACACATACACACACACACACACAAAATCATGCACACACATATTTCTGCCTTTCATCTGCACACACCTCTCTCTTATCTACAAAAAAACTTCTCCTTTATCTTTTCCTGTCCCAGATATTCTGTCAGCACTGAGACAGAGTAGAGTGTAGACTGAGAGATTTTCCCTTTTTAGGAGCCTTCATTAATTATGGCTGTACATTTTCCCCTTATAGTCATTATAACGACTTTTTTGTCATTAAAAAAAATCTTTTGGCAGTGTTAATTGTTTGAATTTCTTTATTTTGATTATCATATGTACTGTATTCCTTTCTAAATTTTTTAAACTTAATCAATGCATTTATCATTATTTATTTGTTTCCTTTATTTGTTCTTGTTGTTCATTGATTTACAATTTTGCACTGGATTAAGTGTATTGGCATTGTGTTGTAGCCATGTTATATTCTTTGCAGTTGTAGCTCCAGGCTAGCAAGCCAGCTAGTTGTTCAGTGGAAAGAGCTGCTCATGTAGTGTTATGGGCTGTATCAGTAGAGCAGCAACAGAAGGTCCATATCTCCAGGGAAGCAATGTAGGGCTTTATTTCTCTAGAGTAGTAGCTATTGGGTTATATTGCTAGCATAGTAGCTATAGTGTTGTACCTCTAAAGTAGCAGATATTGGATTTTATCTCTAGAGTAATAGCTATTGGACTGTTTTTCTAGAGTAGTACCTGTAGTGCTGTATCTTTAAGGTTGTAGCTATTGAATTATATTAACAGAGCAGTATTTATTGGATTGTTTTTCTAGAATAGTAGCTATTGGATTGCATTTCTAGAGTAGTGATTGTTGGATTGTAGTTTTAGAGTAGAATCTATTTAGATAGGTAGATAGATTTTACAATAGGTTGTATTGCTGGCATAGTAGCTATAGTGTTATATCTCTAAAGTAGCAGATATTTGATTGTATCTCTAGAGTAGTAGCTAGTGTTGTATCTCTAGTGTAGTAGCTATTTAACTGTATCTATGGAGTAGTAGTTATAGGTTTGTATCTCTAAAGTAGTAGCTATTGGATTGTATCTATATTTTGGGGTATTTGGAGTAGAAACTGTTGGATTGTATCCACAGAGTAGTAGCTAGTGTTGTGTCTCTCGAGTAATAGCTATTTACATTTACATTTGCTCATTTGGCTGACGCTTTTATCCAAAGCGACTTCCAAGATGTGGAGCAGAGTAGTGGGACGGTACCTTGCTCAAGGGTACCTCAGTAGTGCCTGAGCCAGGACTTGAACCTGCAACCTTCAGGTACCCAGCACAGTGCCCTAACCTCTAGGCCACCACTGCCCTCCACTCCGCTATTTGTATCTCTAGAGTAGTAGCTTTTAGATTGTATTTCTAAAGCAGTAGCTATTGAATTGTATTTTTAGAATAGTAGCTGTTGGATTGTATTTCTAGTGCAATAGCTGTTGGATGGTATCTCTAGAGTAGTAGCTATTGGACTGTTTTTCTAGAGTACAACCTATATTGTATTTTTAAGGCAGAAGCTATTGCATTATATCAACAGGGCAGTATTTATTGGATTGTTTTCCTAGAATAGTAGCTATTGGATTGCATTTCTAGAGCAGTAACTGTTGGACTGTATTTTTAGAGTAGAAGCTATTGGTTTGTATTTATAGAATAGTAGCTATTGGGATGTATCTATGTAGTAGTGGCTGCTGGTTTGTATCATTAGAGTAGTATCTATTTCACTGTATTTCTAGAGGTTGTATCTCTAGAATAGTATCTATTTTGCTGTGTCTTTAGAGTAGTACCTATTGAATTGTATCTATAGAGTAGTATCTAGTGTTATGTCCCTAGAGTAATAGCCATTTGATTGTATTTCTAAGGTAGTAGCTATTGGATTGTGTTTCTAGAGTAGTAGCTCTTGGATTGTATTTCTAGTGTAATAGCTATTGGATTGTATCTGTAGAGTAGTGGCTATTGGATTCTATCTCTAGAGTAGAAGCTGTTGGACTGTAGTAGCTATAGTGCCGTATTTTTAAAGTAGTAGAAATTGGATTGTATCTACGAAGTTGTAGCTATTGGATTGTTATTATTGGACTCCAGCTTAGCATTTCTAGAACTTTCAGGGTACAGCCGTTGAGCAGCAACTATAGCACCATAACTCCAGTCCAGCAGCTCTATGCTCAGCTTTATGAATGAGCATAATGAGGGGATGTGTGGGAGGATGAGCAGGAGGCTGGGGGTGGGGGGTGGGGGGGTGGTCCTGTCGATAAAAGCACAACCAGCTTTAATTGCTCGCTAGCATTTACCACTCTGCTGATACAGAGAGAGAGAGAGAGAGAGAGAGAGAGAGAGAGAGAGAGAGAGGGAGAGAGAGAGAGAGAATTTGACCATGTGACTCATTTATTGAAACTGATATAATAAACATGGTGCCATAATAATAACAATAAAACTCATCTTGCATATTTGGGCAACAACATGAAGAAAATATAAGACATGCTGCATGCTGTGTGTGTGTATGTCTGTGTTTTTTGCAGGTGTGGCACAGGTCCTGAACAGGTTGGATGGGAAACCATTTGATGATGCAGATCAAAGACTGTTTGAGGTATATTAAATACTTAGTATAATTATTGTACATTGCTTTTTCTAATTCTTTACAACATTTTCTCTTTTTCTTACACTGTTGTTTTTTTTTGTCTGTCTGTCCCTCTCTCTCCCTCTCTCTCCCTCTCTCTCTCTCTCTCTCTCCCTTTCTGTCTCTCTACATCCTTCATTCAGGCTTTTGTGATATTCTGTGGGTTGGGGATCAATAACACCATAATGTATGATCAGGTGAAGAAATCTTGGGCCAAACAGTCGGTTGCACTGGATGTAAGTCTTTTCTTAACAGACAAGCACACACAAATAGACATACAAAACAGACTTGCACATAATACTCAAAATTAGTATAACTGGGAAATATGCAGAATGGATGAGTTTCATTGGTGTGCTGTTGGCCTAGTTTGGAGGAGCAGGGGTAAGGAGGGGGTGAAGTTTTGTGACTGTGCAGCAGCCCATGGCAGCTATGAGTCATACAGGGCACTGAACTGACACCCAGCCACTAACACCCCCCCAATCACCCCCCATCCCCACCCCCCTGCCCATACTCTCACAGTTCTTCTCTGTACTCATATTTCTCCTTACACACTCTGACTTCCCTTTCTACTCTTTTTCTCTGCCCTTTTTGTCTTTTTGCATTTCTTCCATTCACACTTAACTTCTCTTTATTTATATAATTTCCATGGTCACTAGTAACCACTGACCACTGCTCTCTCTCTCCATTTTTTCTAACCTCCTGACACCTCTTCATGTTTCCTTGCTTTGTGCTACAGCAAACTGGATTTGTGATGAAACAATGAGTGTGTGAACTGTTGGCTTTAATTTGAGGGTCTTTATATTTTTACGATGTGAACCATACAGAAATCACAGCCTATGAAAAACTCTTTAGTTACTTTAGTACTATGCTTCATATTATTGTTCTGCTACAAGGAGAAGTTTAGTGAGTTCTGAGCCATTTGGTTGGTTTAGATGCTTTAGTGTGCATTAGTCACATTATCAATGAAAAAGAGTCACATGTATTCATACATTCTTATGCCAGATTAATGTTCATCTCACCTGTGTATATAAATTTGTCCCAGAAGTTGAGAGGTTTCTCAATTATGTTTTCTGTGTGTTATTTGCGGGTAATCCTTTAAAAACAATATGGTGTATAATTCTCTTTATGTAAGTCTTAAAACATTCCAGACAGTTTGTTCTACAAGTTTTCTTACTGACTAAAATAACTTTTTGGTCATCCACTACTGCAGTCTACCAGGTTGCCTCCCACTGCTCAGCTGACTGGTATGCTCTTGCTTCTTAACACTGTATTAGTTTCTGATTAATGTATCCTTATTTTTGTCTTAGGTTGACTAAACCTAGGCAAACTGTAAACTTAAACATGCAAATTATTGTCTTGGATAAGAAGCTAAACTCTATGTCCGACCATATTAAAATTTTGTTTTCATTTCGGTACATCACTAATTCAAATGATTGATTGATACTTTAATTGACTGATTTTTCATCTTTTCAGAACAAGCATTATTATTCACATATTTAAAATAGTTAAGCCGTAATATAAATTTAAAAAAAAATCTTTTCAGGGAAAGCTTGAAAAAAATACTGAATCAATTTTAGTTATAGACTGTGCACTTTTTCCTCTCACTCCTCTCCTCTCACAAAGCACCTATAGGTTATCAATGAAAACTGGCATATACTCTTTTAGACAACAAATAAACCCTGCACAAAGTGAAATTGCAATCTGATCTCATGAATTTAAATGTTTTCTGCCAGTGGATTAACTTTTAGTGGATCAGGCTCTGTGCTAAGGGTTACATAATATCAGATTTTCTCTATGCAAATATCATGTCCAAAAGAATTAACGATAACGGTAATACAGAGATATAAATGTATGTGTGTGACAAAGACAACTTTATATTGTAGCATAGCACCACCCCGAATGTGGAATGAGGAATGTTAAACAATGAATGAGTGTGAACCACATAGTTACTGGGAGAGGATTATTTATGGTATTATCATATCTGTATTAATAACAGTATATCAATATTTTGTTTTTAATAAAATACAGGATACTGCAACACCCCACAATCTGTGCATAAGCATGATTATGGTTACAGGCTATTTTATGATAAGCTTTGTTAAAGTAGACACAGACATTGTATATACAGTGTTTACTGTTAGACAACACACTGATGCAAAGGATATTCAGTATGTAATACCCTTTATTGAGGAAGAGAACAAATTCGCTGGCCATGCAATGTTGAAGTGTTTCTTGCCCCAGTCATAATGTGATAAGGACCTCTGAAAAGGCACACACTAAGGAGTGTGTGTTTGTGTGTGTAGACAGTACTATAGATTATAGGAGTATGGAGATGTATAACCCTTGGCAATGCTGAATAAACATGAGCAAGCTTGATCAAATAAGGAGTTTATTTCTCAGCAGAGGCATAGACGCACGCACACACACAAATACACATGGGTGGCTTGGGAGCAAAATATGTGCCGCTTCGGTGAGCAGTGAGGGATAAAGAAAGCAGGATGTACCACTTTATTATCTGATTCTCTGCATACAGACAGGGACTTTGATGCTGTTGTTTAAATTAGTGTGTGGGGGAGGGCGGGGTGGGGTGGAAGAGGATGGGGGTTACCACTGGTCAGCAGAATAAAGTATGATAATGAAGTGGGTTCACTGTATTGGGTTTGTGCTAAGAATATGTACGAATTGTACTTGGCCCCAGTATGACTGCAATGGAATGTGTTGCTTTCGGAGGGTTCATGCATTTGTATGAATGTTTTCAAGGTAGTTCTTCTGCAATAAACATACCATTTTCACCAATATAGCAGTGTGGGTAATGAAAAAGAATAGCCAAGAGTACTTTTTGTAGAAAGACAAAAAACATGATCTAAGAATCCAAGTATGTAACCCTACTGTTTCCAACCAAACCTTAAAAACTGTGTAGACTGCAGTTTAAATACAGACATGATTCTATTGAATAAAAATGAACAGACATGTATCTTTTAATCTCCAAAAATCTTCAGACCATCACTGAAGGCATAGAAGAACCTGTGGTATCCCCTCTAATATGTCACTGCCCAAAATTAGCAATGTAGTGACCACACATGATCTTTAAGTTAACATTCATAGAAAGTCTTGGATGAACATGCTATCCATTCTGCAGAAACTTGCTAGCATTTTCTAATCACAAGCATGATCAATGACATCATGGTGTCAGATTTGATTTAGAGGTGGCTTAATACCATTTTTTTTACACAATATTGAAACCATAAATCCAGCTGATATAAATACCCGTGCAATATTGTTTTCCTTTGAAACTTTTTTAAAACTTTAAAATAAGCTACCACAATTGAATCACTTGCTTCTTGTACAGGAAAGTTAAGTGTAAATGTTACACAATTGCATTTGATTTTTTTTCTGTCTAATGAATATTGATATTGTTGCATAAATGAAATTGAATTAACTTTATTTAAAAAGAAGTGGCGTATTTCAATTAAATCCAACCATATTTTAAAAACAGTAAATTTTCAAAATGAGTGCACACACACTTGCAGACATACACACACACACACATATAAATATCATAAATGCATGTGCATGTGCAAAAAAAACCACTGTAATTGAGCAAATGGTGCTTCTTGCTTTAGCTTTTCTCAGGCAATCTGTCACTGCTGAAGTGCTTAATTACACCTCACTGTGATTGAAAAGTATGTGTGTATCTCTCTTTCTCTCTCTCATTCTCTGCAGGTGCTGTCATACCATGCCACCTGCTCCAAGACGGAGGTGGACAAGTTTAAGGTAAATCTTAATGTGAAGCATTTTCAAGAGCAACAAACAGGGTTTTTTTGGGGAAGTTGGAACAAATGACCCCTCGTTAACCAATGACAGTTAATTTACTAACAAATTAGTGGCAGGAAAAGATCAATTTGATCATTAGCAGGTGTGTGCAATGGTAACACATCAACATCACACCAACAAACAAGGTGTCAAACAGTTGCGAATGTTTCCTGTCTAAACGAGTTAATAAATTATAAAGCTTTGTAAAAAAACCTTTTGCTTTTTTTAACCATGACGTTGATTAAAATGAATAATTTAGAGAATAAAATATGATGCAGTGCAACGACTCGTGTACATATACATTCAGATTGATTTTATTGTACCCTATTTATTAATGATTAAACCAGTAAATAGCTCATCAGTGTTCCTGCATTATTGATACCGTCACTGAGTTTTCACTCATTTCCCCCGTTACTAACAGCACATTCATCATATCGGACTTTTCCACAACCATTTCCTGTAACTCCACTAAACATTTGCTGGAGCTCAGGAACCTGTAGGTTTTCACTAATGTGCATCAGCGTCTGTTTTATAGACCTGTACTGATCGAATGAAGCAGATTCAAACACTCCTTTGAGAGAATCTTTTATACATAGACTAGTCCCTTTCACACTCTCTCCCTCTTTCTTTCTCTTTCACATCTTTCTCTCGCTTTGTCTTGTTTTGTCTCTTTCTTACACACACACACACACACACACACACACATTGGGGTGTGTTTTAAATGTCACTGAAGCAAAAGCTCAATGGCCATTCATAAAGTCAGTGCTGCAGCACTGCTAAAGCACACACTGACCTTACACGCTTAAAGGCAAACACTGCAGCAGAGCTAATGCGACACAGAGGAGCATCTCTACATCTGTCTCACCTGTATATACACAGTAAACATACAGCACACAGTGTTTTGTAGATACGAAGACAGAAAGAGATGGAGAGAGAAAGAAAGATGGAGAGAAAGAGTGTTACTCACTTCCGTTCTCATTCTAGTTAGACTCTGGGGACTGTTCTCCAAAAGGAAGAAAAGCTGGTTACAACCTGGAGCAGTGATACTGACACTGCAGCATACAGCCCATGTTTGAGTAATGCAGAAATGTGCTTTAGTCAGGGTCAGAAATAACCAGAGGCAGTGTGGAAGAAAGCCTCATAAATAACATAATAAATCAATATGAATAACTGTGAATATTGCACTAATGAAACAGTCAGCACTTTGCATACTAATCTTGACCTGAAAGCACAGATATGCTCGTCTGTAGGTAAAATCGATCACTATATCATATGGGAAACTGTTGTAATGATCCCTCAATTCAAGTATTCGACTTTTTTCTTCAGTGAAAAACCCTTGAGCATACAGCTACAATAAAATGTCCTGTGAACAGTGGATTACCTGTAGTATGCTCATAAACCTGCACTCTAATAGGGGACTAGTTCCCAGCTGTTTGCTGTTCCTGTTTACCATTGATATAATTAGTAATAGAATGAATTCATACATACAATTAGCGGTTGTCAGTGACATCACCAAAACACAACACCAAATTCCCTTGCCATTGTTTTCTCATTAGCCACTCTCTCTATCCCTCTCCGTCTTTCTCCCTCTTTGTAAGCTCTATGTATAGCCCCCTCATTAGCAGTTTATCCATGTGCTGTTAGGAGTCTCATCCATTCAGAACATTCTTAGCTTTAACTTGGGAAGCAGACAGTGTGGATTCAGAAACATCCTGCGGAACAAGTGGTCATTGAGGAGCTAAAGCAAGGTCTTTCGTTCACAAAGTGTCTGAATGAATGAGGAATGAGACTCAGGAACATAATATAGCCTGGTCATCTGCTCTTTTCCATATCCCAAAATGCTCTCTATACTTTCTTTTACATTCTAATCTTTCTTCTTCTCTCTGTCTGAGTATCTGTACTAAGTATCTCTCTCTGTCTGAGTATCTGAGTACCCTCTCTTTTGATGTTCCTCTGTGTCTCCTTCCTAGCAACTTGTGTAGAACTCTGTGTTTCTAAGCGATAAGCAGATTTGCATTGGCGAGTTTTGTAGTGAATGGTGCTCACAACTCAAGTCTGACTCAAAGTAACTCATCTTTGTCTTGCTTGTACAGGTATTGGTCCAATATCTCTTTTTCCTTAGCTTTTTTATTGTTTTTGCATTTAAAAAATCTTCTTAAAAACTGTACACATGTTCTCCTATAAAATATTATAAAACTGTATTATTTATATATATATTGTAATTGTAATAATGTTGTAATCTCCACTATCTGAAATGTCATGAATTAAGAAATGACATAAATGGAACTGTCAAATCATTGCATGGGTGCAACAACAATGAAAAAAAAATATGACACGGTTAGTCAAGAAACTAATGCTGAAAAGAGACCAGTTTCTACAAGGGGAAAACAATTCAAACCACACCATAGAATCCAATATAAAAAACTTTAAGAACAAAAGCAGAGACCTTTAGTACAGCCCTTGTAGTCCCTTGACTTGGGAAAGATTTTAAACATACTGTATATTAAAGATGACCTAAAACACTGCAGAAGTAGAAAACAAGAATATAAAGACTGCTAGCTGACAATAAAAGCATTAGCAAGCTGTGAAATCTTTCAAAGGGGTTTTACTAAGTACTGACCTAGTAGGGAGTCCCAGATTTTGCACATACCATGTGTTAATGTTTTTAAAGGTTGTGTTTTACTCCTCTCATTTGAAAAAAAAAACAACATAAAATATGTGATGTGACTAGGGTTTTAAGCTGCATTTTATACAAAGCTGACCATACTATTATCAGTGTTCTTGCCAGTGTTCCTGCATTTGGGGGAAAGGTTGATTGATTATAGATATTCTTATTATGTTTGTAATATTACATGTTTTAGAAAGCTTATGTTGTCAGCAAGCAATAGTTGAAGAAACAGCTTTTAAAACTTTTTTCTCAAACTGTCTCTTTCAGGCAGCTAACATCCCTCTTGTGTGCGAGTTGGGTATTGATAAGCTGTCATTTGATGACTTCTCTCTGGATGTGGATGCCATGATAACTGCTGCCCTCCGCATGTTCATGGAGCTTGGGATGCTGCAGAAATTTAAGATAGACTATGAGGTGACACAAACACCCATGCCTTTTTATGGCACTTTTCCACATATTACTGTAACTTTACACTGATATGTGTATCCAAGTTTTGGGAGTCTGCTGCATTCTGCATGAAAATTAATTTTACCTTGTAAAGTACACACACTCTTTCTCTCTCTCACACACACACACACACACACACCCTCTGATAAGGCCTTGTATTTTTTATCCTTTGGCATTCTCAGGCCTACTCCTTTGCCAGTTTTTCTTCCAAAGCTTCATTCAGTATGGGTTCATGTTGTGCTGTATGACAAAGTAAAGGACTCAAATCTACTTCTTTCTTTTCTGTCTGTGCATAACTTTGCTTTTTTCTGCTCCTATTCATCCCTTTTCCTTTATCACTCTCTTGCTGAAAATGCCAAGGTTTAAAAACCTCTCTAGCCTTTCACCTCATCCTCCATCCTTTCACACTCTGCGCAAAAAAAAGGTTGTAGGAGAGGATTCTCTCACATGCCTGTCTCCTTCTGTTTTTCTCACTTTCACTCTCCCGCTTTCTGACATGCCCTCTTTCTTCTTTCTTTCTCTCTAGACTCTGTGTAGGTGGCTGCTGACTGTTAGGAAGAACTACCGTATGGTTCTGTACCATAACTGGAGACACGCATTTAATGTCTGCCAGTGCATGTTCTCCATGCTTACTGTGAGTCACAAACAGACACACCCGCACATTTAAGACTTTACAATGATTACTGGCTAGCAAAATTTAACTTTGTGTGTGTATGTGGTTGCCTGCACTGAGCTGGCATTATTCATGGTAGTACATTTCTGTAGGGTAGGTTTCCTTCCCACTATAGACTTCAAAGATGGATGCAGACTGACTAGAATCAGTGTCTCATAGTGGATTTAACCCATTAGGTAATTAACATCACAAAAACAAAAATACAGAAAAAATTATGGGAATACAGTGTCTCCAGTAACTCAGTTCCTAACCTGAACGTCTCCATTCTTAAAACTATGCATGGCATAATGACATCTTATGATTTAATGCAAAAAATTTAAGGTCCTCACATTTGATTTGTTTACACTAGTTTCAGGGAATAATTTTTTTTCTGGCCAAATAATAGTTTAGTTTCTAGGTTCTTCTGTTTCAGCAAAGATCCACATAAGAGTAGAACATCTGATGATGCTAAACAGAAATCCTCTATCTGCCTAGCCATGTAGTGCCTGCATTTTTCTAAAATCCACTTCCAGTGTGCATTAAACTGAATTTAATCCACATGTGAAACTGTTGCCTGGGTTACCTGATATTTTTTCCCTAAGCATTTTGTTTGGAGTGGCATGTTTATATTTTTTTCCTGATCTTTACAAAATGTTATGAAAATGTCAGTGAAATACTGTATGTATGGTGGACTTAAAAAGTCACTCACATGTCAATAACATGTTTTCCTGTGTTGTCTTATAGGCTTCAGGCAGAGAACAATAGAAACCCACTATAGAAACCCATAGATAGAAGATCCATTTTTATCCACATGATCTGTTTTTTAAGGACTTTGGAGAACATAATGTGTTATGTGTATTGGCTTCATGGTGGATCTGTAGCAACTGTGTGAGTGTGTTTGTTTGTCCCAGACGGCAGGCTTCCAAGAGACGCTGTCAGAGCTGGAGACTCTGGCTCTCATTGTGGGCTGTGTGTGCCACGATCTGGACCACAGAGGAACCAACAATGCCTTCCAAGCCAAGTGAGATGCACACACTGATTACACTATAGTTTCCTGTAACCAACATGCAACAGTTCCCTCATAATAAGCTGCCAAAGCATAAACAGTAAATTTCATGTCTGCACTTCAGCCAAATCACCCATTTGTCAATTTTGTATGTAATGTGACAGGGGCAAGGGTACTGCACAGCACCATTTTCAGGCAGGATACATGGGACATTGAGTGGACCCACAGAGAGTATGGGAGGAAAAGGTGACAGGTTTACCCAGGGCAGACCTAGGCCTTTCCCTAACACACAAGCCATATATTGGCCTCCTGTTCCAGTCGGGAGAACTGAATGTGTCCAAGCTGCATCAGCTGAACAGTTTTGAGATGTTTACATTATGAGAGATCAATTATGAGAAATTATTTAACTTAAATCACAGTTGCAGTTTTAGTCAGAAAGATGCAGGGATATATTTTCTCCAATTTGTTCAGTTCTGTTTAAATGTTTTCTATATTATCAATGTGAAAAAAGAATACTCTCTTCCACTACTTACTGTAGTAATACCATCTCTGAGCAAGTCTGTGCTTCCCTATACTACCATTAAATCCTCATTAGAAGGTCCTGCATATGACTGTGTCATGAGTATATGAAGTGTGTTCTATTCAGAAACAAAACGATATGCTGGGAATAATGCTTTTTTGTTTGCTTTTGTTATTCTGTTGTTAAAGACAGTACATGTATTTTGTGTGTTTTTTTTATAATTAACATATCACACAATGAAAAAACTCACATAAAAATAACTGTTTTAAGTTATGCACTTTTTTATCAGTCAATTGAAGAGAAATGTCACTTAGTTACTTGCTCCAGTAATTGCTAGGAATACAAATGATAGCTCATAGCTGGAAATTTTAAAGCACCAAATATAACTGGATTGGATTATTATTAGGTGGGATCAGCTGTTTCATAATGGATTAATATTTTGTCCATACCTTTGTTTATGTAAAAAATGAAGTATTCACATGATTTCTAGTGTTCCCTAAACTCTGTCTTTAATATTTAAATCCCTAAAGAGCAATTTGTATCATTGTTAGATGCTGTTTCCCAAGAGTTTGCCAAAAGGTGCCATCTCCTTATTTACAACAGTCTGTAAACTCACTAAAAACTATTGCTTCAACATGCATACAGCACCTATGGGAATTGAAAAGCATTGAGTAAATAACACAATTTAATATTGCAGTTGCAGAAATTTCATAGGAGATGGTGTCCAGCAGTGCCAGTAATGCGCTGAGAAGATTGCCTAATTAAATTTAAATATGTACTAGACATCAGTCATCTTCCCTCCCTTCCTTTCCCCTTTCTATTAAAGGTTAACTGTTCTATAACTGAAATGTATGAGGATGAAATGTATGTAATCTTCGTATACTTAGTGTGTACGTTGACTACTATTGGCCTGGTTGTGGTGATCCTTCTTGATCTTTTTATATACATTTAGTTCCTGGATATACATGTTTAGCCTGCAGTAATGACTTACGTGTAGCTTCTGAGTAATTAAAATACACCCAATCTTCATACACATGTTATGACTTTGCACATTCTTATATTTGTTAGAAAGAGGTATTTAACACTTTATTATTATTATAGTTACTAGAGGAACACAGTAAGTGCCCTTAGTGCACTGTTTGGGGTCTCTCCCTCACTGTCCTCTATATACACCCAAAAAAGACATTTTAGCTTTTGCAACCTTATTTGCTAGAAGACTAATTGTGATTAGGGGGAAAACACCATCATTGCCCAACAAGACAATGGATAAAAGACACTCTTTACTTTATTAAACTGGAGAAGATTAGATTGTGACTTAGGGGCTCACCCAATACTTTTCAGAGAATATGTTTTTTTCTTCTTTTGGTTAAGAGAATGAATTTCCCACTTATCCCTGATTAAAGGGACTTAAATGTTTTACAGGTGTACATGTTTCTATGATTGTCAGCTATGGATACAATGACACAAAACCCCCTCAATGACTTAGAAAGTCAAGGCTCACAAAAAAAATTCCACATTTACATATAAAATTGTGGGACCTGTAAGGGTTAGCACCCTGCCAGGTGCAGTTGAGACCTCCGTGATGGGCTGGCTGGGGGCGTTTGGTGACGTGTCACCATGGTTACGTCAGTCGTGCTTATGTGTTTCACCTGGGCCAATGCCCTTATTAGCATGGTTGTCTAACGGAACGGAGCCCCAAGGCATGAAAATGGAAGTTCTGCAGACAGCCAAAACGACCGCTGTTCAAAGCCTGTCTGCTAGGACACAGGAAGGGAGAGAGAGAGAGAGACCCATAGAATGAAAACCCAAGAGCCTTTACCAAATTACCAGTAAGTCCGGTGTGGCCAGCGCAAACCTGTGAGCCACACCTGTCTACCAGAGACAAGCACTCCACACTGCCCAGTTAGTCAGAGTGCTCAACTGCCCCCTGCCAGCCCGGCAGGGCGCTAACCCTTACAGTACTGTCCATGTGCCTTGTCTTGTAAATAAGATATTTCCCACACAGACAGCAACATTTACAGTCATACTAAATAAAAAAATCATTCATTATTATATTTAAGTAAAATTGCTGAATGGATGTATAATGGGTTATGTATTTGTGTAGCTATCTAAATGTTTTAGTTACATTGTTCCATGTTAGCATCGGTAGTCCTTCTAACAGTGTGCAATCATTTGACAGTTATACTGTATGTTATATGTGTTCTCCCATGGGTAGTGTTGGGAAGGTTAAGGCAAACACATCACTTGTGTTAATATGTGGATGCACATGCATGTATGAACATGTTTTCACCTTGTTTAGTAACAGGGTGGTCTAGATATACCAAAGAGGTAGAGAGATACTTGTATAATAAGTGTTGCATAAGTGACAGAGTGTATTGGATAAGGAATCAGTAAACACACATAACCCAGTCAGCCTGCCGCACTCAACTTCTGTTCCACCTCTCACTGTCTTTTACCTACACTCCACTGCTCTTACTATCTATATTACCTTTACTTTGGCATCACATAAAACACATTCACTAGTGGGTTGTGAGTAAGGTGCAACGCATCTTTGACCCTTTCTTTCTCTGTCTCTCTCTCTCTCTAACTCTTTCTGCCTCCTTTTTCCTCTCTCTCTTATCTCTTCCCCACGAATCTCTACATATTCTCCTCAGGACGGGTTCTGCTCTCTCTCTTCTCTATGGGACCTCAGCAACACTGGAACATCACCACTTCAACCACGCTGTCATGATCTTACAGAGTGAAGTAGGGTTAACCATACTCTCTTTCTTTTACACACACACCACAGATTCATTCAACATCATTACAAGACAGGACCCTGTAACAAGAGCACATATTGCTCGCTTTAATAGTGGTAATGATGACTCCTGTCTTTATCAAACACACCTCTGAGTCATTGGGGAATTAGAATGAATAACACAGCACCACTAAATAAAATCACTTTATGGAAAATGAAGTTTTTGTTAACGAGGGGAGACGGGTGTGTCTGTATTTGTGTGATTGTGTAATTAGATGATTATTACGAAGTGAAAAACTAGAGAGGGGGGGGGTGGATGGGAGGGTTAACAGTTGTGTTAGCTAATGTTTTTTCCTAAGCACTTTTCAATGTTCACTTTTGCACTGTAGCTACTAGCATTCAGATTCACATCATACTTCAGGAATAGAATGAGCATAAATGACAGAGTATTATTATATGCTGCTCTTCAGTAGAGGCCTGCTGAGTAAAATACTGGTATAGAGTGTTCTTATTGGGCATTGTTTTAATGAGGATTTTATAGTAGCCAGCAAATAAATTGGACCATTATTCTCCAACATGCTGTAGAGAATCCCAGATTGGACTCTTATTTCTATTCTCACTTTTGTAGAGTTTGTAAATGCATTGTATGTCCAAAAGTATTCAGACACTTTCCCAAGTGAGTGAATTCAGCAACTTGAAGGTGCATCCATTGCTGACACAGGCATTCAGTTATGTACACATAGCAATATGGTCATCACACCCAGACATCTGTGTTGGGCTTTGGAGCAGTGGAACTGCATTCTCTGAAGTGATAGAGCACCATCCGTTACCTTTGGAGTTGGAGTGGCGTGTGTGATCCAAAACTAATTAACCTGTCTTAGCCACTTTTATTGTGGAATCACAAGTTCAATACCCTGTGATGCCACTGCTGTAGATGTTGCAAGAACATAATTTGGGTGGGTATGATGACATAACCCCACCTCAACTGCACAGGTGTCTGTTGCAGAACTAGTAGTTTTCTTCCAGCCATGTTGCGCTGTTCGTTGATCTTGCATTAGCGGCAGTTTGAAAAGATACTGTGACTGGCTTGATATGAATCTTCACCTTTTGTCCTCACAGTGTTGGTGATATCATATGACTAGTTAGTGTGTGGAATTGGATATGAATAAAGTAGGGAAAGCATTGGGAAAAATGCAAAAGAAGGGAAAGCAATGGGTAAATGCTAAAAAAAATTAATAAATACCTAGAAAGAAAGAAACATTAGATGAGCAGGTGTCTACATACATCTGGACATAATAGTCAAGTCAAGTCAAGTCAAGTTTATTTGTATAGCGCTTTTTACAACTGCCGTTGTCACAAAGCAGCTTTACAGAAACCGG
>JBBPDA010000003.1:14085684-14111813 GCA_037974385.1 Arnoldichthys spilopterus | reverse complement strand
GGGTTAAATGCAGAGGTTGCATTTCGTTGTGGTGCTTGAGGGTGTTCACAATGACAAATAGTCACTTTCACTTTCACATAGGCCTTATGTAAACTGTTTTTATAGAAGTCAGATTGAAATCTTCAACCCACTGCTGTTCAACAGTACTGCGGTTTTTGAAACACTGTGGACTTTGCCACTGCAAAACCAATCAAAATTAATATTTAAGCATTCTGAAAGGATTTCCCCATGGTGATCAAAGACAGCAGTTTTTTTACTGCATATATATTCAGACATAACATTTATGTTTCTATTATCTTGTCTGCCCCCTGTAAATGGGCAGTGCCCTTACTCAAACAAAGAAATGATTACTCAGTTACTCTGATCAAGCATAATATCTAAGATATAGAATATGTAGGAAATGTGTGCAGAGCATTATGACATGACAAAATCCGACAGGACAATAGCCACATGCTGACATGGTAATATTGCTACAGTGAACATTAATACAGTAAACATATTGTGATAAATGTACCTGATCTTTCTGATCCATCTGGTTGCTAGACTCTGTATTTCAGGAAACACTGAAATTCATTTAACTGAAAACTCATAAGCGAGCAAGGTTACACATGATAAGTCTTTGTTGATTTTATTATGTTGTGCTAAATCTCATGCATCTTTTCCAGTTCTCTAGATCTTTTGCCACTGATCTTTGGCTCTTTGTTCTCTCTAGGGCCATAATATATTCTCCAACCTGTCATCACGGGACTATGGAGATCTGATGCAGCTGCTGAAGCAGTCCATCTTGGCTACAGACCTCACACTCTACTTTGAGTGAGTGCTACAGTGTGTCTACATATCAAATATAGAAAATATCAAATATACCCACCCATGCCCACACAAGACACTTTGTAAAATCATCAACTCAAAGAATACCAAAACAATTAATTCTTGTTATCTGCTCTTATGTCTCCAGTCCCTCATTTTATTGTTAAAGAGCAACAGTGCTTTAAAGGATCAAAAGGTGGTTGTGTAAAATTGGATTGTAAAATGTCCAATGTTAGTAACACATACTTCTTGAACTTCTGCTGCCGCTTAGTGGTTGCATGGTGAACTGTGACAAAACATCTGCAGAAACAGCCTAAAATCTCTTAACAAAGTGCATGATTAAAATGCCCAAGGGGTGCAACGTTCTAAACTCTCTAAGTACTGTATTAATGTTCCCCTGAAAATAAAGTGTGAAGATTTGTGAATACGTGAAGACTTTAACAGTAGGTAGAGATGAACTGCAGGTGACAGCCGTGTACAGCTTTGAAAGGTAGATTTTGTCAACGTTAATCTGACTTCATCTCCACCTTCCACAGAAATAGAAGCAGTTTCTTTGAGCTGGTGAAGAAAGGAGAGTACAACTGGAATGTTAAGGAACACAGAGATATGTTCAGGTCAGCCATTGGGACATTGTTTCTGTGCAGCTTTCTTTCCATAATGCATCTGTACTTATATTCACTTTATATCATGTAATGAATTATGTATAAGAACAATGCTAAATAGCTGTACAACATGGACATATTTACCACATTATGAGTATATTTCAACACATGATGCTGCATCTTTTCTTATGTATTAAAAAACACTTTTGTGAATTCTTAACATGACAAAGATTGCTGTGACCAAAATGATTTATGTTTTTTGGATCACTACAAACCCTTAATCCATCTGAACACTTGCAGTTCAGTCTGAGCTAGCTTAGGATACCCACATTACACACTGAAAATGTGATTTGTTAGAGGACAACAGCACAGCTGCATATTACAATCTTGTGTTATCAATATTGCAAAGGCCAATATTGAGATAATCATTCACATACAGTATGTTGTGCTGCCTTGCTAAACATATGATAACATAATTTTCTCTGTATGTTAGATCAATGTTGATGACAGCGTGTGATTTAGGAGCCGTGACCAAGCCCTGGGAAATCTCTCGCAAGGCAAGCGTGACTCATTCTCTTACCCCCCTAATAAGAGTGTACACTGCCATTGTTACATGATGGAATGTTTTTTACTTTGTGTGCACAAATCTCTATGTGTGCATATATGTGTGTGTGTGTGTGTGTGTGTGTGTGTGTGTGTGTGTGTGTGTGTGTGTGTGTGTGTGTGTGTGTGTGTGTGCTCCTACAGGTAGCAGAGTTGGTCACCAGTGAGTTTTTTGAGCAGGGCGACAGAGAGAGATCCGAGCTGAAGCTGACTCCTTCTGTAGGTCCATTCAAGTGCCACACAAACAAAACCATATGCAAACAGTTCATTTAAAACTTCCAGTGCTTATATCCACAAAAAAGGAATATGTATTCCTAACCATACATAATATTTGTTTAAGAATAATAATTATAGTGAGCAATGTGTTGAGACACTATAATAAAATGTGCATGTATGTAAAGGTGAAAAAATAAATGTAGTGACTACATTACCAGTACTTACATCTATAGAGGACTTTAAAAAGGTCCTGCAGTGGGACAAGGTGGGTAAAAATGTTTATGTTTGAAGGGATAAATAGACTGGAAGTATTGTCTACTTTTTCTCTATGTGTAAAAAACCACACATATATTGTGTTATATAGTATTATTTAGCAACTTCTATGATTCATCTGATAAGTACTATGAATCTGATATTCAAGTTATGTATTTTAAGGTGTTTAAAAACCCATTACTTCTTAAAAAGTGTGTGTATGAGATATTATGGTCCTATCCAAATGAAGCTCCTTCCCCAGATGGTAAACACCAATAATCAATGACTTAATAAGGCCTTATTACCTTATTAGACTTAGATTCACATGGTAAACACATAACCACAATTATCACACCCCACAAAATTTACAAACACAAAAAGTCAGAAGCTTATTCTTGCCACTCTCAATCATGGTTGCTGCTAATTAGGAACAAACGGGAGCACATTAGTGAAGTGAAAGAGGCTACTCTTCAGACTCCAGAGCTTTGAAGCTCAGACGCTTTTATGCCCCCCCACAGTAATTATGGCCTGGTGCATAATCCAGGCTGGACACATTGCCTTTCTCTCTGAAGTATCACTAGCCTCAGGTTTAGCACCCAGTCAAAGTCTTTAGCACTGAGTGCGTGGGCGTTCTGCATTATATATTCAGTTACAGTGCCTCAGCCTGGGAACTATCTCTCCACCACAGCCTCATTTCAGTCGTGCTCTAACGTCATACACGCACACACATACAGAGAACTGAATAGCTGAAACAGAGGCCTCAATGAACCAGTGTATGGAACATTCTCTCATTCCCTCATTCTCCTTATTTTATGCGCCACCCATGCACACATACTCCAGATGCTCACAAAACACTGATTACATGACCAATGGTTAAATGAGGAGAAGGAAAAAAGTATGGTATGCAGTAATAATAAAAATTGAAGGACATTAAACAGCAGTCTAAGAACACAAAATTCCTGCCTATTACAATTCTGGGAAAGGGTATTTTCTTTGTGTGTGGCAGGTATTCTATTGCTCAGAAATCACTAATCATTTCTCATATGTGTGAATCCCATATTAAAACCTAAACAAACTGTGACACTTAAGGAGATGTTAAATGTTTCTGCATTTCAGGAACAAGATGTACTGCACTGTGGTGCATATTTTTATGACCACACAAATTTAAGCTTAAGCGATATTTGTAATAACCAAATGTTTCAGTTGCAGCAGCCACTATGCACAACATTTCATGAAATTTGGTGTTCTTCCTGTGAATGTGGCAGTGATACAGTGTCTTAAATTAGATGAAGTTTGAACTTTAAGGTCGCAAGTTATTGGCTAGTAAAGCACTAGATTTTTGCATTGATGTTATTCACCAGGTGGCACTACTACACAAGCAGACCATAATGAGCTAGGGTCTTGTGCACCTCCTAGAGGTCTGTTTACCCAAAAAGTGCTTTGTGTCTATCCTACTTCAGGATTTGCTTAATCAGGTTTAATCATGCAGTACACCTGTTTGAACAGATTTGCACTAATTTTATTTTTCCACTTACAAATTTGTTATGCATATGTATATAGTGTGTAAGGGTTACAGAAAGATATTTGCTTTTTGATTGTTGCTGCCTTAAGCTTGGCTTTTTATTCCATACCAATTACCCAGCTGCATCGCATGTAGTCAGTATGCAGTAAGCTATCTGCTGTAAGTGAAAAGATTAGATCATTTTAACATAGCCTATAATCGGTGGGCAGTGGTGGCCTAGTGGTTAATACCTTGCCCTTGTGAACCGAAGGCCGCAGGTTCAAGTCTGGGCCGGGCACCACTGAAGTACCCTTAATCAAGGTACCATCCCACTAGACTGCTCCCCGTGCGCTGTTGATATATGTCCATTGCTCCACATGTGTTCGTGTAATGGGTTAAATGCAGAGGTCACATTGCATTGTGGTGCTTGAGTGTGTTCACAATGACAAACCCTCTCACATATTTTTACCACAAACTCAGTATGTTTATTTTTATAACTAGACATGGCAAGACCCTGTGCATTGAAAACAAGTGAATTTGCAATTACATTTGAAAGCGGGCAAATGTTTCCATTACTCATTTCACCTGATGACACCATGTGATAATTGGTGCTGTTTTGTACTATTACTAGATGATTTGATGACCTGGATGACTGAAAACTTTCTCAGACAAGTGTGTCTTTTCCAGGCCATCTTTGACCGGAACCGGAAGGATGAGTTACCAAGTTTACAGTTGGAATGGATCGATGGTATCTGTTCTCCACTGTATGAGGTAATTATGTTAATTAACAATGAACCACCAAGTTAGTCACCATGTTTAGAAATGAAATCCAATATTGCTGTCAAGTTACAAGAAACCTATAAGAACAGGAAATATCTGATGAAAACCATAGGAAACTATTTTAAATTGATGGAAATGAATGTCTCAAAAATGTTGATCCCCCTCCATACAGTCCATACATGGAAGCCAACCTGCAAAATACAGGAGAAAGGAACCTTGCTGTCCCAGTGAGAATGTAACTGCATGGTCAAGGATCATTTGTCATAGAACACACAAGACCGATTATGTACCATATTAGCACCTCAGGGGTCACATCTGTTAAAGACATCAAACATAAAGAATAAGGCAAGAATCATTTTAAATAAGTTTTGGCACCATAGGCTCCAGAAAAAAATTAGAGGTCACATCATCACAGAGACCCTCTTAAAAAACAATGGCGCCCTCTCCTGTAAGCAGTGAGAAACACAACCCGCTTCCACATAATCAATATCCAGCTCACTGTGAAACTAAGAGGAACCCATTGTTTCAAAAACACAATGCAAACATCACACAGCTTCTAATGTATAATATAATAACCTTATTACAAGTGATAAACATTCAAGCTTAGCTGTAAACATAAGTCATAAGTTATTCTAACTCTTCCTGAATTTTCTGAAAGTCCCTCACAGTATAAATGATACAGTCTCAGATTTCTTTCTGCCTAAATTTGCCCTACAGTAGGAATTTTTTCATTGTTGTACTTATTTAAAGCATTTTGTCTGTCATTTTACATGGTAATGTACCTACAAAATGAATATTTATTATATATTGTATAACTACAAAAAATGGATATGGCTAGTTTCATATACAGATGTCATCACACATGCAGTACTGCTTGGACGTTTCTGACATATTCTTTTTTTTAAATGTGAATCTTTTATTTCCTATTTTTTTGCATAAATATGATTTAAAACATATGCAACCTATTTTTACATAAGTTCCGAAGGTAAAGACAGATATCTTTATTTAACAAATAAGATAGCAATGTTATACTTAGTCTTTTTTCCCCAAACAAAATTGTTCGATATTAAATATCTGTAAATGGCAAAGGTATGTAAACCTGTAGGATCAGAAGTTAATTTGAAGGCATGATAATCAGGTGTGAGCCCTGGTTTATTTATAGAAACACATAGTTGTGGAAGTGTATCATAGTAAGAATAAAGGAGACCTCTGAAAAAAGTTGCTGATGCTGATCAGGACTGGAAAAGGTTACAAAACCATCTATAGAGTTTGGATTCCTCCAATTTACAGCAGATTGTGTACGATGAGAAGAAATTCAAGACCATTGTTACCCTCTTCAGGAGTGACTTATCCAAAAAGATCACTCCAAGAGCAAGGCATGTAATAGTCTGCAAGGTCACAAAGGTCAAGGTCACAAGCAACTAAAGATTCCACTATAAGAAAAACATTGAACAATGATGCCCATGGCAAAGATGTAAGCAGGATGTCACTGCTCTCATACTCAAAAAGAACATTCTTACCACAGAAGTTTTAGAATGGCCAGAGCCCAGACCTTAATCCAATAGAAATGTTGTGGAAGGACATGAAGTGAGCAGTTTATGTGAAAAAAACCTTTATGTAGGAATGTATACATATATGTGCAGACATATAGAAAATCTAAAATGTTAACAAAGTGTATTTGAACATGTAATGAAGTTCATAAAACAAAAATATTATGTTTATCTTCTGGTTCCTACAGCCATGTGATCTGACATATCTGTAATACGGTGTATTATTTTCATCATTATGGCTGGTAAGGTTTCTGAGGTTTCATGCTGGGTTTAACAGAAAGCTGCTGTAATTCATCTAACTGGAATAAACTTGATTAATTTAACCAAATATGATAGAAGCTCAAACTGCTCTGCCCATTTACATATTTGCTTTTACCTCCATCCTGCAGGTAGAATGGAAGTTGAAGTGCTCATGATTACTGTGATCCATGTGAGAGTCTCATTTGTGCTGTGTCAAATTTATGACAAAGACACATCTGCTTGTGCTGTTTTTGAGCAGCAGGGGTCATTTGGCCATTTGCAGTGAACATACTGCTCTTTTGCATTTGTACTTGATAGAGACAGGGTTGTAGTGTTCTCCTCTGAGTGTGATCAGGTGCTTAACAATGTTAAATCTTGAGTAACTCAAATTAATTTCCCTAAGTATATATGCAGTTACTGAGCCCGGGAATGATGGTAAATCATCTGGAACATTGAGTTGGAAAGTTCAACTCTACTCCTTGCTGCCTACCAGCAAAATATTTATTTCTTTGTTTGACAGTTATTTATTGTACAGATCTCTACAAGCAGGAGGTGCTCTCAGGTTTGTTACTGTTCGACCACTTATACTGTGTGCTAAGATAGATTAAGGAATTGTAATTCTAGTGTATACTTAGAAAGCTACTCATTGTTCTTGTGTTAAAGTTAGTTTACACACTATTTACTTTCTTTCATGCTCTTATTATTGCTCATTGCTCTACTTAATGTTGTGATATTTTAGGCTTGATTTGTTAGTTGGATCAGATTTGTGCTTTTTCGTCTTTGAAACGTGATGCAGTATTTAAATGCCGGTATTGGCCTAATAATGCAGCATGCAGAGTATCAGTTCCATCAATACCTCTCTGTCTGTTCTGTCTGTGCTTGTGAACTAAACTCATTTTTGTATAAACAAGAGAATAAAAACTAGGAGAGGATTTTGTCCATCCACCTAGACTGGGGCCAATTAAATAGTGTGTGTGGGGTGGCAGGAGCAGAAGGATCAGAGACATGTTGGGGCTTTAGAGTGTGGGTGGAAGTAAATCCCACATCTCTCTCTCTCTCTCTCTCTCTCTCTCTCTCTCTCTGTCTCTGTCTCTCCCCCCTGGTGCTGCCATGTAGAATATTAATCTAATGTTATATAAACTCTTTCTTCAAAGCCTAGATAACCTCCTCTCTATATATCTCTCCCTCTCTCTGGTTGTGTAACTCATAAAGGGAAGTGGATACAGCAGACAAAAGAAACACAGTAAATACATTATTAGAGTGTTTTAGTCTTTCTGCAAACTGCTGATGTATGTTTGTCTATGTCTATGTGTTTTTGCACATTTCTGTTTTTTTTTGTTCGTTTCTTTTAGTATTTTTTATAAAAAGCTACATATTTTACTGTTTATAACTAAAGGTCTTTGTTCAGTTACTGAAGTTAAGGCTGAAGTTATGTTTAATCTAAGGTTTGGGTTTAGAAGATTTCTTTTACATAGACATGTGTACAGCATGTATTATACGAAAGCTTATCCAGCAAAGATAAATCGTGACTCACCACTTTGCTCCCTCATTGCCCACTTTATGAGGGAACTGTCAGTCCATTTAAAAAACACTTCTTAAATCAAGATTACACAGAAGAAAGGTCTTTCATTCATCTACACACATAATATTGTGAAGCGATTCAGTGAACTGAAATCTCAGATTACAGCAAAGAATAGTAGGATGGAAAACATAATAAGAATGAACATTTGAGCTCTCAGAAGCCACTGCAGGAGAAACCGACATGCTACTGTGATAAATATTACCAAATGAGCTCAGGAGTGCTGTGGAAAACCATTGTCACATATAACAGTCTTCTGATGTGTTAGGAAATGCATTCTGAAACGAATCCAGAGAGAAAGACATAAATACATAAACTATATGCAGAAGCATCACTGAGTTAGTCTCATCTCAGATCACAGAAAGAAAGTGAAAATGTGTGCTGTGGTCAGATGAGTCCATGTTTCATTTTGGGAAAAACAGATGTTCTCAGTGCTAGAGATGAAGTGGACTGTCCAGACTGTTATAGTGAAAGATGTCACAGAAAACATCTGTCATAGTGTGGTGTCATCAGTCCCCACAGCATGGGTGACTTGGATATGTGTGAAGGTACCATTGATTTTTGAGTGTATTGCAGGTATTAAATTCTAAATTTATTTAGATTTACAAATAATTTTTAAGTTGGTCAGTGAAAATACTGGAAATCTTTTCTTGGTAGTTCAAGGCTTGCTAGTGTTGTCAGCCATTGCCAAGTAGATGAACTCCCAAGCTTAAGATCACTATATGCAATTTGAAGTTTAAAGCATATGCCACAATTGAATTAATGGAAACTTGTTCTCCGGAGGGATACTCATGCTTCACTATCTGGCAATCTGAATGGGAAATCTGGGTTTGGCAGAGAAGAATCAAAAGAATTCTGCCTCCTGATACGATTCCTGATACCGCACACACAGAAAACACACAAACCCAGAGCAGTGAGTAGCTACATTGCACCTTGGGGGAAGTTGTGGGTTAGGCTTCTTACACAAGAGCAGTTTGGCCATGAGTGTTTGAATCACTGATCCTTTAGTCACAAACCCACTTCTCTAGGACATAGCTAGTTTTTCACTTCATTAGTGTTCTCACAAATGGCACAACAAATTAAGGGGATTTGAATTTGAAAAAGCTGAATAAATTTTAACAAAACATAAACCATTCATGTGATCTTTGCTGTCACCTGTGAATTATGAAAGATATAGAATTGCACAAAACAAGCTTATCTGACAACAAAAACAGCAATTTGCGCACATCCATTAACAAACAAATAGGTGGTTATTGTTTGTTTACGGCTGTGCTGCCTCCTCATCAGAGCCACGCTGGACTGAGCAGTCAGAGAGATTAGCCATAAAAGGGCCTCCTGTGTTTTGCAGCATAGACCACAGTTACAAAAGAAAAAATGTTTTTGGGCCTTGAGAACAAAATGTTTATTTTCAGGAGTTATCAAACACACGAGGCAGCAGAGCTGCTCCAGTACTAGAGGAGAAAATGAGTGCTTATTATTGAGATGTAGCGGTATTAAAGCAGAGAAGACTAAATAGCCATTGTGATGATGTCTGCTGACATTTTGGGTAAATCTGCTCCTCTGTGACTGTAGTTAAACACTAGAATAAAAAAAAGTAGCTTATAAAATAATGCACATTATTTTTCTACCATATTTTTCTATGATACTTTAATGGCCAACTGTGCCATCAGAAAATGCGAATGATGTGAGTTGTGCCTTAGGGCAGAAAATCAGTAAACAAATGGCAACAAAATAAGTATGCTTTCATTTTTTAAGTAGATACTTAGGTAACAATTCAGAAGACCCAATATAATTTTGTGGGTGTGTTGATGGTCTAATTATGTGTTCTCGAATATAAATTAATTTGTGTGTGTGTGTTGTTACAGGGGTGTGAAATGTGTGTTAATTAAAGGACTGTGTGAACATGAGGCATTCAGATGACTCTTAAAACAAATAATTCAGTCTATATATTTGTTCTGCGAGTAAGTGTACAATTATTTTTTTAAATTAGCTGAATCTAATATATTGGGGAAAGTAAAATATAAAATGTTCCATCTTTTGCAAAAGCCACATTTTATGTTTCATTTCCCCCAGTATGTTAAATGCAGCAAATAAACAGTAATTGTGCACAAGAAATGCGCAGAAGTGTGTTTTCCTTTCATTTTAACTAAACATCGTTTGACTAGCAGTTCCCAAACTTTTGCACACGAAGAAAAATAACACTCGTAACACTGTCAAAGACGTTCCTAGACCTTTTAAATCAAACCAAAGAAACTGGTATATGCTCAGCTTAAGCATGGTCGAGCTGTCAGTGAGGAGAAACTAAAATCTTCCTAATAAGCCATTTATTTTCCCAAAACCTTCATGTGTTCCTACAGTCACAGCAGTAGGATTGTTCTCTCATCTGAAATGTACTGTAATCACTACTCCTTCTCTTTTCTTTCTCTAGACCCTTGCCAAACTGAACCCTAAGCTCCAGCCGATGGTTGACATGATCCAGGCCAACCGGGCCAAATGGGACGAGCTTCATCAGAAGCGGCAGCGCAGCCAAGAACCGGTGATCCCTGGTGCTCTCTGTGAGGGTGAAGCCTCGAACAGCTGCAGTTGTTTGCCCTCTAGTGACAGTGATGCCCCAAAGTTACCCAGTTAGCTTCCGCCCCACCGCCTCTGCCCTCTGACCTGTAACCCAACCGCAGCGTGTGCGTGCATGTGGGGAATTTTGGCTCTGCTGTGAGCTTGCGGCCGCTGGAGCAATGAGGGGGCTTTGATCCCACTGCGCCCCCTCCAGGGTGCATGTATGAAATATCTCGCTGCTGTGAGGGAGAATTTTCAGGCAGCTGTGACTGATTCTTTCTGTTTGGCTGCAGTGCGATTTCTGCACGTTTAGCTAGCTCTGGTTTTCTCAACCTGGAGGAATGGCTAAGACATGTTCTAGACTCAGGAAAAGACAGTGTATTTAGAGATGGATGCTAACATAGACACTACATTGTATTAGTTGGCCTGTTGTGTTAGCTGGCTCTAGCAGGGATGGCTAGGATTGAGCATCTCCACTGTTTAAACAAGCATATTGTCACAGTGCAATTCAATGTTGCTTTGATCATTTTAAATGAGTGCATTTTCAGGGCTTTGTGTGGGGGTCTTCCTCTGTTTTCTATTGTACATATTTAGTTTGAAGTAATGAGATATGGGAGCACTGCACAGTATGAATTGTGATGTAGGTTTTGGCTGTTTTTTCAGTTGATGTAATTATTACTGGATCAGGGGTTTGCTGAGCGCCGAGGCTCGTTGCAATGCTTGCAATGCAAATACAATACAGTGCTGCTCTTTGTGCCTTGGTTAAAAATCCTTCATGAAAGATGCATGCAGTCCTCTTCCAGCTTCATAATTATCTAGAAACTATGTTGTATATCATTAAGAGTTGTGCAGCCGGTATGATGTCTTAAACTCCCTCTGGATTTGTGATGTTGCTGCTTGTGCCTGCTTTGGCTCCATTAATTAACTCAGGCATGGCACGAAGAGGTCCATGCATTACCATAGAACATTTACATTAGCTTGCTCATCTATATTCACACCTTACCTTATTAGATTTGATACAAACATTAGTTATCCTACTTTGCAAACTGAGGTAGAAATATGCTTTTGTTTGTTTTTTTTGTTTTTTTTAATATTAGGCCTGAGTGTAGACTAAACTGCAACCGTATTATTGTCATGAGGCCAATCTGATACATAAAGTACATGTGCCTTTGTAAAGATTACTAAACCACAGATGATTTTATTTACGACATAAACATATTTTTGAAGTTTCAAGTGATAACAGTGTTATATAAATATTTAATCATTTAGTATGAATCTGTTCTGACTCGTACTCTAGGTCACTAGTGGTCAAACACAATTTTGCAGCTTCCTTGTAATAGAGACCATAAAACTAGCAGCACTACTGTCTGAGAACAGGAGGAACAGTGTGATGAGCCTGGGGCAACAACTGTTACCACCTCCACTTTCCTGATCCCATGCAAACTAAGCTTAATGTAAAGATAGAGTCCAGAATGTCATTCCTAAGATGCAGCTGTGTCCAATTATGTTTCAAACTGTAACTAATAAAGCATTTATAGTTCCAGTGAGCTGACCAGGTCAGTCTTTACATGGCTTTGTACAGATTTATCTTCTATAAATAATCAGCTGGGCTTCTATAACCACTAATGATCACGATGATTTTATAACAGAGAATATTCTACATACCCAATAAATGCAGGGGTGGAAAAGGATAACTTTTGTTCTTTAGCATTGGAATTTTGAGGTGGCATTGCTATCAAACAAAAATTCACCCAAACTTTTTCCATAAATACTTCCCTAATAGTGAGTGACATGGTGGCACAGTGGTCAGCAAGAAGTTCTTGGCTTGACTCCTGGCCAGGGTGATCAGGCTCAGAGTTTGCATGTTCCCCCTGTGTCTTCTCGGATTTTCACCAGGAGCTCTGGTTTTCTCCCAAAGTCATGTACATCTGGTGAACTAGAGATGCAGAATTTCCCCTAGTAGTGACTGTATGCATGAATGTGTTTATCAATGTGCCTGCCCTGCAATGGACTGGTGAACTGTCCAGGGTGTTTCTCCACCTTTGCCCTGTGAGTGCTGGGATTGGCTATAGCACCCCCCATGACCCTGGTAAGGATTATTGGCTCAGACTCAGTAATTAATTAATGAACGAACACAGATTCACCAGGACTAATTACATTTCTCTGTATTTACAATGTCACTAAAGAACAATTCTTTAACACAAAAACTGCTTTAAAGGCTGTCTGCAGATTTCAGCTACACATTGTTCATTTTTAAGGCCTGAAAAATGTCATTTCTGAGATGTAATTGCATAAAAGTACATGTATTCAGATTGAAAAATCAGTACACTACACAAAATCAAGTACAGATTCTCCAAATAATATTTCAGTAAAGTATACTTACTTTCCAACCCTGAAATGCAGATAAATATATAAAGATTAGGAATGTCCATAGAAGTGTGCTACAGGGAAACTATATAAAATATTAAGGTCCTGGACATGATTGCCACTGAGAAATTTGAGGATATTATACATAGTAGCTACTTTAAATCTCATCAACTAAAATCCTGACTTTCCTTTGTGTATAATTGCTTTCAACTCTTTTGCTGTCTGTTTTCCTATGGTATCTGGTTGCAGTTTGAAATTGTGTTGTGGCATTGTGAAAGTGAAGACTGACGCATTGCAGTGCTGTTTGTGGCATGGGAAATTAAAGGAAATAACATGCTAACTGATTATGGGACAATTTTAACTGCATGAAGAAATACCTGCTCTAGATGTAGCAATTAAAAATGACAAATGAATTACCTCTAATGTTGAGATTTATAAGTAATTTCATCACAGTGTCTTTTAATTTAATATGCGTGCATTTATAATGATTATTGCACCATAGAGAAAAACACTTTTCTGCAGTGTATTTCAATTGTGTAAATTTTTTTTCTATGCTTTTTGGGTGACTAACAGTTCCTCTCTGTTGCACTGGGTAGAAGCTCAGTCCTCACATTCTTTGGGTTATTTTTTTTTAAGGGTCAGACACAGGAGATGTCTTTGAAGCATGTTATTTGGAAATGTGAACTGTTCAATTCAAATAAACGTGCTGCTAGTAACAGTCTTTGTGTTGGTAAATGTTTATCTGGGTGTGAATGTCTTGAGTTTTAAATAGAACTGCAGACCTTGCTCAACACTGACTCTGTGTGGACAGAAGTTTCCCTGCAATGCTGAGAAGGCTTGAGCATTTAAAGACATAGAAAAAGTCTATGGTGTAGAAAAATGATTGTTGTTTTCACAATTTTAAATTTAAACAATAGCTCTCCTAGGTTTCTTTAGAGTATGTGATTGAATAATTATCCACTGATGGCAAATGCGGACATGACTGTATTTTAAGTACATTAGATACAATTAGTCAATGACAATGACACACTATCTAGAATTTAAGAAAAAAAGGTGCCAACGTTGGACAGATTCATATAATGGTCCATTAAATCTTACAAATTATTTAAAATAATCGGTTAATTGCACTTGTTATGGGCTCTCTAGATTAGGGCTAGGTTAGGCAATGTGTTCAAAACATGGTCATTACTGTGTTGTGGGAGAAGAAATGGGGCAGAAGCGAACCTGGAGGAGCACGCCATCCAAAAGTGCTGCAGGAGTTTATCAGTACCTACATTTCTTACAAAATTATGTAGAATGAACAGGAATGCAACTGGCCCCTTTGTTCACCAAGAACTTTGCTTTTCTGGTGTCCTGAAAAATGACATTATATGAGAAGCAAATTCAACAAATGGCTTTTATTTATCCACCTCATTGTCATTAACTGATGCAGCTTAAAGGACGCGTCATTACAAGACATTCCAACTGAAACAGAAGACGAGTGACTGCGTTGCTTTTTGTTTGTTAATTTATTGCACAAACAGCATTGACAAAATGTACTCTGATGTTAAACACGTTACCAAGGAAACTGCAGAATGACAAAAAGAGCATCCAGAACAATCTTGGGTTGATTTGGTGAAACAGCATGAGCAGGCTGCTATGAATGAAACTGTTCAGAAAATGTTCAGAGGGGCAAGAGAGGCCCAACATTTCCTTCATTCAGTGTTTCAGAGAAAAGCCAGATACGCACACGGAGAAGAGATTCCATGAGAATTTAGAACATCCCCCAGGACTTCCTCACAGAAGGACTGTGGGGCACAGGCTGTGGTAAGCGCTCTGGTGTAAATGCTTTTATTACCATCTACAACTTGAACGTTATGCCTACAAATGATCACAGAATGGAGGAGTGGACTGACACAATAATGTACGATGCTGAGAAACAAAATCGGTAACTTATCAGTAACTTGACATCAGTAACATTGCATCTTACTCTAGCACCATACAGCAGTATACCATGGTTTAGAAAGGCTTAGGTTCAGATTAAGGGTTATTTAATGGCTTAATTAAAAGACAGAAAACCAAATCAACAAGATTCTGAATTAAAAGAAATCATAAGCAACTCTTATAAGAACACAAGACTTAACCAAGACAGACATTATGGATGCCTCTTTATGCATTAGGAAAAACACAGGCACCTTTTCAAAGAGGAACTGAAAATCCGCAAGCGTTCACTTAATGTCCACAGCCAGGTTACTCTTCATGAGCGTGGATGAAGATTAGCAATATAGGAAGTAACAGTCACTAATATCGACAGGTTTCAGATCCACGTCAAGATCACCTCTGGCTTTTTGCATACGTCATGTTGGAAAGAAAAACCCAACAAAAAAGAAAATGTATACTCTTTGATGGTCAAATATTAAATATATTAACATACATTTGTGTGCGCTCCTTATATATACAATTTACAGATGCATGTATTCATACAGTCAAAGTAATTTGGCCTGTGATGGAAAGGTCAGAAAAGCTGAGTCTTTGGTAGGAATATGAGGACAAGGGTCTTGCATCTTCACTCTAACAGACCAAACCCAATCAACTCCTTCCAAAGACATTTAGCTCTGATAAAGCTCGCAGTGAAGAGAGGAAATGAATGAAAGCTTATGAGATGTTACTTCACCAAGCTAGGGCAGCTTCTCTTGCCCTGCAATTGTGGGAACATGGGAACCATTACTCTGTACATGTGTTTCCTTCAGTGAACTGAACAGAGGCACGTCTACAAACATTAAAAAAAATCTTGAGGGGCTTTAGATAAAACTTCAAACCCTGGCAAAACAGTTCACATGGACTGTTAGTAAAGGCAAAAGTTAGGTGTAAGGAAACACTGGCAGATACAAAGGAACTGGTAGAAGGGACAGTGAACGTTTTGGAGTCACTCTTAAAAAAGGAGTGAGGCAAAGGAAGGCAAGGCAGACACCAACACACAGACACCCAGCAAGAGAAGGCACACTGCTTTAGAAAGCGCATTTCAGACAACACTATGGTAGTGTCACACACAAACATCCTTACATTTACTATATCAAAAGGTAAATTAGACCAAAGTTGACAAGATCAGTGAGAAATTAAAGAATAGTTTGATTTAAGAAAAATGGGTATACAAACAACATCTCTAGAGATTTTTTTCTCAGCCATGTTCCTTGACATAGTTCTTTCTGAGAAAGGCAGTTCCTCCTCTCTGGCAGTCTAAGGTTTTGTGAAATGGAAAAAGCTGTAATAAAAAAATGAATCTGACTCTTCTGAACTCTTACTTTGCTCACCACATTATACATGAAACAGACTATGAAGACAGGAGAGGAGAAGTGAGGAAAAGATGAGTTTGATCAGAGAGGACGGGAAAATATCTGCTCTTTTGAAGAGTTCTGCAGTAGTTTGGGAATGGAATCAGGTGTCATCAATAAAAATCAATCACTGCTCGTTTTGTGTAGGTAGAAACTAGCATGTATTAGATCTGAATTATTTCAGGTTGAGTATATGTGGTTAGAAAAACTGAGTAAAAAGCATTTATTACAGTGGTGTTGAATTACAGGAGGTTTCTGTTTCCAAAAATGTTATGGGGGTCCACATAATCCTTCACAGACTTGAGCATGCCCAGACCCACGGTGGAGACGGCCTCCTTCATCCACTCCTTCCGCAGTTTACCCACTGAGAGAGAGAGACAGAGAGAGACAGAGAGAGAGGCAGAGAGAAAGAAAGAGAGAGGCATATATGAATGTAAGTGCATGTGCAGAAATGGTGTGTGTAAGGGAAACAGAAAGAGTAAATAACAAGGACAAAGAAATAAAAGTGAAAAAGAGGGACAAACAAAGAAGAAGACATGAAATTGAGGAAAATTAGAGGGAGAGAATATGACGGAGAGAGAAGAGCGAGAGGGATGCGTGAGTGTGATGGGTGGGTGGCAGACAGTAGCAAGCACATCAATCTTAAGTGAGTGAGAGTAAGCAGGGCTTGATGGATGTGTTTATGGGGGGGCTGTAGCGCTGCTGGATCTGGTGGAACCCTCCTGAAATGCTGCGACATGTTTTGCATGGTGTGATTTATGGAGAGCAGCAGACTATCAAACTCATTAAGCTGCCAGTGTTCCCCATGGAGGGAAGCTTGCCACGCTCTGACTCCCTCCCGCTCTCTTCACTCTCTCCCTTTCTCGGTCTCTACACGTCTGCCTGCTCCTCCAAGTCTCTCTGCTTCTCCCACACACTCTTTCTCCTTCTCTTTGTTGGTAAGCACCGTGGACAAATAATTCTCTCTTCATTAGTCTTACAGTAAGGGCTTAGAGTGAGGACGAGGTCCTATATATGATGACCCCACCCAGCACATACCTCCCAACACAAACACACTGCATTCTGGCAACACACAACTACATCTAGCTTTCAGCACACCTATGGTGGAATACTACTATAGAGTATCAGTGGTACGACGCAGCTTTAAATTATGTTTAATGTTATTTTTTAATTAAGAAAAGACATGCATGCAATGATTTTGTTCATGTGAAGCTATTATTCACTAACACTTTCATTGTGTCAGAGAGCAGCACCATATGGACCAGGTAATGAGATTTTAGGTCACGAGAGCTCACTTTTTTGTAATCCAAAAACACACACCAGTCATTTTCCCACCACAGAAAAATTGATGTTTTCTACCTCAGTAATGTTTGTGCCAAATGCCTCATGAGAAGACTGTATTGGTCATGGACTCCATTCACATGGAGCACTACTTTTGCTTTTGTAAGGTAGTGGTAAGATTTTAAGGTATGCCCTGTTGATCATCATTTGTGCCCCTGGTCAAATGACATGGTTTGTTGATTGTGAAAATAAGAAAACATCCTTTACAGAGAACAGCATTTTGTACATAATAATGCACAATTACTCATTATTTGCTTAATTTAACAAATGAAAAAAAAAAGCATTCTGTGCAAGTTATGGGACTATATATATGTATGTGTGTGTGTGTGTGTGTGTGTGTGTGTGTGTGTGTGTGTGTGTGTGTGTGTGTTTTTTCCTCAGCATGTTAAAATTATCATTTGTTCAAATGTATAATTAAACTTAGGAAACTTAAAACTTTGTCGGGGTGTTAAAACTTTTGCACACAACTGTACACTTTAAAATGGGTGGTTGTGAGTTAATATATACAAGGAAATTTGACTGTTAGTTTTAATAGTTTTCATTTTTTTGTAGGTTTATTTAGTTTACAATTATTTACATTTTATCATATTTGTAATATATTATATTAGTCATACATCAATGTCAAATGGTTTCCAATGTTCTATTTGGAAATATTTCATGATATTCATAAAATAGACAGCAAAGTAAGTAAAACTGCACCTTGAAACATTCGGTATGTATTTAAATGTAAGAAAATGACTTGTTTGTGGTAATTATGCTCTCACCAGGTGCTGTGAAAAAAAATTGCTGTTCATTTGTTACGTCTGTTTCAAAAATGTATCATAATTGTAGCACAAAATCCACAACCTATTTCATCATAAAATGTTTGTATAATTATACCCCTACCATTTGCCGGTTTCTCACAGGAACATGCATAATGCTGGCATGGCTTAAAGGATAACGGCCCCTTAGATCAGAGTAACATTGCTAATATCACCTGGCATACAGTTATTTGAAGGAGGAGGGGCTAAGGACAGGGACACAATGCTCTTGGTGACACCCAAACCCAGACACTCATGCATATTCATACAAATGCAAATTAACAATGACACCTCACACAATGAAACCGACTGCTGTTCCAGCTAACCAATCAGGGTCTTTCAAGCTAAAACAAAGTAACCTGCTTTATCTACTATGTCCTCTCTACCTCGCTCCATCTCTCTCCCCTCCTCATTCCCTCCATCCCCTGGTCGTCAGTATACCTCGTTCCTTAGGGAGAAAAGGAGAAACAGAAGGTGGTGGGGCTGCATCATTGCCTCCATCACTGAGATAATTTACACATCTATCATGTCACTTTCTCACCAATCTCTCCCTCTCGTCACGATCTCTCACAGCTATGACCACATATCTGAGACCAGCAAAACTGCATCGTCAGACGAGAGAGAGCGAGAGGCAGAGACACCAAAGTGTTCCTATATGCTGAAAAATACCAATGGGCTTAGCAATAGCTGAAAAATGAGTGTGTGTGTGTGTGTGTGTGTGTGTGTGTGTGTGTGTGTGTGTGAGAGAGAGAGAAAGAGTGAGAGTGAGAGTGAGAGAGAGAATTGATCTGTGCCATTATCTACACACTCCAGATATCCATTGTTATTTTCCTGAGGTCTGACTGTACATTCAGATTGACTGAATGTTCTGTTTTTCTCACTTTCTTACACTCTCTCAGATCACTTGGATCTTGAATGGTTCAGAAAATGTGTTTTTCAAATGAACAATGGTGCCACAAGGATTTGATATGGCAGCAAATATATATAGTATAGTAAAAATAATTTTAGCAGATTCTAATGAACTGAAGAATATTTATGCTTGGGTGAACTGTTCTGAGGCTAAGATAGCTGAAGACTAGAGAACACAGCTGGCCTAAGAACAGAAATGTTGTTTTTTTACTGACATAAGGTCAAACTGACCAACTGCAGCTTTTTTCTTATCTTTTTCCTCTGGTTTACCTCCTCCCCTCCATAGAGGTTGTAAAGCTGGAGCAGCCATTAATCCTGGAGCACTGCCTCAATACTTATCGGCTTTCATTAGATGTAGCAGTAGCAGTTTATTTTACAATTCCTTAGGTACTCTCCTGTGCATCTACACTTCTGAGATGTTCTTCATATATTTAGCATTTTAACAGATTGTGGTAAGGTAGTCAGTCTGACAATATGTTACTGTTACTATGAAAAGGTACATACAAGATGGTAAAGAACAAAAAAGTATACACTAACTGTATAAACCACATAGTAACAAGTAGACTGGATGTCAGCTCATTATGTGATCTCTAATCTTCTTAGTCCTTTAAATATGATTTTATAATAAAATTAAAGCATGTGATTGGTAAAAAGGGGAAATTTTGCTTCTTTAGTTTAGAACTACAGCTGTGAGAGTAATATCACATAAAAACCAAGAACTCAACAGTCCCCCAAATAGCCCAAATCATTTCTGTCAAAATACATTACTAAAGCTTTTTTTAGGACATACAAATACTATAAAACATTATAAAATTAAAAAATATATTTTATTTTTTAAATTTTGTGTTAATGTTTAATTTTCTCCCCTTTTGCTTCATAGTTTTTTTTGCAAAGGCTGAAAATAAATAAAAATTAATGTCAGAGCTCTTGCACTGATATTTTGTTGGTTTATATGGTCTATTACAACTTGTTCACAATCCTCAGAAAAACTAAACATTTTGTATCCATGTTGTGTCAGCACGGATAATGGCCCATTTCTGCTGTAATCAGTTATACATTACTCACCCTACATCATCATACCTCCTGCCACACACCCAACACTGCTATTACCGAACCACACCCAAAATGTTGATGCGAGTGCAAGAGCATAAGCATTAGGACAAATGTAGTCTGAAGTTGTCTGTGGTTTCCACAGAAAATGATCGGATGTGTGTGTGTGTCCATGTAGAGTAGTGTGTGTTCACTGGTCTGACCTGTGGTAAACACAGGTTGGTAAAGTGTGTATTTCCCTCGTGTGCCCTCCCACCTCACTGGCCCAGACTACATCTGTTTTCTCTGCCTTTCTCTCTCTCACGCTCTTGCACACAGACACACACACAGAGGCACACACACCATTTGTCATGCTGTGATTGTGGGCAGACAAAGCAGGCTGTCGGCAGCCAGATAGCACTGTGCTACTGCTATTAATCACAATTACACAGAACTGTGCGTACACACACACACACACACACACACACACACACACACACACACACACACCACCTAGAGTATCCTTTCTTCCTCACTCCTTTCCTTTTCTCCACACCTCTAAGCTCCCCTCCTTCTCCTCCCGTCCTCTGTGAAGAGGTCAGTAAACTCTATTAGGCACTGCTTCCTAATTTTTCCCCACCTCACCAGCAGCTTTTTATTAGCCATATTTTCTTTTGGCCCTTCCAGTAGTTAAAGACTTTTAATACCAAGAAAGTAATATAAGAGTCGTGTGTGTGTGTGTGTGTGTTTGACGGCTATGATTAATGCATTTCGTGATGTATGGCTCGAAGCAAGCGGAAAGTAATATAGATAAAGCCCCTGTTTCAGCTGCATCCCCAAAGCTTCGTGAGACACGTTTGCCAAGTCTAACATGTTCACTCTCAGCCAGAAGCCAGACACCATTATAAACGATTTATAAGCTCACTCTGGTAAATATTTAACATAATATTTCTCTTACTCACATTATAGTAAATAGTAAAGTATAGTAAAGTTATGCACATCTGAGAGCAAGATCTGTAACTGTCAATAAATATGATTTATAAGCTAACAGATTCTTAAACTGATTCCAGTGCTGAAACTAGATGTAAGAAAGACCAGTTAGAACTCTGGAATAAACTAACTCTTATTAAACTATTCAGTTCTATAGATTAAGGGAGGGCCGCTGAAATCACAATTTATGAGCAGTGGTATGAAAAGAAATTACCTCCATGATGGTGGGATAAGCTGCCCCCATTAGCTAGAATCTCCTCTCTGGCTGCATGCTGCAAAAAACAGTGAAGAGACTCTTAAACACAAAGCTTAATTAATTTATCCTCGTCGTTCTGAACCAGTGTAGAAGAGATTTCGTTTTTATTTGTTAAACACCTTTTAAGATCAAACATTATTTTAAGAATCCTAAAAGTCTCCAAAATATTTGGAAAATATGTGTAGCAACATTTTAAATATTTACCTCCACTTGCTCATAGACATGTATTGGATCACCGAGTCCTCTATAGTTGAAGGCAAAGTAGAAATACACACAGGCACCAGCATCATAGGTCTGTGTTACCCTATGGGTGAAGGATTAGGAAGGAAGAAAGCACAGAAAATTACAGAAGGGAAAAGGGGGGAAAGAAAAGAAAGGAAAAACGAAAAGAAAAAACAGAAACGGAATGCACACAGTGAATGTTGATACTGATCATTATAGCATGGTTTTTTTTTTTTTAAAGTCAAAAATTAAAGTAATTAAAATCACACCATTGACCCTTAGAGGCTATCACAATAACTACCTCTCTGCACTTTTGTCTGCCTGAAGTGTCCTTTAGTTAAGGGCACATCATCTGACTCTCATTTCCCCTCTAATAGCAGAGCATTTAAAAGCAATAACACACACTGGCTCTATTCTGGTCCATCAGCCAGCACTGATGTTAAGATAAATGTGAGTGTGTGTGTGTGTGGCGTGGTGGAGGCCGGGCTGGGGAGGTCCCTGTCACTTTCAATTTCATCACATTCATGTGATATTAAGCACCCATCAGCCACACCAACACTGCACTGGCACATGGCCATATTCTCAGTCCAGCATGGTCCATCCACATAATGCCCTTTAATAAAGTATCAGTCTTGCACACTGTGGCCATCTGGTCAGTGACATTATGGACACACACCACCACTAGTAAAGAGCTGCGAGAACAATCTGCTAAAGTGATTTTCCTTACTCAGCACAAACATTATGAAAAGATAATTTTAATTTTGCACCATTTCAACGGTTCATAGCAGTTTTTCTGAATGTCCACAGTATAAATACTACTTTTTTGAACTGGGGAAAAGTCAGACACTGTGTCAGATGAAAGCACTGACATAAGAAACTTCAAAAACTGTGACTAAATAAAAACATGTGCAAAACTCTTTATGTTTGGACTAGACAGAGAAATTTGTTGGTCAACCTGTCTAAGAACCATCTACTTTGACCAGAAGGGGCCGTTTAACTGACATGCAAGACTACCAACAACAAATTATTGTTTGTACATGATGAGCAGAGTCTGAAGACAATAAACAATTGGTAAACAATTACTTCGTTTTTACTTGAAACATAATCATTCATTCACCTGTAATTCATTTTGTTTAAAGGTGTCAAGCTTATAAAACCCTTAAATTTTAAGCATTTTTAACAATAATTACTAGAGGTTTAATACTCACAGATGACTCACAAATTAACTGTTTGCTATTAGCTTCACACACACTGGTGCCCTTTACAGTCTTTATCATTAAAATATTCACATATCTTATAAATGATTCATAATCACAGTTCTAATCCATCTTACAGTCACTGCAGTGTGGAACTTGTTTAAAAAGCTTTAAAAAGATTTGGTTTGTCAGCCACACCGTGTTTAATCACTTATCATCACCCCAGAAATTCCATACCAGTGCATTTCTGTTAATATTCTGTATGCTTCTCTTCAACTGAAATTCCTTACCCTCCTCTGAGACAAACTGAAGCTCTCCTGATTCATGTCTTTCTGATCAAGGCCTTTGATACTAAATCAAAGTGTGAAAGGTGTGTGCTCTGAAGGCAATGTGCACAGGGGTGTCTCTCTACTAAGCATGTCAGAGTGTGTGTGTGTGTGTGTGTGTCCGTGCTATCAATAGGGGCACTGACTTTTTCAGGGGTTAAATGGCCACATCAATCATGTCACACACAGCTGCACAGCAACAGACAGGAAATGAATGGCTGAGGCATAATCAGGTTTCAAACCTAATTTCTCGTTTTCCCCCTTCGCTCTCTCTCTCCCTCGATCACCCCTACCTCACCCAAGGCCCCTATGTTTCACTTTTACACACCCCCTCTGTCCCTTACACTCGCACACTGGCCAGCTTACTGTGAAAGTGAACCAGTTTGCGGATAGTCTGCGCCACCACCGTATATCTGATTAATCAGCATTGCACAAGATCGTCAAAGATTATTTTTTGTGTAACTGGGGTAGACAATAACCCTGGTCAGTTGTATACCTGTAAGTGAAAAAGGCTTCCAGTAGGTGATTGGGTATTTCAGGTAAAGCATAAATGAACAGGAGACATACCTGCATGTAGAAAGTGGAGGAAACTGCACTCCGCGTTCTTTACACTCTCTCACTATCCTTTCCTTCACGTTCCGGCACAGGTCCAAAACTCTGCAAAAACGCACTCGTAAAATTAATGCTTGACATATACAAATAAACTTTGCAAATCCTTTAAACTGAACACAGGGACAGCAGGGCCAGTGGAGGCCGTGACAGACTCTGAGGCTGTGAAAAAAAGGACAATGGGTGTCATTACCCTGCCGCTAAGTGTAGGAGAGGACTAAAATAAGATAAAACAGATAAAGAAGCTGACGATAAAGCTCATTTCACTAAGAAATAAGAATGTAACAGATGAAAAAAAATGAAAAAGTTCTATCAGTGCTATTAACCAATGTAGCTCTTCCAAAGCTGAATATATTACAAAAAAGTAACAAATAATGTAACTTAGAGAAGGCGTTGGTAACAGTTAATTCTGTTTATGAAATTGACCATTTATAGCAAACATATTGGAGAGAATTTCAAGACTTCACTTCGGTAGCCTAAAAAGGTGAGATTGGACAACATTTAAGACTGGGTCAAGAAGAAATAAAGTCAGTTATAACAAACAATAGAAACATATGCACAGCTGCCTTTATTTTTGGTTGCACAGTGATTGTAACTAGACAAGATCATTTTGAACTTAAAGCCAGAGAACTTTCTTTGCCACCACAAAATACTATTACACCAAACTACTGCTTAAAAAAATAAATAAATAAATAAATAAATTACAATTCTTACCTGTCCCAAGGCACTGACGTTTCAAATGACTCGCCTATCACATAGTAATCCATCCCCAAATCCTACACAAAGACAGACATGTTAGTGTGTGCAGAATTCTGTACTGTTCATGCAGTTCCAGGCAATAAGGAGAATTTTTATATGAGGAAGATAAACGTACCCGCAGGTAAGCAATAACAAAAGTGAGCATGTATCCTCTCTGCCCGTTATCCTCTCCTGCTGCCAGACCCCTAAAACACACAAGCACCTTCAGAAGATTAGATATTAATATCATATTGCCCTCATCAACAACAGCTATAAGACTTTTTCCTTCAGACACATACTCTCTCCCTCATACACACACACACACACACACACACTTAGGTTCAGCACTCGATCAATCATAATCATCTAATCAAATATTCATTTGCTACCTAAACTAATCAACATAACCTCGTTAAAGCTGCAATCACTGATCGATTTTCTACTGAGCACATGCTCACATTCCACCAAGTATCAATCAAATCCATCACTACTCCAGTGAAAAGAGGCTATGATAAATGGGAAAAGATGAAAAGAAAACAGCTTGTGACTAAAAGAGGCGTGATATAGTGAATTGTGAATGGTCACAATTAGGGTTAAAGGTTATGGATGCAATGACCTTTAGTGATCTATGCTGGTTAAATAGTTACTCTGCCTCTGTGGGCAGGCAGGACTGTGACACAAAACACAAGAGGGTCTCTGAACACAATATGGAACACACTACTGAGGCTGAGAGAGATGGCAGGTGGTATTAGAGCTGAAAGATTCTTTAAAAAAAAAAATTCTGCGATATTTTATGTATTAATTTTCAATAAAAAAATAAACAAATTATCACCAAAAAAAACAAAGCTTTATTTATGACTAAAATCATTTACGTTTTTTGGATCATGTGCACCTTGATTCATCCTAGCATCCAAAGAACATCAGTGATTGGTCCAGATGGTCATAGCCCACAATAAATCTTTCATGTGCTTATCGTACTGCACATCACTAAAATATCAGTATTGTATCATCAGAGTAGTTTTCATAATACTGATTACAATTAAATGATTGTACAGGACTATTAGTAGGGCTGGGAAATTAGAAAAATAATTTTTCAAATACATTGATAATGTATGTTTCATAAGATCACAAATATGATCACAGTTATGTTCATAATGCGTAGCAGGGGAAAAAAAACACATCAGCACTATCACCCTTGGACACACACACACTTGACAGCAGATCAGATGCGTCCCCTTAAAGAAGTGAAGGGCACAGAGAACTGAGTAAAGGCCAATCCATCACACACACACACACACACACACACACACACACACACACACACACACACACACACACACACACACACACAC
>JBBPDA010000003.1:14060963-14075059 GCA_037974385.1 Arnoldichthys spilopterus | reverse complement strand
TAGTTAGATATGATGCTAATTCTTTGTATCAGTAAACAGATTTATCAGTTCATTAACAGTGAAGTAAGCAGCAGTTAATATATTGTTAATGATTAAGTAAGTTATGACCTAATGACAAACCAGATAATCAGTTAACTGTGTACTTAACGGCTAATTCATAAGTACTTGATCATTTTCTGACTAGTTACTAATGCTTAAAGAAGAGTTAACTAATAGAGCAATAATAGGTAATGAATCACTAATTATGGCATAAGTACTCACTAATTTGTGACCCCTAAGGTAAAGTGTTGCCCAGCACTGTCATTTGACTATAGTTTATCTGTCCAAATTGTACTGCCCTCACTGAAGGGATACAATTTATCTGTATTATTATGGTCTGAATTTCATACAGAAAACATTTTTTGTATCTAGTCATGAACAAAGAAACAAAGCAACAACAAGGACAAAAGTATATATGATGAAAAAAATATATATATGAAATATTTACATATTATAAGCCAGTGAGAGGAGGTGAACTGCATTTCGATCACATTCTTGTTTATAAACACATTATGGTGAAAACAAAAAATTGGTTTATGTGCTCACTAAGCATTTGCTCAGAGGGCACATTTTATAGCTGCAAAGCAGTAGCACTGATCATTTAGATCAGCCACAACGAATTTCTATATTAGCCTGAGGCAAAACCAACCCAGCAGCAGCTAAAATGTAAGACCAGAGTTAATGCACCTCAGTGAAAACCTGTGATTCACAGATGTACAGCAGTCATTTATAGTCCCACAGCCATTATAATGGGTAAAAATGCACATTCCAGCACCAATCACTTCATCTTTGGGCAGACAGCTTGGTGCTTGCACATTTTCTCGGTTGGTGTGTGTGTGTGTGTGTGTGTGTGTGTGTGTGCGCGCAAGCGAGTGAGAGAGAGTATACACACACCAGCAGATGTTGAATGGTGTAATGCCAGCACTGCCTGTATTTGTTAATAAGGGCTGGCATATGGTTGTGGTATTCTCAGCGGGCATTTACAAGGACGGGACACAGAAAAGAGGGATTGTGGGGATTTGTCTGTGTGTGTGCAGGCGTATTTGATTCTCTCTAGCTCACGCACAGTCTGAATGGCCATACCTTCAGAGCCCATTATAAAGTGGTGGATGTCGGGTCCAGTGGACATTCGAGGACCCTGACAGCTCTTTTCAATAACTCCTGTGGGAGTCACCATCTTTATATGCACGACCTAGGGAAAGCACAAAACAGTTTTGATATGGGAAAAGTAGATTAACCGCATTTAACTTAACTGAATTACAATTTGTGATCTGTCACAATATATTATTAAACTCATATCTGATTCGTTAGAATTTTCCCAAAACACTGCTACATTAAAAATAAGAAAAAACAAAAACTTTTAAACACTGAGAACAAATGATATTTCTTCCTGTCTCACAACAGTGTCTCAGATGTTCTACCATGACAGTCCATTTTGGACTGAAAAAGTTAACTCAAGGATTTAATATTAATATAAAAAAAGTGGTGTGTGCTTTTGTAATAAAGAAATAAAGTTTGTGTACCAAGTCTTCAATGTTGCCATAGATGTTCTTCTTCATTCCTGATGCACGTGTGGCCACCCAGCCCCCTAAAGAGCTGAACTCCATTGAATCAGGCTCATGGCCAGTGCAGTACCCACTCTCATTTAGCTGCATAAAATCACAAACACACAAACAAGTGTTGTGGATACACACAGGCCTAGTTTTACTACTAAATACCCCAGAAACACACTCCTTAATGGTGTGCCATCTGTGTACTCCCGATGTCCCGCATACAGAAACACATGTGAATGTATGATAGGCTGGTTAACATGCCACACACACGCATACAGACACACACAGACACACGCATACAGACACACACAGAAACACACAAACATCTATATTATAGCAGAGACAACAATGTCATTTTTCTGTATTGGTTTGATGATGCCATCTGTTTTTGTATGGGTTGTAACAGTATGAACACACAAACTCCCTGCCAATCTCTGTGATTCAGTTTACATGCTAAAGCTTGAACTCCTCTAAGACGCCATACAGTCTCAGTATGAACAAAGAGAAAAGATTCTGACCTGTCTCTCCAAGTCCTGGCCAATGATTCCAGCCTCTATATGGGCTGTTAAGTTCTTCTCATCAATCCACAATATTCGGTTCTGCATTAAAAGTAAATACATCAAATTTTTTTTAAAGAAATTATAAGCAGACTTGCCATGGACACATTTGAGGGGGGGAGAGAAAGAGAGTTCAGAAATAAGTGAGAGAAGGATTTTGGTTCAATTGTAATTGTGCTACCATCTAAACTGCCCCAATAACATGACTGTCTGTCCAAATTATAAGGGAAGCGATACATGGAAACTAAGGTGAGTAAATGCATTTCAGTTGCACTTTGGGATTCATTACAACAAATTTTGTTAACAACAAATGCCAATCAGGCAGAATGTGTCTGTTTTCTGCTGAAGCAGATAAAACGGTACAAGAGGAGGAAGGATTTTCTGTGCACATTCTAAGCCATTTTCTACAAAAATCCTTTAAAATTCCTCTAGAGAACACACTTCAATATGGCATTTATGATCATTTGAATTGTGACAATTTCTGTTAATTTGTTGAGTTTAATATACTATAACAAAAAGACAATTGCTGATATTGCAACTGATGACATAAAAGAAACTGCCATTTCTGAGAAAGGGTTCATGCAACAAGTAGAGATTATTATGAAGTTGACAGAGCTTGCAAAATATTTTCAAGGACAATATCATTTAAAAAAAAAAAAAATTCAATTGGAAAATGCTACAGAACTCGAAGTCTTCCAGGAACAAATGATTTGATAACATGAGGAAGTCGAATGTTCAGAGATACTTAAAAAGTCTTACAGGTACACAGAGAACAACAAGCCATGAACTGCACTGCAATAATCACCACCAAGTGGCACAAACTCTTAAGATGGGCTCGTAAAAGCTGATCACAAACATTTAAACAAAGTAGAACACTAGAAAAATGCAATCTGTTCAGATGAAACAAAAAAAGTCAGCACTCAGTTCAGTTCAGGTCATTATGTTTGAAGAAAGATGGGTTCGCTGTATGATACCAAGAGCTCCATACCCACACTGAAGAACAGAGGTGGGAGCATCATGATGTTGGTTTGCTTCTTTGCAAACAGTACTGGTAAATCAAAGGTTACCATACTTACAGGTCATCCTCATTTCTTCTTACTATAGGCACCTGGAAGCTTTAATTGCAAACAGCTTTTGCAACAAGTACTAATAGAAATGTGTGGTGTTTTCACATGTTTATGCTTAATAATATATTTTCCACACATTCCACACTACTGGGGCACACACATACAAGGGACAATACTGAGCCCCTTGCGGTCTTCAAATGATGACTCAAAATGCAGCTCTTCAAGGAGCATCTAGAAAACAAACTAGTCTTATTTTTATTACTTATTGTCTATTTATCGTTTATTGTCTTTTGGATTTACAAGGTTGGCAGGGTTTGTTATGGTGTGTAACTTAGCCAGTAGAATCTTAGTAGAATGAAAGCTGTTGACGGGTTTAGCCCTACAGATAGAAAAACTACAAAGCACTGTTGTTCGTCACTCTGGATAAGAGCATTTGCTAAATGTTGTAAATATAAATGTAATTTAATATAATATCAAAATACCCCGTGTGTATGTTTAAAGAGTATATATGCAGTGGAAATAAATTAAACAATCAGAGTTTTTATTTGCAGAATTCTAATGTAAGAAATGTATTTGCTGCATGTAGCTCTGTAATTCTTTGATGTGGTTATACAACCTAATTTTTAACAACTTTAAAATAAGTTAAAAAAAAGCTTGAGGCTATAAAAAAATCAAGTCCTTTTCTAACAATAAAGAACATTGTTATTACAGTATGAAGGTCCAGGTCACAAAGATAAAAGTTAACCTTGTTTAACTGCATAATCCCATAATTCCCTGTCCGGGTTTGGTGTTTCTCAAGATATTGAATACTCGCAGCATGTGCTCCACCTCTCAGCTATCAGTCATCTGACTGAGCTCATAAACCAGCCATTCCTGCCATCCGCTTCCTTTCATGTCCCACCCTCCTGACCTCATGACCCCTAACAGTGGTTAAGAGTGGAGACAGACACACACACACAGAGAAAAAGAAAGAAAAGAAAAAAAAAACAAGAGCAAGAGCGCGAGAGAGAGAGAGAGAGAGAGAGAGAGAGAGAGAGAGAGAGAGAGAGAGAGAGAGCAAGCGAGAGAGGGCGATAGAGAGCGAGTGAGGGCGAGAGCAAGAGAGGCTGAGAGAGGCTGAGAGAAAGAGAGAGAGAGCGAGAGAGAGAGAGCGCGAGAGAGAGAGAGAGCGCGAGAGAGAATGAGCGCAAGAGCGAGAGAGAGCGAGAGAGAGAGAGCGCGAGAGTGAGAGCGCGAGAGAGAGAGAGCGCGAGAGTGAGAGCGAGAGAGAGCGAGAGAGAGAGAGAGAGCGTTTACCACAAAATGCAGATTTTTTTTGTCTTGTTTTCCACAATGTTGTTTAAGCCAGACAACATACAGCAGTAACATGGCTGTTTGCCCCTTGAGCTCTCTCTGGAGCCTGTGCTGCTGCACTAATGCTCTGCATAACAGAATGGAGTTAAATAACATTACTTTCACTTCCAAGCTAAAAAGCTCGTAAAGCTGAATGAGTGAAGTAAAAACAGCAGAGATCACAATCCAGCCTGGCTGCAGAGAGAGGGATTTCCACTCCAAGCAAGCTAATAAGCTTTTGGAAACACCAAGGAGTTTGGTCAGTACAAAGCAAAATTGAGGAACCTTGAGATAAAGCTGCATGCAAACTTTGTTAGAGTTAACCTAACACTTCTCTTATTGCTATAATGCAGAACAATGGATATTCAAAAGGGCTGAATGGTACATTCATATTTTTAAGAGAAAAGTAAGTATGCATTTAAATTTAAGTTATTTTATTTGGAAAAAGTAACTAGTCGCATTACTGGTTAACGACAAAAATAACTAACAACATGTCATTTCCACAACTGGTGAACAGTATGCATGTGCATATGTGTGCCCACCATCTGAGAGGTATCCAGAGAAACAATTGACCGAGTCTCCTCCGGGGGGCACTCCAGAGCGCTCGACACACTTGTCCCACCTAACAAAGATAGAGACACTGTATTTATGATTTGCATGTCAGTGGATTCCTGCAGACAAAACATTTTACAGACTAAAATCGTTTTTTCAATGATTCTCTCCTCACCTCCATATGGTATCAGACAGACACTATGCTTGCAGGCCAGCTCTACAACTTTCACCACATCATTGTGACAAGCTGTAAAGGGGAAATTAATGATAAATGCTTAAATGCATTATAATGACATTGGAATGCAACAAAAAGATACAGTCTTAACTTTGTCACAGAACGAGACACAGTGACTTTTCTTCTGATTGTGAGAGAGAGCGGAGAGCAAAAAAGCAAGAAAGAAGACAAAGAAAAAGGGAGGAGTTCCATCCCTCCTCCTTCTTTATGGGTGGAATCAATATTTTATATATTCGACCAATAGGAGCATTTGTCTCCACCCACAGAGTATGTTTGAGATGCAGGGTTACAGCCCACAAATCTCCAACAGCATGAACACAGCCCCCCTTCATTAGCGCTGATCATCCAACAGCCTGCAGTGGACAATGCTGCAGCTTTTTTCTGATCTAGCCCATCCATCTAAGGGCTGATCTTTAAGCGCTCTGCATCTCTACAGCTCTAAAGCTACAGCCAATTATCGAACATGTGTAGCAGATAGAGAACAGCTAACTCTGCTTTTCCATTAGACAGCTGGCTTTTTCCCGCAGACTTGCGGCTTATGGAACACTGCCTAATGAAGGACTTGCTCTTTAACTCGAACACGAGAGAGGAACACCTCAAGTGAATCCAGCTTTTTCTAGAATAAAACCTTACTGTAGAATTTGTGGATTTATTTTCTGAAATACAATGTTCTTTCTTTTTGATCTAGTCCCCTCTGGACACACAGAGTATGCAGAAACAAAAAAGGAATGAAAGAAATATGGACCAAAATAAAGGATGGAAAGAAATACAAAACACACAGACAAAGAAACAAAAAGAGAAAGTAAAACAAAAGAAAATAAAAGAAATGAAAAGAAACAAAAAGTGAAAAGCAAGAAACGGGGAAATAAGAAGCATAACAAAAGAAAGGAAGACTAGTGTTACTGTTAAGGTCAGCTGTGGCCAAGCACCCCTGGGGAAGTTCAGAGGCTTTGCTTTGTTTTTTAGTCTCAAGGGTACTATAGTGCAAGGCAGAAAAAGACATGACTACACACCAGTAAGCCTCCTCAGAGTCTGTAGAGTTAAACAGTGTGTTTACAAAAGTTTAGAAAGCACACCAAGATATGGTCCCTTCCTGTATAAGCATAGTGTGATTAGGGGAAAGTATTTTGCTGCACATTTGGGACCCTGTAAATCAAAGTCAAAGTCAGCAGCCACAGCTAATTTACATGGTGTAGTAGATCCAGCCTTGGCTGCACCAATCGGAGAGCACTAACTCAACTGACCAGAGTATTAATGAGCATCAAACATCCCCTGACACACCTCAATAAAACAGTGGTTCATGAATGTTAATGAGCAGTGTACCTGCTGATGCAGCGAGATGGAGATTAACCATTTAAGTGAGGTCTGAAACTATATCCACACTTGCAACTAAGCTAATGCATCCTCCGCAGTCACACAGCTGCATGTTAAATATGCTAGGCAATATATTGTTTGTACATTTTGTGTTGCTCTTTGCAGCGTTCCAAAGTGAATAATTAACATTAGCACAGAAAGAGAACATATGCAGTAGTTATGTACACAATACTCATAATAATCATAAATGTCAAAATTCCAAGCTTGTTTATTTTTTTGAGAATTGTTCTTTACACACAAGCACTGTTTTTTGTGATTGCAACTCTGCATATGGATCTTATTATAAAATGATGGATACAGGAAGTGGAGTCTGGCATACAACGTGCTTGTAACCACAGATTTGTATGTATATGCTATACTGACTTCTGCGGACAGCTGCAGTGATGTATCTGTGTATACCTCAGTGCTGAAACGGTCAGGATACACTTGTAAACAAATACATGTGTATTGTGATTGTTCTCACTATTAAATTGGACACGGTTAGCTTATTACCTGGATTTCAGAACAAACCATTAAATAAGGTTACCACAGAGTTTGGTTCCCTAGTAAGAACATGCCTGTCAAATCAATGAACTTGTGTGTTTCAAGTTTCATGCATGTAAAAGTGAAATAAATATAAGGAGCTTTAAAAACACAGTAAAAAGTAATATCGTAATATCGTAATATCGGTTTTGATTAGACTATAATTAGATTACCTTTGCTCAATCACAATTTTGCACAGTGTAAATTGCAATTTAACTATCCTTGAACTTCACATTAAGATACCCTCTATCATTTATAACATGGCATAAAAATAACACAAAAGCAGAAGAAAAGGAATTACACCAGTGTGTGCTCTCTGCTTTACCAAACACATTTAATCATAAACAATGTACCAAATGTCAATTGCTTCATTCTCCTTAATCCTGTCCAACCTCCTGAGTGCTATATCCTCATTTCTTTATTTTCTTATCATTCTCTTATTACTCTTTCTAGAAGTTCAAGCAGTATCTTTTTTAAACTGTCACATTATCACAGAATGCACTCCGGCAGGTTCTGATGAGGCTTGAAGATAGTGGTGCCATGGACATGTCTGGCGGAACCAAACACGGTATCTATGTATGTATGTATGTCTATGGTCGCAATCTCCAGTTACCCTTACTTCATGCTCACACCAAACAGGTAAAAAAAGCTGAAAATTGCTTCAAACTTCTATGTGCACAAGGATATTTGAAATTATTCATATCAGTATCACAATATGAGCCAAGAAAAATTTGGTATCGTATGGAACAGAAAATGTAACACGGCATCACTCATCTCTTATATGCAGCAACTTAACTGTTACATAAAAAGCAAAGAAATGCTCCATATATGTTATACACTTAGTAAATCTGTACAGAGCACACGTTTGTCTGTGGTTCAAGTGGAAGTAAACAGACTCTAAAAATTAAAGTTTAACAAGTTGTTACAAAGTTGTGTTGACTCTTCTGGTATTGAACTGACTAGGCAGGGGAGTTGGTTTGGTGGAAAGAGGCAGGCTTCTTTAATTGGTTTGCTATAGATAAAGCAACTAAAAGGGCTGTTATGCGTTTCTGTTTAGGTGTGACAGACTAAAATAAACTTTTCCAGAGGGAAGATTTTGGAGCAGGTGTGGATTCATACTCAGGAAACTTAACAACATGCTGCTGTAGCCTGTGGAGGAGGAATCAGCACAGCTAAAGCAAATATTCAGTAGAGGCAATACCTGCTTCAGGTCACAAATACACAAACATGCACCAGAGTGGAATGGATGATTCAGATTTAGGTCAAAACTGTAGTAAAAACGTAATTGGGTTGTTGTAGTTTTATTGTTTGTGATGTAGACTGTCTGCAGAAAGCTGTTGCCATTTATACCTATAGTAGAGCACTGTTTCAAACCACAAATTAAATGCATCACAATTGGCCTATTACCAGGCATTACTCATAAATGACCTCAAAAGCATTATGTGGTTGGGTCCAGACATCCATTAAAGAGATGCTTGTCTCAAACAGGGTCTTAGGCTAATGGTTATTTAACACCATTAAGTGTAGGTTACAAACAAAAGGAGACCTTGTCTGTGAAATCTTTCTTAAAAATCGAATTTCTTTTTCCTTATATTCATTTTTTCTGTTTTTCTATTAGACTTGGTGACATTTAAGTACTGGTATTTGTTCAATTTACCCCCAGTGTAATTGTTTCAGTACTTTAAAGCAGTTTAAGCTGTTCTAGCTGTCAAATTCATCTTCTTCTCATTATTGTTGCTTTTACTACCCTACTGTATTGTGCAAGATGCCCCATCTCCCACAACTGCACTGACACTTGTTTTACACTGTATTTGCTTTAGTTACTTGCTGTGTAAAGTACTTAAAAAAGACAGACACAGGTCAATTTTAAGGTCACCAGTGGCTGCAGATAATTCACTCTTACCCTATGTGAACGGGTCTATTGTTGACCTTGCATTGTGATTTGCTGCAAGAAAACACTGTATTTTCAAACTGCATTAAAGGTAAACAACCCTGGGTCTAAGCTTTTGCATGTTTTCCCAAATGAATCCATATGACAGGGCAAACCAAAAGCAATGCATCTACAGACTCTATAGGTGAATCACATTGGATTGAAGTAAAAGGAAATAACAGGCTTGAGATAGGAGAGAATCAGAGATTACATCACTCTTCAAAACTGAGCCAGTAGTAAAGCATCTGAAGCAGTAGTGCATAGAGCCCTAGCTTAAGGCATGACTAAAAGCATGTGTGAACTCTGTATGACTGTGTACACTGTTGTAGAAGAAGAAAATGTTGTTGGCATATACTAGTGCAGGTACTAATTTTGTGTAGAGCAAATGAAGGCTTGAATGTTTTCCTTGTACAAAAACGAGCTTGGCCAATTAGCGTTTGATCCATTTTCACCTTATCTCTCACAAAATTTGGAAGTGTAAACAGACAGAGCGCAAAATGATCCCCTGACTACTTAGCCTAATTTCAGTGACTGTTTGTATACACATAACTGTGCCACTGGGTTGAGGACAGGGTTCCCCATTGACAGCTTTCATGCTTATGCACACAGACACACTTGCCAAAGCACTTACCTGGCCAAACCACCAGGTCTGGTACTCTTCCGATTCTCCCCTCTCGCAGAGCAAAGATTTCATGCAGGCAGTGCCCTGTAAAGACAGAAAAACACTATTATTCCATACTTGCTAAATCACTTAAGAATCGAAATTTCATTCAAAAATTTGATTCTGATCCAAACTTTCATACTATGGCTCATCATTCATTAACTACATGAAGTCCACAGTGAGGACTTGCCATATGGAGCAGGCTATTTAAGGGGTGAAATGCAACCACCCCACCCCAAAAGGCAAGACAAACACAAGACAAATAACTGCACCAGGATACTTTGCCAATTTAAACTCTACCATGAGACCGGAACACGCGGTCCTCTGGGTCATGTGACAGGGCCACACCCGCTGCCTTCAGCTCCTCCACAAATGGCTCATTCAGATTAGGAGGTGGAACCGCATTCACATTTAGATTGGTCTAGGAGAGAGAAAAAACGTAAGAGCAAGGACGCACAGAGGTTTTCAAGCCAAGTCAGAACATGGTATCACTTTTAAAAAAACACACCTCTAATCTTAGACAAACTTTAAGTTCCCTTAAAGCATTTTTCATTGAAATACTTTTGGACCACTTTTGGTTTGTTCACTTTAAAAGTTTCATACATTGTAAAAGGCATTGGCTGTGTTCAAACAAGACACAGAAAACACATATATGGTTGTCTTTTGAAAAATAAAATGTATTATATCTTTATTTCTAACTACTTACATAGAGTATGAATTTTTATTTGAGTTATGAACTCTTTTTAAAAATTTGTTTAATTCTTTAAACTTTTTGTAACTAAACGTGTAACTTTTTTTTTAAGTCTAACTTTACCCTCAGCAACAAAAAAAGTTTTGTACACACAGACAAACACAATCACAAATGAACAGAGCGTATGCCACTGAGACCAGTACTTACAGTAGCTGGAGTTTTGTGCTGTAGGCTGGCCCCAAACGTGCCCTCAAACCAGTCCTTCAAGCTAGGCAGAATAAGTCCACTTAACCGATACCTGCAATCAACACCAGTCTACATCAGTTAAACTACTACTTTCTAAATCTGTATTCTAATTTCTATATGGATATGCAGAAAACGTAATCTTAATGAAAAGTAAGGTGATCTTTATATCAGCTTTCCAAAAATACATACATAATGTATGAATAATTCATCAATTAATCAATATTGCTTGAACCACCCGTATATGCTGTTCAGTCCCCCAAACAAACTACAACATCTAGACTCCAATAGAAGCTACAGACACTAACAGAGCTTACATTTACGAACTCTAAAACTCTACTGCTGTACGCCCCATTCACATTAAACTGAAATACTTATGTGATCATGTTTGTACACTACCTTTAATTGGTAATCACCATAGTATTACTCCTATTCTCTTTTGCCATCTAGTGTCAGCCAGAGGATTCCCCTTTACAAGGTCTCTTCCTGCATTGTAAGAGTTTTTTCTTGCATCTGTGGCCTCTGGCTTGCTCACCAGGGGCTCAGACCCTGATTATGTAAAGCTGCTTTGCAACAACATCAGTTGTAAAAAAAAAATAAAAAAGCGATATAAACAGACCTCAACTGAACTGAATTGCTTATGCACTTGATCCCTATGATGTACTGCTCATTCAAACTAAACCACAGAAACATAACACTTAGTTCTCGCCATCATGTGACAGTCAGCAGTGAGAAAGACGTGTTTTATTGTTAACTGTGACCTACATCGAAAGTTAATAAAACATGTCATTCTCACGGCTGACTGTCACATGATTCAGAGAGTTAAGTGTTTTGTTTCCATGTTATAGTGTATAATTTTTTGCCTATTACTGCTCTCACACAGTCTAATGAAAAGCTTGCTGTGAGACAGAAAGAGAGGGTGAAATAAATAGTATCAAAAGTCTGTAAACATGGCTGGAGTGTTCTAAAGTGACAATCTCTTTGGGCAAACTAAAGACTTAAAACAGTAAACTGCCTGCGCATACCCTCTATACAGCCACCTCACAGGCTGAATATGTAATGCTTGACTACTTACCCTAGCGCAGCTGAGTCTCTAATGTCTACAGGTACTTATTCCAAGCATTCTAAAGTTCAGTAATAGTTCACCCATTAAAAAGGATTATGCTTACCATTGTAAACTGCTGTGCTGAATAGCTGAAGCAATTAATGTTCCCCTTGATATCCAACACATCCACTTCCTACCTTCACCAATCTCATACTCTCACTGGCACCCATTCCTCAATGTTATGTTCTCTATTAAAAATACTGAGGTCACCCACTAGATGGCAGCAGCAGCACACCACTCTGCACTGAGGATAAAAGCTGAATCTCAATGAAGTCACTGAATCTGTGCGTGAAACTGGAATTTCAGACTGGCCATTGTTTCAAACAAAAAGCTTTACAGAGTGACCACCATTATTTAAGTCCACACATTAGGCACTCTACTAACCAATTTAAGAAACATTCACATGAAAGAAATAGTCTTTCTTCATCTGTAGCATATAGTCAGGTATGACTGCTTACTTTTTTGTCAGGGCTCAGAAAAAAATGGAAAACCCACCATCAAAAAAACAAAAACAAAACAAAAAAAACAGTAACTAATGGTCGGGTGGTGAATCAACTGTCTACAGTGTTTCTATAGTAAATGTTTACTTTAGGGGGAATATGTCTTGTGCTACTTTTTAAGAGCTTGTCAAAATTATTATTCACACTTTAACAGTATGACATAGATGCAATAGATGAAGAATATGCTAAAAATACTGGAGTATATATTTAAAGAATCTTTCATTACTGGCTGCTGTACTCACCTTTTGCCTGTAAATTCCGCTTGGCCTTTCTTGTTAAAAAGGAACCTGGAATCACTGTAACCCCAGCCATTCCATTTCATTACTTCATGTCTGAAAGGAAAAAAAGGAAAAGAGTGAGAAAGTGAGAAAGAAAGTGCAAAAGAGAGCAAGAGAACATATTCTCATCCTCATCCTGCATACTTAGACCAAGTCTTAGCATGTCGGTGTCTGAAAGGCTTATATGGGATAGGAGTGGTGTTGCGCCAGTGTGCAGTAATGTTCTCTTTTGCATTAACCATTGTTTAATTTTAAATGCTATGTTCTCCTCTGCATACCAATGACAAGAAGCTCGACATTTAGAACATTTCACACTCTTATAGTTAGCAGACCCATTTATAGAAATGACATGTAATGTAGGGCCATATCAGTCGAACCCTAATTATAACAATGACCTCATTCACCACCACAGCCCTGCTGTGAGAAAAGCTCATATCACAACATGTTCACAAACAAAGGTCCATTAAACTCACACCTGGATTAGATGTGTATTAAATATGTTCATTTACATTGTTCTTGACATGGCTACTCAAACTGTTCAGAGTCTATTCTAATAATATAGACAAGATACAGAGTTCTTCCACCTCTTCTTCCTCCTGACACACATAGTCCTTATTCTTCAATGTGCTTTAATTTATCATTTTCTATTGAATTAGATTAGATTTTTACTAATATGGACTATATTCAAGAATACGTAATTAACTTGAGCAAGGCAAATATGCTTTGTAATCTGATATTTTGCTGGCTGAAACAAACCTGAGGTTAAATTTTATTAAAACCACAAATATAATTAAATTCTTCAAGTATTGTGAACTGAACGGATCCATCCCCTAAGGGGTGTTTTTTTCCTTTCCCATCTTTCAATTTTATTTTCTATTTTTTTCACAGTTATTTTAGGCATTAACCCTGCTCACAGTTTAGTTTGCTCCCCTGTAAGCCACGGTTTAGCATGAATCACAGTTCAGTCAAAATGTTATTTAAAATTGTATTTAATGTTTTAGTAAATGAAAGTTGAATGCAATATGTGCATTGGACAAACTAGAGGTTTTTAAATTAAAATGAGAATATAATAAATTACTGAAAGAAATCTAGGCATATGCACTGAATTAGGAATATTTCTTGCATTATCAGTTTCATTCAGTTATTGCATTTTATCACACCAGCCAAAGGCTCACTTGTATGTTTTCTAAATTGGTTGTGTCTGGAGAACTAGGTTTTAATTTTCCATGTCCCAGTCAATTTTTTTCAGTCATCTTTAACATCACGTGTGTATTAGAGAGAGAAAGAGAGAGAGCAAGAGGAGAGATGAGAGAGGGAGAGAGAGAGAGGGAGGAGACAGAGAGAGAGAGGGAGGAGACAGAGGGAGAGAGGGAGGAGACAGAGGGAGAAAGGGAGGAGACAGAGGGAGAGAGGGAGGAGACAGAGGGAGAGAGGGAGGAGAAAGAGGGAAAGAGGGG
>JBBPDA010000003.1:14023340-14060863 GCA_037974385.1 Arnoldichthys spilopterus | reverse complement strand
GGGGCAGAGAGAGAGGGGGAGACAGAGAGAGAGGGGGAGACAGAGAGAGAGGGGGAGACAGAGAGAGAAGAAAGAGAGAGAGGAGAAAGAGAGAGCTGTACATGATCTGCACAAAAGAGGGGTGCGCGAGTGCATGTGCTAAATCACAGGGTTCAATCTGTGTGGACACGAATCAGAGAGCAGAATAAATGACCTACATAATTCATGACACCCTTGTGCCATAGCTCATATGTAGCATGTGAGGTGACAGGCATACGAACCAGTGATGAACACAGGCCATTCAGAATCAAGGTAAATAACACAGGACAGAAGACAAAGATCTACCCCCTGTCTTCCATCAGAAAAAATGAGAAAAAAATGAGAAAAAAATGAAATCATAAACGAATGACCAAGATAACCACAGACAATAAAAACTGCCCGTTAAAGGTTTTATAGTGCTTTTGTTACTCTGAAGTTGGCCACACTGGCCACATTCAGACATCTGTTAGGCTCTGTTCTCCAAAGTGTAAAGCAGTGAAATTAAATCTAAAACAATTTGGAAATCACTCTTGATTCTTCTGACTTCATCAGGTAAATACAATATATATGTACAACATTATTTAAAAATGCCATGTAAAACTGAATGTCTAAGGCTAATTTAACCATTAATGGATATCTGTGAAAGAAAACCACATTAAACAATCATAATCCAGTTCCTTTTTTAGGAGTCAATGTGAGGCTGGCAGGTCATTTTACATATGTTACTTTATTACTAGCAAATTCCACTTTTACACAATTACTTTAACATCAAGACCTAATGGCTGCTAAGACATATGGGACCACCGGCCTGAAACTGCAGTAAGCTGTTCTGACACCTGGCACTATGTGTGGTACCATAGGCTCTTCCAGATCAAAATGCTCCCTTAGATCATCAAAGCAGCTATTTAATACAATACTCCTTTTTCATGCTAAACACTTTTTCATTTTTCATTAAAATATTTCAGTTCCAAACAAAATTTTCACTGTAGCTGTGAAAGTCTGATGCCCATACAGAACCATAACTGCTCCATTTAGGTGGAAATAAAAATTCTAACTGCAGCTCTGTAAATTCCTCTCTCTTTCTCACTAAAGATAAGCACTGCAGAAAGTCACCAGACTAAAAAAACATAGTAAATGAGCGCAGAAACTCGTGTATGAGTTTTGGAGTCAGTTTGTTATGCCACAGTCAGCTCTAGCACACACCTGATAAATATGCACAACACTTCTCTTCAGTCAGCTGATATGTTGGCTGTTTGCTACGTGTCTGTATGCATGTGTGCGTTTTTATTTTGCACATAGCTGCAGAGTAAGGAATAGTTTTGGGTTTGTTTTGATTACAATGCTGAATTCTGCTGTTTAAGTTGTTTTGACTGTAAACCTGCTGATTGTTTAAATTACTGCAGTACCGGTTTCTTTGTCTTGTATTGTATTGTATAAAGGATGGCTGATAATATACCAGGGAAATATGTTTCTTAATATGAGTGAGATGTTTTCAGGTGGTTAATTACCCATCATGTGCAAAGTGCTTCCATATATTTGATTATTATTATTATTATTATTATTATTATTATTATTTGTTCAAGAGAAAACAATGTATCAGACTGATATTGGTATCGCCAGAGAGCCAAAGCTGTGATATCCATATTGTATCACATAGGAAAAAGAGGTACTGGGACATCTCTAACTTAAACATACTTCATTTGAAAAACCTAGTGGGATCAAGAGCATTGCCTAAAGAGGCCATGACCAGCACTGAAACACCCTCCACCCCCCACCCCAAAGAAAAACTTAAAAACCCAGTAGAATCCAGGGGTAACACAAGACAAAACGAGAATATAATTGTGAAACTGTTACTGATTGGAGGTGACCATTTTGCCGGTTAACTGAAGCAAAAGTTAGCTAATAAGCTAGATACTGTGATGCCTGACTACAATAACTTGTATAACAAATTGTGGAGTAATCACTGATGATCCAGAAAAGCTTATTCACAAAACATCAGAAACACTTCAACATTAATTATATACTAAAGATACTGATTCAATATGTGTTGCCAATGGTTTAACTCCTAGTTCAAATTCAAGAATGTGTGTAAGAACATGCGACAGAAGCTTAAACAGAAGATTCTATCCAAGACAGAATAGTGATGGGGAAGCAGGAAAAACTAGCCAATTTTCTTAAAAATAAGAATTATAATATTACTAAAAATATACTATTTAAAGTTTTTGAACATAATATTAAGTATTGTATTATGAGTGTGAGATGTATTTTTCTGTCCAACCCAGGCCTAAAAAGTTATGCAAATTTTCTCAGTGGGGTTAAACTTGGGAATGCTCAAAGACATTTTATAAGCCGATGTACCTTCAATCACTTCCATATCGTTCAAACTAGTGGTGTGCCATTAATTCTTAATCCATTTTCTAAATTCTTTTTTTTGTATTATTTAAAAAAAAGTTATTTTGGTCCATTTCAGGCATTCAGACATGCACAAATTGTTCCACATGCCTCAAAACTACACATTATCACAGCAATGATTATGTTCTCTTTTTTTATGATGCTAATTTTCCTCATGGGTGCAAATAAGTACAAGTATATGAATGTATGGAAAGTCTCCAACGTGCTGGCTCTAAAATTCTGGGTACCCTACGAATTACATTACACAAAGTATCCCATAAAGAACTTGGCTCTGAAAAACATAAGCTCTTTACCAAAACAGAGGCCTAAATAATACATAATACATTTGGCAGATACAAATCTACTGCATAAAGACAGAACCTTTACTTATTAAACTGTCAAGTCACTGCTTGAGAACATCATGTCGTTTATATAAAATGACCCCTAATGAAAGGAACATTTTGACCAGCAAACACCAATGGTCAAGGCTAGATGGCTTTATAGCTGTACATTAGGCCCCCTCAGTTCTGACTGCCTTCATACAAATTACAAAAATCTCTAAAGCATTATTGTAAGGATATATATTGGATACTTGAAACTCATCTCAAAATATACAACCTCTTCACGTCCTGCGTTAATAAAATGTTGACCTAGATTTTCCCACCATCATGAATATGGGCCAAGACAATCTTCTCTCAAATACAACACAGTTGTTAGGTTAGAAGGCTATCAGCAGTTTAAAATAGGACTTAAGAGGAGAACCTCAGTCTCAGGGTGAACTTTCTGTCACGTACTGGAGGGCTTTTAAAACCACTGACCTCAACCTGACCTCATTAGACCCTACAACAAGAGTAATGCAGTGATTACACTGTCAACAGTAACTCAGGCTAGTGTATTGAGAGCATTATCAAAAAATCATTAAACTCTCTAATAAGGAATGCGAGGAAATCTCAGAATCTGGGAAGAAATATAGCCGCTAACTGAATAAGGGAAGTTAAACATTTATTTACTTTTCTTTAGATTTCACAAGTAATACAGCCACCCACTAAATACACACAGGAAATACTCCAAAGCGTTATCAGAGACCTACACCAGGAAGGCTGCGTTCTTGTCACAACCTTACAAATATGGATATCTTACTAACTTTTTTCTTTTCCATACACATTCCTTCCGGAGGCATTAAACAGTACCACTGAGCTCATGGCGCATAATGTACACTGGCACCATGGCCCACTTTCTGCACGTTCTCTCCTGCATCTTGCTCAAGGACCCGCAGAAAAAAGAGGGGAAGAATGAGGACCGTTTTATTAGTGTCTAACACTAGATGTCACTACAGAAGGAGTCCAACAGAAGGAAACTTGCCTTTCCTGTTACGGAACCTGAAGTCAGACAACCAGAGTGCCCATCCAATCAGGGAGAAGGATTTCTGTTGAAACTTCTGTGTGCGAAATTAAAGTTACAGATAGCGGTCACAGTGTTCACAGGAACAGTTTGGGGCGTTAGGTGCCTTTCTTTAATGCGGGATATGTTCGGTAGTTGTCTAAAACCTTTCGAATGCTTTTTAGGTTTGAGCAATTTTTCATAAACTTCTAAGCATAAAACAAGCACGGTTTTCTCAGTTTAAACTTTCTCCGGTGCGGTTTACTCTAAAACTACTTGCCAGATGCACAGGGGGACTTGTTGGATGCAGTTCACTGTTTTTAATGAGTGGACTTGGCTTAACCAGCTCACCAGTCCACTTTAGCATCGCCAGTCCCTGCTGCGAATAACGAAGCTTACATTCTGGATATCTAACGCCTAATTCTGCGCGTTTCTTCGCCACATGTCTGTAGAAAAAGAGCCCCCGCCGCGCCCTGTGGGCACAGATGAAGGAAGACTTTGTTTGGAAAGAAGAGCCACATTCTGAAGTCAGCTCCTGCCTGCCACAGCCTATTACTGCACGATCCGAGCTAACGACACGCTCCCAGCCCTCCTGACCTAAATTATAACATTACAGGCATAAAGAATAGACTAAAACAAGTAAAACAGCCGCTGTGTGAGAAGCAGAGTGCCGATGTGTAAAAGCTGCTGAGAGAGTAGCTCACATTGTGGTTGCTAACAGAGTGAAGGACAGTGAATGGAGGCTACTGTACGCCCATTAGCCTGCTGGCATTTGCCCCCACGGGATCTAGCAGCGACGCCCTTCACTTCAGGGTTACAGACGTTACTGTTTCTGACTTTTCCGCTCTGCTCCTGAAACAATAGCATTAAGCTGGCTAACGTTAGCCGATGTAGCCGGTGAGCTAAGCTCAACGGCTCACTCGGTTCATCCCTAACCCCCTCCCTCCCCTGCTCTCCTCCTCTCCACTCCACTCAGTCACTAGCACCAGCCCTGCTCTGCTCTGCTCTGCTCTGCCTACCTTCTCTTCGGCACTGGCGTGGCTTTAGCGGGGCTGGCTGTAGGTGCATCCGCTTTACATTCCTGCGCGGACAAGGCCGTGTGTTCATCCTGGTCCCGCTTGTGAAGGTGTCCGCTTATAACTCTCAGTCTTCTCTCTGCAGCTCTCCTGCGCTCACAGATGTGGCCGTCTGACGCCATGCCGCTTCCGCGTTTGCGGGCCGAGGTCAGCGGCGCGCGCTGACAGGAGGGAGGATGTGAGGTAGTGAGCGAGCGGGCGCACGCGCGCGCACCCACGCGGGATCACGCCAGCACCAGCAGGTCATGAATCAATGCGTGATGTGTCCATCGGGTTTCCCGGATAATAATATGGCCCAATCGTTAACCACGAGACCCGGAAACAGAGAATACATTTCCAGAAGTAGAGGAAATTCTTTTTCAAATTAGGGAGTTTTAAGGTGCATCCACTGCTGACACGGGCATTCAGTTGCGCGCGCACACCCAGCAATCTCCATAGAAGCATTAGTGAAAGTAACTTATTTACACTCAATTACCCCATAACGAAACCTCTGCATTTATCCCATCCACACGTGGAGCAACGGGCAGCTGTCAACAGTGGACCAGTACAGCATATCAGTAGGTCTAGGGTACCTCTGTGTTACACGGGCCGGGACTTGAACCTGCGACCTTCTGGTCACAACCACTAGGCCTAACCATTAACCCACCACTGCCTAATGGAGTGCTGTGAAGCAGCTGCACAGGAGGACACTATACCAAATGCCAAGCGTTGGCTAGAGTATTAAGCTCCCGGCACTAGAGTGCTGGACCTGGACTGAAATCAGATCCTCACAGAAATATTCCAACATCTAGGTAAAGCATTCCCCAATGGGTTACTGCAGACAAAAGGGGGAGTTGCAAATTCTCTGTTACTAAAAAAAGACTGAGTGTCTACATATCTTCAAACCTTTGGACATGTGATAAAACAAGTTTATGTAGCCATTTTTTTCTATTAGATACCTTGATTTGAAGCCAGTAACAACTACTGGTATGTGAAAGCAATGGAAATAAGTGATTCATGACAAGTGATTCATTTCATAAGCATGGCATAAGCTCAGTTTCAAATACTGGGTGAAAGACAAATAGGTGGAGGAAGCTCAGTTTTCAGTTTTGCCTTAGTGTAGAAAGCTTTTTTTAATTACAGAAATTCACAAAAAATTGAAATATATTCACTTATCAGCCATTTACATTAAATTTATTCATTTGGCTGATGCGTTTATCCAAAGCGACTTCCAAGACAGGGACCAGTGTAGTGAGACAGTACCTTGCTCAAGGGTACCTCAGTAGTGCCCAGACCAGGACTTGAACCTGCAACCTTCAGGTCCCAAGGGCACTGTCCTAACCACTGGGCCACCACTGCCCACATTAACACTAAAACCCATGACAGGTGATGTGAATGACATAGATTGTCTCATTACAACGGCGCTGGTCAAGAGGTGGAATATATTAAGCAGCAATTGAAAAGTGAGTTCTTGAAGTTGATGTGTTAGAAGCAAGAAAATGGGCAAGCATAAGGATCTGAGTAACTTTAATAAGGGTCAAAGTGTAACTGTGATTGCATCAGGAAATCTCCAAAACAGCAAGGTCTTATGGGGTGTTACCAGTATTCAATAGAACATATCAGACGTGTTTGGGAGGGGCTTTAGCATCTTAAACATCCACCCCTTGGGCCATAGGGCCCTTTTTGAAAAGACTAGTACCCCTCTACAAAAACTTTGGTTTTGTTTGGTTTGTCATTCCATCCTTGTGATCAACAAAAATGTTTAAGTGATGTTCCCCTCAGAATTTTTTTTTAATGGAAACAAAGGAAGAAGGCAGCCTGATAAATCATGTTTTCTTTTACAATGTCTGGATGAGTACATGTGTATGACATACATAGGATGCACTAAGGGAAAACAGCAAGCTGGTGGAGGCAATGTGATGCTCTGGGCAGTGTTCAACTGTGAAACTTTGAGTCATTCATGTTCACATTACTTGGCATGAACCACCTGCCAAAACACTTAAAGATCAAGGACACAAGTATTTACTAATGGGTCTTTCGGCAGGATAATGTGCCCTGCCACACTGCAGTTTTCAGATTGTTCAAGAATGGTTTGAAGAACAAAACCAAGAGTTCAAGATGTTGACTTGACTTGAATTTCCCAGATCTCTATCCAATCAATGGATCGATGTGCTGTGCAATCTAGTCAGATCCATGGAGGAGCTACCTCACAACTTACAGCACAGAGATCACAGCACACATTCAGAGGTCTTGTGGAGTCCATGCCATTTTATGTATCTTAATGATCATAACATTTTCATTCATTTCATGCACCTAGAAAAACATAAGCCTAAACTTCTGTCTAGCTATCTTTACCTTGTAGCCAGTGCTACATCATGAAATGATGTCAATACCTGCACTGTTTCCTTAATGTGTGTGAAATGCTTTTTTAGCCATATTGCTACTTAAATATGTATACCATTTGTTTGTAGAATATACAACCAGTTGGAATGATACTGACTTTTGTATTAGATCATTTAAGCCTAACAAATAGAAACAAACTGCTATTGTTTCAAATAACTGCAATTAGCTGATTAGTAATTACTGTGATGGGCCTAATTTGTCTATGTCTATATGTCAGTAAACCAAAAGTGTTTTGTCATGTTTAGGTCTATATAAAACAGCTGCACCAAATATTTGTAATATGAAAACCTTACCAACGCTGTCGATACACGTTTGATCACTTCATGACATTATTTATACACTCAGACAAAGTGCTCCTGCTAATGATGCTCCTGCTGTATACCTAACAAGTAAAAATGTGCTTAGAACATTTACTGGCTTAACCTGCCTCCTCAGACTTCTAACAGACCCAGCCACTCTACTCTGATTGTAGTTGGGTTACTTTCAATTATATCAAATTTCATTTCACCAGGGGACTGGAGCAGGAACTGCAATTTGGGTTGCGTACGTTAAGCCCAAAGGTGTGGCAACCTACTTCTACTCCTGTTACCTGTGCCCTTCTGTAGAGTCATGCCCCCTCAGGAGAAAGCCAGGTAAGTGCTAGTCTGGGTAAAAATCAACCTTTTTGCGCTGTTACAGGAGCAGCTCCCTTTATTCCTATCCTAACCTTAGCTGTTTTAAGTAAAAGACCAAAACTGCTCTCAGATCAGCAAAGACTTTAGTGTGCCTCCTGTGGGTCTAACTGTGTAACAACTCACCACAAACCTCACATTCTCCATTTTAACAGCTCCGGACTATGAGAATGTGTTTTAGGACTGTACTCCATAAAAAATGGTTTTTCAATGGTTATTTAGTAAAGACCTATGTAAAACCAATTACACTCAAAGAACCATGTGAAAGCATAATTGTTCTTTGCTTGGGTAATGGTTCTTGACTATGATGGGAAACCTAGTACCTTAAAGAACCACTTTAAATGTCCCATAGCACAACAAAGTGTTCAGCTATTATTCAATTTAAAAGAAAATTTTGGTATAATACTATTATACTGTATACTGAAAGAGTGGGCTAATTCTCACAACACACGTCTTCATGTGAAAATTTGTCTTCTTGCTTTTCTTGATGCATTTTCCGTGGACACCACAGGCTGCTATAAGCTGAACTTGGAGTCATGACACACTGAGTAGGACATGTGTGAGAACAGCTGGATAACTCAGTTGTAAAGGAAGCCATAGGAATCCTTAAGACTTTGTTGTTATTCTTAATTTACTTCAACAGATGTTACAAAGAACACAGTGAGATATGAACAATGGAAACAGTCTCAACCAACAGTTTTATTTGCGTGCTATCAGCCAGGGAGAGATGGAGCTAAGAGTTGTCGGGGGCTTGTGTGTGGGGTTGTTTTCCCTCCCTCCAGATGTAATGTTTGTTCCCTCCAGGCCAGCGCATTAAACTCCCAAAACAAAGTTCTGTAATGCACTGACTGCAAACAATTAAGAGTCTGAGTGTATCACAGAACTTTACTTGGAAAGCCACTGAAGAAACATGCTAATCCTCCTTCACTATGGGACTTCTCATCTTCTCACTGCCATCAGAATCAAACAGAGGGGGTAAAGAGGAAGGTTAGATTTCTATACATCACAGCAGGGCTGCACATTATGCATTCGTTCCTCCTGGTGGTCTTTTGCATTTGAGACAATCCTAAAATCCTAAAAAAAGTGCAACTTAAAACATATAGTTGTAGGTCTGTCATGGCCATCTTCGGATGATGGTGGTGATGGTGGTGATGGTGGTGAAGCTTAGAAGCATGAGTAAAACATGGCTGAACGGGAGCTGGAAGAGGCAGGCGCTAAACAGGCCTATGTAATGACTGTAAGAGGAATTTAAAGCACCATAAGATGCCGACAGTTGGAAACTTGGACCCATTCTCCCCCAACCCCCTTCACACACAGCGGCATATGGAGTCGCACGCTGGCCACACACACGTTTGCATGAACATAAACCGTTCGGCGTATAATAAAATTAGAGCAAAATGAAAGTGTGACAGGACCAAACTTGAGACCCGTGTTTACTCCTAGACTCAGCCTCACCTAGCTTCAAGGTGCTGAAGTGAACAGTTGGAGCAGTCCATAGGTGAAACAGCTGACGTGTCTATCCGGAGCGGTGCATAAGCGCTTCTTTATCGTGGAAATCAATCTTGTACTGGTTTACCAGCACTCCCATAATGCCTAACTTCACACCCCGGCCGCGTTTATCTTTAACTTTAATACTGTACTTCTTTTAAGGGCTATATACATGGAGTACCTCGAAAGACGCCTCCGAATACAGCAAGAAGAAAGTGACATCTGGACGCGAGACGTCCCCCTCTTTAATTCAGAATTCGAGTGGCATCAAGACATGCCACAAAAGCAAAAGTTTGTCATTTTCCACAAGTACACTCCCGGCAACGCCATAAGAACTCGTTAAAAAAGAGAGTTGGTCAACGCTGTTATAGAAAACTGTGTCGTGGCTCACTCTATAATTTTAGCAGAAGAGAGGGAAAAATGTTAGGGAACATACCTGCAGGACCTCGCAGCTGCACATTATGCACGAGGCGAAAGAGAGAAAATGAGGGGGAAAATGAAAAAAAGCGCCATGTCCAAATATGGCAGTCGTGAATATCGGAGCCAGCGTGGATTTTATGCGTTAATTTGGCACTTGGCGTCCTTCCTCGGGCCGTGGAGCGTGTTGGTGAGGTGATTTCGTGTGTGTGTGCGTCTCTCTTTCCCTCTTTCTCACTCTCCCGTGTACCGGACTCCGCAGCTGGAAGACTGTCGACGTGGAGCTGCCAATCGTGAACGCGCAATCTCGGGCGCGCTCGAGAGAGAGAGAGAGAGAGAGAGAGAGAGAGAGAGAGAGAGAGAAAGAGAGAGAGAGATTCATTTTGGTGTAGCTTCAGTGACCAGTGGCTCTCGGTTGAGCTGGAGAGATACGAAGGTTGTTAGCAGATACGTGTCAGTGTACAAACAGCCTCATTTAGCGCCGTCTTTCGAGCACAGCTTAATTGCGATGGACCTATGGTTCGCCCCTCACACACAGGTGGCGGAATGTTTATAGAACCAGAGAACGGGCGTGAAAACACAACTGGACTCACGCATCTGGCCTCACAGTAAGCACATTTAACCTTTAGGGCCCGTGGACAAATCAAAAGCCTACACCGTGCTAGCAGCTCACAAGCAAAAGCGCAGGCGTCCTCCTGTGATAAATAAAACCCGAACAGGATTCTGGTGTTGGTTGTGGGGGGGAAAGCCAGAGTGAAATTCAATATGTGGCTCTTTCAGGCCTGTAGGATCCGGTAAAAATGAAATGTTGATATAACATGTGACCAGTAGAGGTCGCAAGCTGACAGAAAGAGTTGCAGACTCACACAGGTTGGTTTTCAAGGCCCTCGTGCACAACATACACTGCATGGCCCAAGTCTGTATACACCCGCTTAACGTTTGTTCTGAAAGCCTGAGAAGGCTTTACAGTAGATGTTGTAACATTGTAGTGAGGATTTGATTGCAAACAACCACAAGAGCATTGGTGAGCCCAGGCACACATCAGAGGTACTGGTTAGAGCTCAATCACACCAGTTCCACTTGAATGTTAGTCTTTTCTAGCTGATGCTTAGCTTTGGGCTTACCTTTGGATCTTCATGGACAGACTCTCAGGAGCATCCTGTTCTATTGGGGATTTTTGTCTGTAAGGATTCTATTAACTGTTTATGTAAAAGAACATGTATGTCAGTAATGGGTCCATGTTAAGTCTCTGGTGTCTGGATAAATTGTAGTAGTGCATTTGCTATGACTGCAGTTCTCTGGTCAGGTGTGAAGATAGAAGACTATTCCAGAATTTTGAACTTATCAGCTGAATTACCCCAGCCCATATACTCTATATATAAGCATATAGAGTCAGCATCTGTCATTATGTCCAGCTCTCTCATTCCTAGTCAGATTGTACTAGTACTCTCTAATTTAACACTGTGGAGTCTGAAAATCTAGGCAAAGTAACTATTTTGGAGACCTGGGTAACGTTCTGTTTTTTATATTAAGTTTGTATTTTGTCTCTACCCTGTGTTTTGGAGGCATAAAAACACTATTCCCAGGCCTTTGACATTTAAAACACAAAACCTTCCTGTTTCACCGCTTTATTCGTTTTATTCAGAATGTGGATTACATGTTTGGCACAGTGGGAGGAGCTTCCCGATTGCCTGTGGTTACGTCTGAGCCTGGAAGGAGGTGGATCCGTCTGCCGTTCGACGCGCGCTTCTGATTGGCTAGCGAGGGTAGGCGGATACGCCCATCGACCGTCTGGGGCTTTCCGTACATTTTCGTAACTCCACAGACTGTATTTCCTTCATCAGCGGTCAGGCATAGGAGTCAGTGACGACTTCACACATCTCCATATTTCATTTCCATTTTTTTGGTGAAGGAATATAAACTGACGTACGGCAGTGGGAGCCACGTCCTTAAAGGAGGCAGTGTCTCGCTAAAATGATGGAGATTGAGTTGCCTAAAATGAACCCGAGTCAACAGGTAAATATTTCCATTCTGTATTTCGGTAGCGTGTGTTGGTTGTACTGTAAAGAAACATGGTGTTATTGTCCCTGCTTCGCTGGCTTCCACTTTACCTCTGGGTCATTGGGGGGTGGGGGGCTGTTACCGAGAGCCTGGAACTTTTTTTCTGGGGAGGACGCACGCACGCGCGCGGGCGCGCACACACAGAGGGGTAGGACTGTCTTATCGCTGTATGACACGTTAACTGTAGCTGTAAGCCCGTTTGTGACTTTTTGGGTCTAATCAACGTTCACAGCACCATTTTTCAGTTTTAGGAGATCTAAACAACAGTCATGGAAAAGACTGGGAATCACTGGATCAGTGTCTGCTTTTCATGTCGATAGCTATCACAAGGAGGCGTTTCCAGCGCTTGTTTCCGAGCCTGGCTTTTTTACTCTTGTAGAAAATTCTGCTAAGTCATGGAAGTCAGGCCATCCGGCCCGAAGAGAGCCAGACAGTAATACACAAGCTCTTTTGTAATTCTGAGAATCCGTTATCCAGCTAAAGGCTAATGTTAGCATGGCCTTTGTCATATTAGTGTATGTTACAGGAGAAAATGCTCGCCGTTAGCCTAGCTGTGGCTCGTGGCGTTGCCTTTGCTGTGGTCTGTCTGAAGCCCCCTTACAACCGCTGTTGCCCCATTTCGCTGTTATCTCGTCCGGGCCATCGGTATAGTTACCTTTGGTCTACACGCGCTGGGCACATTGCACAATAAAGAGGCAGCCCTGGTCGTGAACGCCGTTGTTTTTTTAACCACTTGATCATGACGTAAAGATGTTGTACGTATAATTAAGAGCTCAGCCTTCAGCCAAACTAAGCACAGTGCTTTATCCCAAAAAAAGGCACTAAACACATCATCTTAAGTAGGAGACGACTGTCCAAAGTGTAGGGGTGCACCTAATGGACACAGGCGACCTCTTCAGAATACAAAACGGCAAAGAAATGATTCAGTTATGCCACTGGCACGTGTGTGTGTGTGTGTGTGTGTAGTAAAGAAATCCCATCCCATTTCATTTATGTTGAGTGTGTATGTAGGGCTATAGGTTGTTCCTTAAAGTGTAATCACATGACTGCAGAAAGGGAACACCTGAACTCAGTTCACCTCTCATGATCAAGCCAGTTAGTTCTGTCTTTACCTGGTGTGTTATTAAACAGGTTTGGCAACTAGACTTCAGTATTTTTTTAACTGTAAAGGCTTTGTTAAGCATAACAACAGATAAAGTCGTTTTAGAGTAAAATATTTAAAACAACATGCGATAAGGCCTCAAGCCTTGCTCTACTGGGAAGTAAATTTTATTCACTCCGATCTGCTTCCTCATTCATTCCAGTCTAGAGAAAGCTTAGCCTACAGCCTGTTAAATATGGCACTGATCACATTATATCTGTGAATATGAAATCATGAACATAAATATACAGTTCTAACCATAATTCAGCCCACAATGCAAATAATAGGCCTGTTAACTTATTCTGAGACAAGGATTTTCTTAAAAGGAAGTGAGGCAAGAGCTCATTTCTCTACCTGGAAAAAGCTTGATTTTTACAATCCTGCTTCCTCATCAGAGATCAGTGCAAAGCATAAACTTTGGTAACAAGATGTTGAATGATGGACATAACTGAAAATTAATGATACCATTATAATTCATACTATGGTTCTAATAGTAATTTTGTCTGGAGCAGATATAATGAACAAGAATAAAAGACTAGACTTTCTTCTTTTCCACTAAACTTGCATCATCCTCCCAAAGGCAGGAGTTGAAGTTAAACATTACAAGGAGGCTGCAGGACTGTGGCGAGTTACATAGATCAGCCACATTAACATTAGACATGTTGGATGAAAACAGGTCACATCTCAATAACGTTATCATGATTCCAGGAAACCGTGTTCCCTCAGTAAAAAAGAGATCTGTGGAATGTTGAATTGAACCAAAACTGAAATGTTTTAAATTGGAATTTATATCTGAAATTGTTGTTGTTTTTGTACTGACGTAATTTGTGATCTGCAGTTGAAAGCTTGAGCCTGTAGGATTACCTTTTCTCATTAATGTGAGATTAGTGTGCTTTGTAACAAAAAAGAAATTCTGACCCAATTAGTCACGCATCTGATTTGTTATGGTTAGACCTTCTGAAACGTAGTTTGTCTTATTTCATTGGGGGAAAAAAGAGGATATTCTCAGGTTTGATGATGTAATACAGTGTGGGAGAAAAAGAAGAAGGAAAAAGAAAACAAGAGGGGGAAGAGGGAAAAAAAGGTTTCGTAATGATCATATATAAGCTCAGTTTAGTAAAGAAACAGTTTGAATGACCGTAAGATTGAAACACACTGACGTTTATATTCAAAATGTAAGATTTAATTGGGTCAAAATTTTTGCTTCTGTGTCCACAGTTTTTTTCCTGTTGACAGCAGGTAGAAATTTGAAACACTCCCACAGAAACGGTCCCACCTAGAAAAAGCATCCAAGTAAAACAACCCGATGCTTTCATTCACTGTTCCAACTGAAGAGCGAGAAAAAGAGAGAGAGAGAGTTTTATATGTGTGTAGGAGGTCAGGCCAGGCTTTCGTGAGAGGGATCCATTTAGTTCTTGTTTAGGTATTTCATCATCCCTCTTTTCCTCCCCCCTCCCTCCTGTAGCTGTAATCTGGGCCTGGAAAGTGTATCTGACTCTCACAGATTAATGAGACCTGGCCTAAAGCTCTCACACCACCAGCGTTACTGCCAGTGAACATCTCTGACTTGAAATGTGCGTGGAGGGCCCTGACAAAATACAGAAGTCAGAGTGGGGTCAAGGCTGAAGGAGGCTGCCTGTCTGGCCTCATATATACACATGGAATTAGTGTTGTCCTTTCCAGAGACGTGATGCTCTTTGGACGTCTGTATGTAGCTTTATGGGTTTGTCCCGCTTCACAGATTGATAAGGAGATATTTTGTTTGTTAAATGTATCTTTATTTGACATAAATAGTGTTTTGCCTTTTTATGTACACTGTATTGGTTTTCTTTAATTTTCTAAACTGAAAAATGCATGAAAAAATGTTTCACCTGCTCTGAGTTGGTAGAAAAACATAAACAATTTCCACAGCTGGTTAGTCGCATACATGTAATGATTCATTAATCTTTTTACTTCTAAGTCCTTTAACCTATGCAAATGCAGCTGCTTAAAAAAAAACCAAGAAAGACCAGCATCTTTTATGTAGTACCACTTCTGCTTTGTGTAGTCCCCCTTCTTTTTGGTGACAGGCCTTGTGATCAGCGCTTAGAGGAAGTCGATTTCTTCCAGAATATAGGAGGGTCACATGCTCCTACATTTTTCTCTGACCTTCCACACAAACTTTATACAATACTTCAGTAGATATGCAGTGTTTCCCCTCTGTAAATAAACAGATTGAAAAGATGGTGGGCGAGGATGGAAAGAGGAAGAGAAGACTTAACTGTTTACTTCAAGACGTTCTTGATTTAATGGCTGTTAATAGCTCTGGCCGTCAGCCATGGGAAGGTAGAAGGCAAGCTTCCAGAAGCCTTCTCTTTTTTAAACTCACTATGGATTGTCTAAGAATCATATTTCTACAATTTTTACCATATACGTATTCTAATCTATGACATTTTACTGCTGTTATAGTAACCAACACGTAGGAGCTGTGTCTTTGTGTATTTTGTTTTTAATTTATACATTACATGTCATTACATTACAGTTTCTCTTCCTCTGCTCATCACTTTCTCTTTTTGTTTTTGGCAAACAGGTCAATCTGAACTACCCTGTGATCTTTAAACTCACTTTGACCATGTGACCCTAATATCTGAGCGTATTAAATATTTTTTTTACCCAGTAGGCAGATGCAAAATCCATTAAAAAAACTTTAAATACAATGCTTATCTAGGCACTCCTTTAAGGCTATGTTGTCCCAGTTGGTACTGTGTGCTTGGAGGTTGGAGGTCCCTGAGCAGCACCTCCAGCCTGCTAGTAACACAGAGACATCGTCATTATTTCCACTACTATATAAAGGTGATATGAACAAACTATTGTAACAAGAACACGACTATATAAAAAGTGGCCTTGGGTCCTAAGTGTGTCTGACCGATCTGCTCATACTAAACACACACAGACATTATAATTGGCACTCCACCTAAACATTCTGTTTTCTCTGGTTACTCATTGATCCAGCATGAGTTAAGAAAGATCACGTTGACACAAGCTTGTTTTACATGTTACATAATCGGTCAAACATAAATGAATTTTGTGTTCGCTGAACAGCACTAAGGTAAAATATTCCATGTTGGGAAGTATTGTTGCATCTGAAATCTGTATTCTTTAACATGTTAAATGGTCTATGGAAGTTAAGGGCCCAGTTTGCAATATTTTCTTGTTGTGGTTTTAAATCCAGTAAGTTTTGTGTGTGTGTCCTTGTAATATGTCTGAAATGCAGTGGAGTGTATCAGTCCATCGTGGGTGGGTCTCAGAGATGTGAGGAAAGAGGAGAAGAGCATCTATTATTCATGCTGCCTCCTCTACATTACATTCATGATCACACAGTGAGTTGTGAGCTGAGCTGGAATGGGATGGGCGCCGGGTGCACTGCTGTGTGGCTAAACACAGCGGATCCCTCAGAGACTCATAGGGCGTGGTGGCAAGGTGCTGAAAGCTGCTCTCTCTTTCTTGCTCTCTCTGTAGGATATGGATCTGATTGATATCCTGTGGAGGCAGGATATAGACCTTGGAGCAGGCAGGGAGGTGTTTGACTTCAGCTACAGGCAGAAGGAGGTGCAGCTGCAGCGGCAGAGAGAGCTGGAGGAGGAGAAGAGACAGCAGAGAGTGATAGAGCAGGAGAAAGCTCTGCTTGCCCAGCTGCAACTCGACGAAGAGACTGGAGAGTTTGTGCCCCGGCCCACGCCTACCAACAACACACTGACGCATGCTAACACTGCACCTGCAGAGATCACACAGGTACACACGCACACGCACACACACAACCTTCTGATGCAAGCTAACAGGGAACCTGTCCCTTTTTGAACAAAGTACATAATTTGGAAGTGGGTTAAAATTTTCACACAACAAAATGCATTTTGGATGGGGGAGGTGTTCAGATTTTTTGTACATGTGTATGTATTTCTATTTTTTCTGTCAGAACCCCACATTTTCCCACCTCGATTTTTCTTTTTTCGTTTTTTTTTTTTTTTTTTGCATAAATTGTACAGTGTCTACATTTTCTTATGAGTAATCTAATATAATTTGTTTAAAATGGTTCGTGTGATTTAGGAAAATGTCTTCTCACGTGATATTACATTGAAAGGCAGGATTATTTTCTTAGGTGACTTCCTGAGACTTTTACTAAACATAACCCTAAACTCAGTTACAAAACAAGTGATCTTGCCTTTACCCATGTACAACAACAAACACAATACACAAACTAATTATGCAAGCTAGTCACCTGTAGAGATGTCTCTCATGCATATGAAACAATGTAACAAAGCATTTGTGAGATTATACAGGTAAGAAGATATGCTTCCCTGTCATATGCACACAGTCTCCATATACATTTTGTTCTGGGAAAGGCTCCACCCTCCTGCTAACCCAGTGGGGTGCAGCTGCTGGGTTGCCAGGTTACTACTGCTTTAGTGTAATTACTGGAACTCAGGTGGTTCAGATTTCCAAGTAGATGGCGCACGGCTTCAGAGAAACACCTTCTTATAACAAGTACTAACAGCACTCTACTGCAATATTCATTTAGGTGTGTGGTGTGATGTCCTACAGTGTTTCAGTATTGAATTATTGATTTGAAATGGATCAGGGATCAGGATGTGAAATGTCAGTGGTTGAAATCATATACTGTCTTTTCTGGGTGTGAAGCCGCTGTTCTGATCTGGATGTGTCTGGTTTTGTGCATGCAGAATGTGGCTTTCACAGAAGAGGATGGAGACACCATGTCGTTTGATGAGTGCATGCAGCTGCTGGCAGAGACATTCCCTCTAGTAGAGCCAGCGGAGGTAAGAATATAAGAATGCATATAGGCCCGCTTATTAAAGTTTCTTACCATACACTCCATATCATGCCATATCACATATGCTTACCATGTCATTTGTCAAGTGAAATATCATTAGAAAAACTATTATGTATTTTTGTCAAGAATTTCACTGAATAAATATCTAAATAAAAGTACTAATCCTGTTCTTTTTTTATAGTCTGCAACTCCTTGTCTGGATCCCTCCATTCCTCCCTCCACAGACAGCAGCCATCTAATGACGCCTGGAGAAATACCCATGCTTACTCAGAATCCCCTGATGCCCGGCCCTATGGACCAGACCTGGATGGATCTGCAAGTATGGCTCACCTTCATGAAATAAATCTGCAGAGCTTTCACAAGCTGAGAAAGATACTACTGCTAGCAGTTTGGCCTCAGCACTAGGAGAGATTGAGCACAGTGTTTTGGATACAGACAGAGAGAAAGACACACATAGTTGTACTTTCAGGTACATAACCATGTGATTTGGTTCCTGTTTCATGTGGTATAGGGAGGCCTCAACCTGCCTGTTGCCATAGTAACCAACCACATGACCGACCTTTATGGTCACGCTGTGGTTTGACTAGCTACTGGGGGAATGCTTGCTTCATATGTTTTTGTTTTGCTTCCCTATTTTTGACCCAATAGATCCTACTTTAAAGTTAAAGCTTCTATTTTCATTTCACATTTGCTTTCAAAACACTTAAAACACTTCCTTAGTCTAAATTGTGACAACTCTGTGTGTTTTTTTTTCTTTCAGCACTGCTTGAACATCCAGGAGATGTTGGACATGTCGGGATATGTAAACACCGCCCCTGCTGCCACTGTTCAGGATTCAAACTACAGCCAGTATCTGGCTGAACTGGGGGACATAACCACTAACACTGCCGAAATGTGCCCTCCTGAGTACATCAACACCTATGATGGCACTTTTAACAGCGTAGTGCCTCCCAGCCTTAATCAGATGAGTCTGAAAGGTGCAGACTTAAATGAAGGCTTTGGAGCAGACAATTTTTCTGATATATTCTACCCTGATCTGGAGGCTAAAGTGAATAGTGCTCCTCTCCCCTGTGAAGGGGCAAACACATTAGACCAGCTGGATGAGCTGTCCAGTGACCCTCTGCTGAAACCCATGGACCTGCACAGCCTCTCACCGGGAGACTTCAGCACAGGAAAACCCGAAGAATGTCCAGATTCTGACTCTGGTTTGTCCCTGGACACCAGTCCCAAAATGAGCTCCCCTGAGAAGTCCCTGAACGAAGATGGTTCTTTTGATTTTAGCGACTCGGACATGGATGAGACAGAGGGCGGTGCTGGAAGCCCAGAATCAGATTATGCAGAGATGTTTCCCTTGCTGTTCCAAAGCGATGGTCCTCAACAGTCCTTCACAGAGAATCCAGGCATGACCCAGGCACAAGAAAGTTCGATCAAACAGCCAAAGACAGAGCTAGCGGAGGCCGGTGGCTTCTCCAAACCTCCTTTCACTAAAGACAAGCAAAAGAAGCGTTCGGAGGCACGGCTCTCTCGTGATGAACAGAGAGCAAAGGCCCTGCAGATCCCCTTCACCGTGGACATGATCATCAATTTGCCTGTGGATGATTTCAATGAATTGATGTCCAAGCACCAGCTCAATGAGCCCCAGCTGGCACTGGTACGGGACATCCGCCGCCGTGGCAAGAACAAGGTGGCAGCACAGAACTGCCGCAAGCGCAAGATGGAGAACATCATGGGCCTGGAGTACGAGTTGGATTCTCTTAAAGAGGAGAAAGAGCGTCTGATGAAGGAGAAGCGTGAGAACAGCAGCAGCTTGAAGGAAATGAAGCAGCAGCTGAGTTCCCTGTATCTGGAAGTGTTCAGCATGCTGAAAGACGAGCAAGGCAAGCCCTACTCTCCCAGCGAGTACTCCCTACAGCAGACGTCTGATGGCACCGTCTTCCTTGTCCCCCGCATCAAAAAGACTCTCATCAAGAGCAACTAGCACTTTTCCTGCTTCTTCTCTTTCTTGGTACTGCATACTCTCTAGCTACGTACTATGCAAAACAAGAAAAAAATCTTTATAGGTATTTTTGCTTAAGCTTTTGCCGTAAAGAAGGCAGAACTATTATATAGTTTTTGCTTATTCTACTTTCTTAATATTCTTAATATCTGTTGTATTTTGTACTTCTTTATATTTTATCTGAGATTGTTTTATCTATGGTTTGTAAATACATTTATACTTCATTTGCTATTAAAATAGCACACCATGTACTGTATATATATATCATGTTTTAGGATGCTATTAATTTTATTGCAATCACTGGCACTCGAGTCTGTTTTTATATCTTAATTTACAATTCTATTGCAATATCTCTACTTCATGCTTTATAAAAAATAAAACCTCAAATAAAACAATCAGGTGATTTCTTGTCATCGCTGAAATGTAAGTCTTTTGCAGTTTGGACTTTAACAAACCACTTTATAATATAATAAACAATGAGTGCTTTAGTTATTAAACCCAATTTTTTTACACTATACTCTGACACCATACTTTACCTTGGTTTTTAAACGCATTACGCTTTTGAAAAGGGTATTTGTGTAGAATGCACACCACACATACAAGTCACAACTGCTCTTAAACTAGGAGTCTAAACCACACAGGGTTACGCAACAGAGCTCCATTGTTTGACCGTTGCCCATGTGAAACCTGCATGATGGCTCCACTGAGCTCTGTTGGACAAACAGAAAAAAAGCAGAGCTCTGCACATTGTAATGTTTGCACTGCCAGGCACTTTCGCCCTCAAAATGCTATCTTTGACAACCAAGCCCTCTCCACACCAACTCTTCAGAAGCTATTTAGCCTGACTGAACAAACAGGACCGGCTGGTTCACAGAGGCACTACATACGTCACTATCTGCACTCTATCTAATACAAAGAACAGCAGTTTTCTTCTTGACAGCTCCATATTGTTCTGTTGTTACATTGAGAAATAATACTTTGTTATAATTGTAATGGAATAAGTGATTGGTTCAACTTTACCTGCACAGCCCTTATAATTCAGTAATATTGCATAACAAAGTTCATAGGGTTTTTTAAAAAGTCAAGCCACTGCTGTAGTGTGGGCAGCCAAGGTCTAAAGCATTTTATCAGTTTAATGTAGCTGAAATCTGAAACACTTGTTTCCATGACCTTGTTGAAGAGGTTAAGAGGACAAAGTGTCATGTGAGGTAGTAAAAGCTTTGAGAGAGTACTTATGTATGCCAACATAAATTACAGGGAAAATGACACTTGCAGGGATTGCAAAACATCTTTATTAAAAAAAAACAAAAAAACGTCATGTTGGACGTGTACATTCACGCAAAGCTTGAATATTCTTTTGGGGGGGGGGGCAGCTAAGATATATAATACATTATTGTAGAAACAAATTATCATAAATGTTTAGGCTAATGAATTGTTATCCCTGAGTGAATATATCCTCCCATATCCAAACAACAACAAATGGAGGCTAGTCTGCTGTTGAGACATGCTGAGCTTTCACTGAAGCTGATATGACATTTTCATTTTCCAACACAAGTGCTTGTGAATGGTTTTGAAAGCTGTGGTTCAAATTCAGTTATATGATAAACACTATGAGAGTGTATTAGAAGTATTTTGACCACTACGTTATATTAACAAGTTACATCAAAGTCTTAATCACCTCCCAAGATGCAAGCACTAGGACTGTACTTTGAAACTCTAGAAACCTTCCCTAATTTATCAATAGGGTTATTGTTCATCCATTATTTGATGAACATATGTTGATAAATTACTAACACATTACAGAAATAAAAGTGCAGTTCTCTTGAGTAGTTTCTGGATCAGGCCATGTCTGTGGCTATGGGAGGATATTTTATAATGGTCCACACAATTTGAGGAATTAATCTTACCCATCCAGAACTTTCGCTGAAAACGTGTCATACAAGACTGACCAGCCGCTTCATTTTCAATCTGTAAATTAAGCAGAATGGTTACTCTTACCTGGTCCTAAGACTGTCATCTTCTTCTTTTGTCTCTCTTTCACCTGTGTCTCAAACCCTCAGACTCACTCTCCTTCCTCCGCTGGCTAGCATTGGCGGTCATGCTTCTGGGGTCCGTGAACCAGTTATTTTTCACTAGCATCAGCTGTACTTTGAATGTTAGGCTATACACTTAAAATAAGGGTAACGAAATGGTTCTTTGAGCACTGCCAAAGAAGAACCCCTTCGCTTCCCAATAGAGTGGCATTACTCAAAGAACCTTTTTTTTGACACTTTCATATTTAAGGGTGATTTGCACCTGATAACCTTGCTTCATATACTTTGCTTTTGTTGAGATTTTTGTTTCTTTTCTGGCAAACCTAACTGCCTGGTCCATTTTTGAACCTCTGCCTGATGTCCACACTGGACAACTTAGAATCATTATGTTCTCTGTCTAAATATTCAATCCCTTATACCCACACATTTTAAAATATTGAACATTCTGGGTTCATTGGCTACACTTTCATGAGAACACATACAACAGACACTCAAAACAACTGCACTTGCTTCCAGACTCAATGATGCACTAAACTTCAATTAGAGAATTTTCTACACAACTTTATTTAATCTGGTCTTTTTTCACTTTTCAAAATAGTTTAACAATCTAGACTTCTATTTATACAAGTGGATCTGTTACATGCCCTCAAATCTGACAAGTCTACACTGCTAATTACTTTTTTCCATACAACGCAAGACAGTACATACACACTAACAACAGAAAATTACACTTGACACTTAAGCATCACTGCCTTGAAACCAAAAGAAAACCATACCACAGCTTGCAACGTGTTTTATGACCTTTTGTAATGATCAAATAACTATATTATCTAAAGATACAAATCTATAGTCCAGAGAGAAAATCATTTTAGACCACACCACTTAAAAGCTGACTATGACTGTGACACTTGATAAATCACTCGGGAAAGAAAAAAAACTTTCTGAAATACACAAAAAAAGAAAAGAAAAGAAAAATTGGTAAAATCTATCAAAGACGGTCAAAGGAATGTACACTAACACATACTAGGTCATGAGTACCTGGCTACACTCTTGCTCATTGTAGCTAGTGTGCACAGTCCTTTTTGAGTTGCCATTTTAGTGCTCTGACTAGCAGGTCCTGGCTTTCTCACAGTAACCTGCTGCTTTCCTGACCTCTCCTCTCATCTCATCTCCTGCTAACTGTCCACCTGAAGCCTGTTGAATAGATACAGGATAAAACAAATAGTTATTCTAGGTCAATGAATGCCTAAGGCTGATTCATTAGTGTGTTAAGCTAAACTTACCATAAACATACGTACATTAATACCGCCTTGATCCATAGCCACCGCCACCACCACCACCTGAACCATAGCCACCTTAAAACATGAAAACAAAACATCACAGCCCTGTCCTCATGCTGAAAACACATCTAATACAACCTACTACAATATAGCATGGTCTGAGATGAGCATTTTACCATATGGTCCACCTGAGTTCCTCCCTCCAAAGTTATTCCCTTTCATGGGGCCATAGTTCGACTGCTGTCCTCCATAATTTCCGAAGTCATTGTAGTTTCCACCTCCACCACCACCAAAGTTACCTTAAAGACGAGTGGAAACAATAAGGTAGGTGCCTTTTTTTAGACAGCCAACAGTCCCTGTGCATTTAATTTAGGCATGAAGAAATGCACAGACTACATTAACGGGTTTCAAACTGGGCATAAACACCACATGCTGCAAGGTAAGTCTGTATAAATCATTTTATCAGTATGCAGTCACACTTGATAAGACTCAAGGCCCCAATGAATAGCCTTAAATGGTATCCACCAATTTAAGGCAATTACCACCAAAATTGCGTCCATCGTTGTAGTTGTCATAACTTCCAAATCCTCCTCCCCCTCCTCCTTGGTGACCATAGCCAGGGCCTCCACCAAATCCACCACGCCCACCACCATATCCACCTGGACCACTGCCATAGTTACCACCTAAAGACATACAGATAAGAACAAATGTAGCAGTCTATCACAGTGTTTGCTAAATGTGTGCAAGCCCTTTTCTATCTCAGATACACAAAGCCTTAAATTGTACTGATTGTACAGCAGTAACTAATGTAATCTGTTTCAATACTGAGAAACTCCACCACTCCCTTATGGAAATTCAGATCATCTTACCATCTCCACCAAAACCATTGTAGCCATCTCCTGCTCGCCCTCCTCCATAGCCTCCTGTGCAAGACAATGTTCAGGTTAATGTGCAATTTGTCAGGTCAAGACATAAATAAATATCAACTGAAATTAGAATGATTTTGATTATTTACCTCTACCAAAGTTTCCCCCTCCAAAGTTGCCTCCTCTGCCCATGAAATTACCCCCTCCACCACCACCACCACCACGGTCTAAAAGGGAAAAAATAAACAGGAAGCTGGAAACTAATCAAATCTTTTCATTCGTCCTTTCCTATAGTTCACATTTGAGTAGGGCTGCCCAAAGCGTGGCCCACAGGTCTGAACTGGCATGCCATAAAGTTGCCATAACCTCTCAACCAAAAAAGGGGACAAACACATCTTTACACTATATGCCTTTTGCAAGTCTGTTTGCTTGAATGTTAAACTGTATGAAATCTTTGTATTAAGAAACAAATCTTAAAAATGTACAATAAACTGAAATTCATTGATTTGACAATTTCACAGGACGCTACCACTTTGAAGGAGCAAAACCAATAATAAGTTTTTACTGACAATGTTTATAAAAGGGTACTTACACCTCTGGTTTGAAACTGCCTGCATTTCCTGTTTGGGAAGTGCTTTCCTGACCTCACAGTTGTGGGAGTTTATAGTGTGGTACTTTTGGGCTGGAGAGTAATATATGGTAAATTCAGTGCACATACTTAAGCAGGACAACAACAATGACAGACATTTTTAAATATTATCTTACCAACAATCTTATCCACAGTGTCATGATCATCAAAAGTTACAAAACAGAACCCTCTCTTTTTCCCTGTTGGTCGCTCTTCCATAATGTCAATGCTCTCAATCTTTCCATAGCACTCAAAGTATTCACGTATGTGATATTCTTCCGTATCCTCCTTAATCCCTCCAACAAAGATCTTTTTCACTGTCAAGTGGGCCCCTGGTTTATTCGAGTCCTAAATAACAGAACAAATACTAGTCAACATTAAGGCTTATTTGTGAACTGCAAGTATTACCCATTCAGAATATTAATAAATTTATCATTGAAAATACAGAGGATGTAAGTTTCAGTATAGGACATTACCTCTCGGGAAACAGCACGTTTTGGTTCAACAACGCGACCATCAACTTTATGGGGCCGAGCCCCCATTGCTGCATCCACCTCAGATACACATGAATATGTTACAAAGCCAAAACCTCGTGATCGCTTGTTCCCAGGGTCGCGCATAACCTGTTGATTTTGTAAAATAGTAATTAATTAGTGCCATGATTAAGAGCCTTAAATGAAAAGGAAAACACTGCTGTATCAACATTATATTAAAAGTGCTCCAGACTGCAGTGCAGTTTTCACTAACCACACAATCTGTGAGTTTTCCCCATTGCTCAAAGTGAGCACGTAAGCTGTCCTCTGTTGTTTCGAAGCTGAGGCCGCCAATAAACAGCTTCCTCAGCTGTTCTGGCTCCTTGCTGTCATGGCCCTGTTCACATTAAAATACAAAACAAACAAACAAATCAAAATATTTAAAATTGTGAAGAGTAATATATACACATGTCATGTAGAACAACATCACACCACTGACAAGCAAAGTGACTAGTTATTTCATTACATTGGCAACTGGCAGAGAGGTGTAATACATAAGGCAGCAAGTACACAGTCAGTTCTTTAAGTTGATGAGCTGCTAGCAGGAAAAACGGTTAAGACTAAGTATTTCAGCCCCTCTGACAAGGGCCTTATTGTGATGGCTAGATGATGGAGTCAGAGCATCTTCAAAACAGCAGGTTTTGTGGATTGTTCAAGGTATGCAGTAGTAAGTACTTACCAATAGTGATCCAAGGACAACTGGTGAATCAGTGACAAGGTCATGGCCACCCAGTGCTCACTGATGCATGTGAGGAGTGAAAGCTAACCCATCTGGTCAGATCCCACAGAAGAGCTACTGTGGTTTAAAAAGTGAATGCATACTCTGATAGTAGGGTGTCAAAACACACTGCACCACCGTCAGAACTGTTTCAGCAGCATGAGCGGAACCTACACATTATTATTATTATTATTATTATTATTATGTTGTAGTACAGGACAAATACATCACAATATCTGTGAGCTACAGCCATCATCTTGTAATGCACTACATGCCAGAGTGGACTTCACTGTTCACACAAGCCCTGTAGGATACAGATGAGCTGCTCACCATTTCATTCAGGTTAGGATTCAGGATGAATTCTTAATCTAACACTGACTTACATAATCAGGGACTGTGGATTCGCTCGTTTTGTTCTCTAGGTAAACGCGACAAGCTGAACTTTCAGTGCTCGCTGCCCAGCCGTCTAGAATATTCTGTGCGTGCGTTCTCCCTGAAACGCCATTTTAGAGCTCCCCTCCCCTCCCCTCCTCCATATTGTTAGCCAGTATTTACAGCGTTTGTTTTGACACTTGCAGTTATACCGGTGGAGCAGGACGTACTGAAAACACGCTTTACGGCCCGGATTTCCCACCTGCCTAACGTTTAAATAACGCCAGACATATATTAAGACTGGGTGGACTAGCTAGCAGCCGCAGTCACGTTAACCACTGTACGCCAAACTAAACACGCACCTTTCCCCTCGTGATGTACACGCTGGAAAAATCCTCTTGTTTCTCAGTAACGCAACTAACATGTCCACTCCGCTGTAAGACTTATGCATCAGTCTAGATCCCAAACAAAAATGACACTGACAGGAAGCTGCTAGCAAAGAGGCTAACGACAGCTATCTGCCCACAGCAGCAGCAGCAGCAGCAGCTGCTGCAGCAGGAGCCCGAGCGACTGCTTCTACATTAACCCAGCACCGTATTCTGTCTCCTACAACGCTTTTTTTTTAATAGAGCACTGAGAAATGAGAGTCAAACAAAGCTATTACCTCCATGCTGCACCAGCTGTGCTCCTCCTTTTTGACCACAGTGGGAGAATTAGTGCTGTTGGGTTGTAACATCAAAGATCACCACAAGGGGGTCGACTAGGTATCGGTCACAGCTGCCTCAGTCAGCCTGGACGAGGAGACTGGCTGTTGACACACGAGTGGGAAAAATATATATATATATATATAAAATAAAAACTTTACATGCTTTCCTAACTAAAAAAACACACGTGCGTGTTAATATGAATTAAATAATAATATACAAAAAAAGCAAGTAACCTGGCCGTTTCAAAATAAAACATCTGATATTAAAGTAGACAATAAAATGTAAATTTTTAAGACAATGTAGTCATATTTACGTCACTTTTAATATAAAACAGTGAATTATTTTTACAGGGTGTTTACCATTTCATTCAGCCTTATAGATAAGGTCATCTTAAATCATGTCAAAGCTGTTTATCATGTCAAGACATGTTAAATCATGCCAAGATGGTTTAGCTGACTGTGGTTCATGAGAGTTTTGAGAAGTTTATAATTTTTTTTGTTGCATGTCCCTGGTTAAACGTCTCACTGTGTGTATCTCACGACCTGTATAGGTAAAAGAATGTTGGGCCAGAATCAACACTACTGTAATGTTAGTTTCTTAGCTAGCTGTTCACTGAATATCTGCCTTTGAGAAAGGTTTGGTAATATATAGCTGCTTGTCCTATAGGACACTTCCTGTCAGTAGTCATTCAACAACATATACACAAATGTTTGTTTCCTCTATATCAAGTCTATTATCTCATTCCATTAACTAAAGCAGTTTTTCTCCCCAGCTGCCGTTCTGTAGGTGACCCGAGCGACAGTTTCCTGTTTTCACTGTACCTGAACCATATCGCTGTCTAAATATCTAGTACATCTTGAGCTGATGCAGGTGTATTAGAGCAGGTAAACACAAAACTGTGCCGAGGAGATGGGCCCTCAAAGCTGGAGTTGCGAAATACTGGCCAAAAGGCTGATGCAAACCTAATTTACTCACCCAGTCTTTCATTTGATGCCAGCACTGTGTCATATCATACTAGTTATTACTGCTTTTACAGTTTACAGCTTTTTAGAGTGAACTTTAGACTTATGATGGCTACAGCCACACATGGTAATATTATCCCATTTTATATTCTTTTACAACATTGTCACTCATATGTTTTTTTTTTGCTGTCAATTGCATTTTTGGATTATTAAAATATTACTTTATTTGGTTTGAGTTACCGTAGTCGTTGGGGGCGTTTCCTTATCGGTGGAGTAAACGGTGTGGATAAGGGCTGAGGACGCTTAAATCCTGGAACCACCTCGTTGAGCCAAACCATGTGTCTTGCTACTGCTGGGGGGCAGGGTGTTGGTGGGTTTAATTAGTTTTGTTTCAAGTAAAGTTGTAGTTTGTGTCTATTTGGGTGTTTCCATGGTATGAGCAAACTACTACATCTGTGTCTTCTTATGTTCGTATGAGGAGGTTGGTTTGGCCAGTTAATATATTGCTTTCTTCTTCTTTTTTATGTTTAACATAAAAATGTGTTTAAATTAAATTTTTTATAAAAACATAATGTCTTATATTGGCCTAGTTTTTAAATTATTGGTTAATGTTTGGTATTTTGATTTTTTTTTGCTTAAATTTTCCAAATACAACTCCGGTGTCCTTGTTTGGTCTGCTTGGTCCCCAACAATTTGGCACTTTTTTTTAATCTGGCCATGGTTATTATTCCAGTATGTCCTTATTACTCCAGGCTTAGACACTTTGTGGTTGGCTGTACCTACACATTTTAATATTCAAAGATTTTAACACATTACAACAAATTAAGGTTTGGATCTTCTAAATTTGCTCAATATGCCACAGCCTCTAACATAATAAAGATAAGTTCTGGCTATGACTGTGTGCTTCACTTCTATCACAGAAACTAAAGATTGTGTGTTGATTAAACCTCATTTACTCTCAGTCATGTGTAAAAACACAACAGTTGAGTGTTTGTAAGCTTTCTGTGAGAGGACTTCTTGAAAATGTGGGCATACTGGTTTTCAGTCCTCTTGTATCACTCCCACAAAAAAACCCAACAAATAAACAGGCACTGGTAGCCTTCACTTTCAAGAGTTTAGAACCAGCACTGAACCACATACTACACCAAACTGCACTATCCACTGCACCAATCCACTGTTAACGATCCCATACATTTTGACATTTCATTTAGTATGGCAGAATGCAGTTCTGGATCCAGTCCCAGGATTGGTCCTTACAGAAGACCACTGCACCATCTGCTGGTAACCTCAGTCTTGTGAGAGAGTTCATTTTAAAAAGAACATTTCATTTACCTCCATCATAAAAAAACAACTTTAATTAAATTATTGATGTAAACAAAACCATTCAGTGTTTTGATATGAGAAATTTACTAACTGATTTCTTACAATGGTTGTGGTCAGAGCCAGGGATCAGATTACCTACAACTCAAATATAGCCATCATTTTATCCTACAAAGCAACCAGTCTTTCTTCTGAGGTTTTATGATATAATGTTGATGATGGTTAAATAGCAGTAAACTTGAAAAGGTATATTTTCTTAAGATATTGCTTTGTCTTACAGCACCTTGCACATACATTATTTTGGTTAAAAAAGTCCCAAGCTTACCTAAAATCGTGATCAGGCAACATACCAATTCATGTAGTAACTCTCTGTGAACTGGCTTTTATGGGCATTAAATCCTTTGGATGTCTGGTTTCTGTCGACACAACTATGAACTTAAGTTATTAGGTTGCAATGGAAAAGTGAGTTCCACATCAGACCACTCTAAATAACTTTTATTAATCAAATGTAGAACATTTTAGCAAATTCATTATGCAGATGTATGAAAACTATTATGAATAGTTTGAAACTACTGCACTGCACCACACAAGCATACTGTATATTGTGTATACTCCTCTATATTATGCATTGTAATGTATATTGTCTATTATGTATCATATTGCACTATATGTATGTATTGCAACATATGTATGTATTGTCTTATTTGTTTGTACTACAGAGACACCATTGGCCAGAAACATATTCCTTGTGTGTGCAAAGATAATAGGCCAAATAAAGTGATTCTGATTATTGTCAGGATGCAATTATTGTAACCTGACAATAATCAGAATTAGTTTATTTGGCCAATTATCTTTGCACACACAAGGAATATGTTTCAAACTATTATTGTCTATTGTTTATTGTTTACTCTTATATACTTTGTCTTTTGGGTTTACAAGTTTGGCAAGGTTTGTTATGGTGTGTAATTTAGCTAGTAGCATCTTAGTAGAATGAAAGCTGTTGACAGGTTTAGCCCTACAGATAGAAGAACAGACATGGACTACATGTTGTTCGTCGCTCTGGATAAGAGTGTCTGCTAAATGCTGTAAATGTAAATATAAAAACGCTTTCTGAGCCGAAGCAACAAGATGGAATTTTCGTCCTGCAGATGGCGCTAAAGCTCTAGGTGTAAATGCTGTTTTCAACATATTAGCTCATATACAGACATCTGGTAGGGAATCTGAGATACTATTTTGCATCTCACTGATCAGGGAATGGCTTGTTTTATTCAGATAAAGGTGAGTTGTAATGTTTATAATGGCACTGATTATTTTGTTTGACAAAAGGTTTCATGTGATTAGTGAAATATGTGCCCAGAGATGCAACACTAGCTGGGTGATCTTATGACTAATGTTCTGTCCTTAAACCTTGTTGATATAAGCAGATGTTCTAAAAATGTTTAATTTGCTTAAATGGCTTTTTAGACAAACAAAATACCCAAGGTCTCCTGTTTTAGAAGAGATCCTTAACTTTATAGACAATAAGAATATTAATAATTCTAGTAACCCTTTTTGTCTCTCTCATTCTCTCTGTCTCTCATAATAGATTTAACAGATTAAATGATGCACAAGATGCTCAAATGTAGGTTCCAGCACATTTAATCCTTAATTGTACAAGCATGCACTCAAATAGCTCAGGTTACTTAATGTTGTTTTACATAATCAGTGCTCTGTTTCTTCCCAGCTCTTTCAGAAGACCTCATAGTGTTGAATTTTGTGCAGAAGCTTTTATTGAGGACAAAGTCAGAGGGACTGGAGGGAATGCCGTAAGATAACTTAGCATAAGGAAATGTTTAAAACCAGACCAGGTAAAGGTATGCGAAGAATTCGACTGATGCCTTCTGCTCAGCTTTGCACATTCAAAAAGCTAGGCCTTAGTATTTTTAAAAGCTTGCACTGCATGATGCTGCCCTGAGACTTTGAGAAAAATTCCCAAAAAACACTTCAGTTTAGTCTAATAGGTTTCTGCACATTTACAGTTGGTTTGAAATGCAGTGCTAATATATTGTCAATGAAGCTGCTGCTGCTACAGCATAAGGACAACCACCCACCAACCCCAGCCCCCATCTCTGTTAATCTTTTTGCAAATGTGATGACCAGTGCATTTTCACCTAAAAGCTGCTAACACCCATGGCGCTTCAAATCAAAGTAACATTCATTTGCATATACATTTACATTTATTCATTTGGCTGACACTTTTATCCAAAGCGACTTCCAGGACAGAGGAAACAATCAAGCTTTCACATTGCATAGAGTAATACTGAGGGTGGTGCTACAAGGAAGACCAACGCATTTCTCGTAGTTGAAAAATAATTAATCATTCCTTGAAGAAAGCTACAATAAAGATGAATTATAATTACAAATGAAAGATTTAGGCGTATGTATGTAAAAAAGATCATTTGTATATAGATTTCTGTGTATGAACAATTCATGTGAGAGGCACATTTATTTAACTAGGTCTTTATATCAATCTGAGGTTGATTCTACTATACGGCATAAGAACTTCCCTGACTAAAAAAGATAAGTTGTTCCGTTTTTTTTTCACCTGACCTTTGCTGGCTGCATGGTGACATTGATCCATTGAGCTTTTTCAGTTCTCCCCACTCACAGAGCTGTGTTGATGCCTTTATCTGTGCGCCATTTATTGAGTGAGTGTGTGCGCAGAGGGCAATGTGTGTTTTAGGACAGTGTGCTGGTGTGGGTGTGTGTTGTGTGGGGTATATTGTGCAGTTGCAACATGATTGATCTGTTGAATAGTTCTGCTCACTGCAGCCCACATGGCCAGGGCTGCTACTTGCTCTTTGTCACACACCTTTACGCTCAGTGTTCAGAGGTGACAGTGGCCTGATACCCAGATATTTCATAGCCCACTCACACACTCTTTCTCTCTCTTACACACACACACAAACACACTTGCCTTATCGTGAGCTTCTAACATTGTGCCCACAGTTTGACAATGGGTTAATTGGGTGACATAGATGTTTAGGCGTTGTGCACCTTTTGCTAGTAGTTTCTGAAAAATAAAATGTGATAGCTTAACAGTAGAACTCAATGTGGGTCTGTTCCTGTTTGTGCCAGCCTACCTCTCTGTTAATGCATTGGGATATTTGCAGTTGACACTTTTTGTTTCATAAATTCTAGATAATGTGTAGTTGAAGGTTATGGTATTTTTTCTAGCTGTAGAAAATAAAATGTTCCATACAATGCAGCCTGGAGACAGTCTAAGGAATAATGTGTTATGCCACATAAAACAGAAGCTAAAAAAAACTTTTTTGTGTTTGTCACAAAATTATGGCAATCTGAACCTAAATCTAAAGTACTGTGCAAAAGCCTTCAGCACCCAAAAAATGTATTTTTGTTGGCACCAAGTGTGTGTTTTTACCTGAAAGCAAGAAAATAAATAAAAAATAAATAGATAGATACAAATAAACAAAAATGCAGTAAACAGTATCAAGATTTTGTTTTTTTTTTAAAAGTTATCAATATCTTGCTTTGAAGAATACAGTTACACACGTCTCCATGCTCTTTCATCATTGTATGTTATATTCCAACAGCAGCACCTGATTTCTTTCAATGAAGGTTTGATTAGATGAAGCAGGATGGTAATTGTAAATACTGGGCTTTTTCGAGGAAAGGTCTGAAAATGGTTTAGATCTGCACACACATACCATCATGCATGTATTGTATTTGTTTGTAAATTGCTTGTTTGTATTTATTATAATGTTGGTGTTTTTAAACAACATATGCTCATACCTGGATAAATAGATTTACCTTACTTAATTGGTTACTGAGACAATGGAATGTTTGGTGTACATTCACAGCATTTTTTTCAATGTAGTCTGTGGTCAGTGGGCGCTCTGTAGAGGAAACCTCTGTTTTGGCAACATGGATCTCCTGGTCCGAGGTGCGTTCAGGGTCAGTGTTCAATGCATTTTAAGGGTCATAAATGCAATACAAATGGGAGCTGGATGAGTAGATTGCATTGTGTAATCTGTGAGATAATAGTGCACATTTGTTATGTACAGTCTAATTACATCATCGATTTTACCAACAGGGATTGTTGAATTGTCAGATGCTAGCCTCCTGCAACTGCATGTCATTTTATTGTTTAAGGCCTGAACTCTTGTTTCTGAATGTTGGTTCAGTGGTTTGTTCTGCTTGTAGAAATGTGCATCATGTGCATACCAAGGGTCCTAGAGCTCTGGCCAACAAGATTCAAGATTCAAGATTCAGGAGGTTTATTTGTCACATACATAGTTATACAAGTACAACATGTAGTGAAATGTACCATGTTCATTCCTGAGACTCTGCAATGGTTTTTTTTAAATAATAAAGTTATTAAGGAATTAATAAGTAAAAAATATTACAAAAGAAATAGAATATGAATTATAAAATGTAAGCAGGTAAAAAACATATAATAATAAATAGGAAAGTAACACTAAACAATAAACCTAATAATATACAGTATAAACAGTTTAAACAGTAAATATACACCCTCAACAATATATACAGACCAAATACATTTGAGTTTACAGACAAGTAATTTGCAGGAATATACAGAATATAGGAAGTGCAGATAAGCCAGATGTGCAAATAGCAGAGTGCAAATAGATCAGGAGTGCAAATCAGTTCAGGTTTGTGTAATGCAGTGGTTGAGTTAGGTACAGGATTAAAGTACAGTGGTGGAATGAGGTGTATAGTCCAGGTGAGAACTACTGAATGTGACTTACTACCTACTGACTAACTAACTTGTTAGACCTGCTAACTAACTTATTGCAAGTTAAGACAAAGTTACTTTCCATCAGGTAAGCTATGATAAAGACATGCATACTAAAAATGAGGGATTAAAAGTCTCTTGTGATAAAGCAGATAATAAATGGTTGGCAGAGAGATACATTGGCTCTGGTTATTTAAAAGCAGAACTGAGAATTAATCAGCCAACATCAACCCATTGATTTACTCTTTCTTATATATAGGGAATTTATCTTCAGATCTTATAGTTTGGCAGACAAATGTATGACGTATTCCACTGTGTGGAAGTGGTGGGCACATTGTCATCTGGACATAAAGACAGCACTTAAGACAATAATTAACCTGAGTTTTATTTGAGAAAGCCAAATCATATTTTACTTGAGTGCGTGTTAGCTGTCCCTGTCGGCAGATGCTCTATAAATCTTGGTGGGTAGAAGAATCAGTTCATGCACTCTTTACATGGAAAAAAGGTGGACAAAAGACTGTACTGTGGTAGTAGTTTCGTAAATTAAATACTTGCTGTGGCATATTTGAGCATGCTGCAAAAGGTCAGATGGAGTCACCAATGAAAGATATTCACTGTGTGAAAGACATTTCACTATGAAAGATGTTTTAGTGCATGCGTCAAGCCACTAGTTTTATTGGCATGCTTTGTAATTACTACAACAAGGCTAGAAGTATGAATAAGTGTGGTCTGGTTTTGAACGAAAAGGCACAAAACCACTTCTCACTTGTTTACATGCCCAGTAGATGGCGCAGTGAGCCAGTCTGGAGTTCAACCTCTGGGCATGCGCACAGTGCTTACCGTTTTCAGGACATATACTGCAGAAAAGTAAGCCTCTACAAAAATACAGTTTATATAATATTAAAAGAAACAATTTTCTTAGAAGAGTTATTCTTTTTTTATTATTAAAAATGTAATTAAAAAATCCACAAATATAGTGATTTTGAACAATTATTGCACTATAAAAATACACTTTGCAAATGTTTTTAATTGCCAACTCACTGACTGTACTGTAACACTGTTGTGTGTTAGATATTTGCTCTGCATTTTCGTATTTGCACGGTTTGGGTGGGACCAATGCTACAACAACATCGGCCGGCGCTCTTTCAGCGCTGCATTTTCAAAGTGTCCTCTAGGTGGGGCTGTACTCCACTGAACGCTCTAATCATTGGCTCTGGCAATGGGAAACGACTTCAGTCGTTTAATGTTGATAAAACCATAAATCTTCAAGTGCCAGTCTATTCATTTCTATTACAATTATTACTTGCCAAAAATCCCTCTGTGTTTATCATAGCCTCAAACAAAATGCAACATTTTATTAGCTTGTTTTTGTTCAGCCACACGGGCTGTTTTGCCCAACCTGAGCTGCTAATACCACTCACTTCACCATGACTATGTAAAAATCTTCACACTGGCCCGAATATGTTTGCTTAACACACCCATATAGTGTTTATCTGCATTTTAAACCGTTAAACACTTCAAATTATGTAGGATCGTGAGCTCTCTTTTAACCTTGGAGTGTGCGAGCAGCTCGCCTTCGTAGCGCTCATTAGCATGCTGAGCGATTAGCATGAAGGCAGCAGTAAACAGGGCTGTGGGCTGAGCTCCAGCACGCCCCCCACCCAACACACACACACACACACACTATAACCGCTACCTCGCTGACCTTGCGCTGCGAAAACACCTCAGCCACACGGACATACGCAAGTGGAAACGCGGAGGAAGCGCAGAGCCACAGGCGGGGAACAGGCAGTCCGTGCAGGCGCCGTTTCTACGGTCCGCTCGCATGCGAGCACAAAGCGTAGCAGCAGCGGCAGCGCTAGCCGTCGGCTCTCCCAGGAATTTGGGGGACATAGAGAGTCCCGCACATCTGTTTCCTCGGCCAGCACACGGAGGAAACCGGACGGAAATGACACCGAATAAAAATAGAATCAACGGTGTTGTTCAAAAACCAGCCGGGAGCGTTTGGGTGGACTTCAATGCGTTTCCATGTCTGCAGACACTCACCAACACTCACCTTTGCACTAATGACAAATGGCCTATAATCTAAGAGTGATGATTTTTCTAATAAATATAATATCGATCATAAAGTTTAACTATAGTTTTAAGAACTCTGTTACTTAAAAATGAATGATAATTTAAGAGGGAAGGCGCGCACACAGCCACGCGAAAGAGTCTTTTCATCCAAGGAAAACAATGTCTATAACTAATGAATTAACAGCACATTTCCCAGTGACGCTGATAAAATGAGAGTTGCGTACTGAATTACGGCTTGCCCGGTCTGGCCGAGCTGTGGGTATTAAATCAGAATTGCTGAATGGCTTTGAATGCTTAGAAAAACTCAAACGGCACATTTTCTCTCTTCCAGAGACTCGTAAACATCTCCGCATGGTGCTCCTTCAAGGCCAAGCACCACAGAGATATGCTCATGTCGAGTACTCCAGCAGAGCTGCTGTTGTCCAACTCACCGCATGTCAGCCCAGGGGAGCGGACAGATCTCTGGCTGCACACCAGACCTCCTGCCAGGCCTTACACGGCCTACGCGCTCTCTGTCTTACTTCTCTGTCTTACCATTTACTCAGCAACCAAAATGGGCCTTTTACCTCGCTACGTCTGAGAAACCTATTACTGCATCTTACATGCCAGTGCGCCAGCTACAGTGGGCAACTTTCCTTCCATTCAGAATCTAAATGAATCAGCTGGCACATTACTGAGCTGTTCTGACTCACAGAGAACAGCAGACGCAAAGGCAATGAGGTAAAACATCTTCAAGGTTAACGCATGTAAAAGCCCATTGCTGCACTGTTATTCCTCTACTGTCAGCACCTAATACACTCTTTAGGGTTATAACGTGTTGCATTTTTTGTTAAAGACATTCTTTTTAATTAAGAAACTTTAACTTTCACCGAGCACCACATGTGCAGCCTGCCAACTACGTTGAAGAATGCAATGGCTTATATGATAGTAAGATGGAGCTCTGGTAGCTCAGCAAATGAGGCCCTTAGAGTGGCTTTGGAAATGAGCAGCAACAGCCAGCAAGATTCAACATATGTATAGTCACACTGATCATTTGAAAAGAGCAATATAAAGTAGCACTATATATATAGTGCTACTTTATATTGCTCTTTTCAATATATATATATGTGTGTGTGTGTGCGTGTGCGTGTGTGTGCGTGTGTGTTGTTTGTGTAAAGGAAGCTTGCAAGTGTCTAGTCTATAAAGCAGAGATGGTGAATCCAGGCTGGCATGAGAAAAATGTTATTGCAATATTGATGTGTGTGAAGGGGGGGCATCAATACTCTGCAATAATAACGCTTTATTTACTGCAGCTCTGTGGGGAGCTACTGTAGCGTTCCACCTTCTGCCAATCGACCGGCTGCCACACACGCGTGCGCGCACACACACACACACACACACACACACACACACACACACACACACACACACACACACACACACACAC
>JBBPDA010000003.1:13989777-14012333 GCA_037974385.1 Arnoldichthys spilopterus | reverse complement strand
ACACACACACACACACACACACACACACACACACACACACACACACACACACACACACACACACACACACGCATACACACCCTTTCAATTGCCCTGCAGACAAATGCCAGACCACTTTACGTCTCTTCTGATGCTCATCTTGCTGCTACCTCCCATATGCATGAGCACACCATGAGCAGTTCTGTTCTGGGGTTTTAGGGATGACTTTCTGTAACTTGAGACATGAATTGTGAAGTGCCACTGTCAAAGCAGAGCAGTGCACAGTTTGTGCTTTGTGATTTTCAAGATGAGGACTTCACTATTCTCATTATCTTGCCTCGCAATAACCCATGTGAGCATGACAGCCTTTAATTTCTGACTGACATTTTCAATAATTTTGTATCTTGTAGAATTAGTAAAGAATACAACAAATTTATGAATTTCCCCTTTAGGTGAAGCTTTAGGTGCTTCCTTAAACATATGTGTCATATATTAACCAATTGAAATGTTTCTGCTTTGCTTTCTACATTTTAGTAATTGATTTGCTATCTAGACAATGTCAAAATATGATATTTCTACTTATCTCTTTGACATTCTCTTCTTTACTCTTTCTCACACTTTCAGACATGCCTTTAAGTCATTAGGGCTGTGCTATAGAGAATCTCTCTGTCTCTCAATGGAGGGGCAGGATGGCATTTGTTCTTAGCTTTAATATGATGGTGCTTTACTACAGTGCAGTTTAATTGCTGATTAGTCTGTTAAAGGATCCATATCATGAACAAACACATTTTCCTTGCTTTAAAAAAATAAAGGGGTTAAATCTAATATGTAGACCCTATTAAAATGTATTGTTCACTCCTCATCCTTGTTTTCTATGTGTCACAAACACCAACCCTTTTACATATCTATAACCTATTGGAATCTAGCCCCAACCCATCAGAATGAAGTTATGAGGAGTGTTTTAGTCTTGATTATTTTTGAATAAGGCAAAATACAGATAACTGGTCACTAAAATGCATTACAAATATTTTTGCCATATAAAACTACCTAAACATCTTATGGAAAAAAATAAAATACAGGAAAAAGTATAGCATACATGCCTTTTTATCTTTCAAATCAGTGCACACTTGCGCTGCTGAGGATGAGTCTCACAGATACAGAAAAAATTTGTTAGATAATAAGACAATTAGTAATGTAGGAAGATATTCTTGCACTCTCTTTTGACTCAGGATGGGGTAAAATTGATGTGAAATTAAATTCCTTAATTAAAAATCCTTACAAAGAGAAACTGGTAATAAACAAAGTGAATTACGCATCCCCTCTATTTCTCAAATTGACCATTCATTTTAATGTAAATTAATACATCCAAAAGAATCATTTTATTATTTAAAAATTGTGTACTGCACATTAGTTACATCCTAGTTTAAATGTGATTTCTACTGAATGGATTTGCCATATAATTCTGATGTAAATATCATCCATTTCAATTATCTTCTTCTATTATTTATTACTGCTGTGAAAAAAGATAATTCCTAATCATGACTTTAGCATGGCGTCCTCACAGGCCTGTGAATTAGCTTGTCTAGTGTATCTTGCACAGATTTGATTGGCGCTCACTGCAGCTATGGGGTAACTGTCATCATGGCTCTGTGTGATGTGGGACTATAACACACTTGCAGTGTGTTCAGCGTAATCGCCTGCAGCCCTTTTCCCTGCATGACTCTCACACTACGCTGGCAAAAACTCCAAAGGGGCTCGGCAGAGCTAGTAATTAGATCTCATAGAACTAAATCAAATTCATTTAAATGAAAGGAGAAGGCAAAACCCACTGCTGGCTATTCTTTGTGCTTTTTGTATGAGTGTGTGTGTGTGTGCGTTTACGCTGGCTAATTCAGTAATCTAACAATGCCAGAGAGGAGGACGGAGGCTGCACAGGCTGCTGTTGCTTCCTGTAGCTCTGTGCTTAACCTTGACGAGTCAATATGATACAAGCCCAATTTGCTTATCTTCTCTTGACACAAGCACTGTATAGCTTAGCACAGGGCCGAGGGGCTACGCCATTAACATAGCTCACAAACACATCCTTCTCTTTCCCTTTTTCTCTCTCTCTCTCTCTCTCTCTCTCTCTCTCTCTCTTTCTCTGTCATGTGCACATGCATGTCCAGCTCAGCAAGAGCACCTAACAGGCTTCTTCACCCATCACACCTCTGTCCATCCACAGCTGATACTGACAGGCAAAGGCTATCAGTAAGCAGGCCTGAATACACTGTTGACAATGTTCAGAGTCTGTAAGTTGTTTAGATGGGATGTTGGAGAGTAACATTCAGACCCCGGGGTCCATGCTGCATGTGTATGTGTGTGTCCTGGATCACATTTATTTGTGTAGAGCGGCATGCGAGGCCAGGCCTTTGACTGTCTGTGGGCCGTCAGTGCCGCTGAAGGTGAGATGATGTAGAGGCCTGGGAGAAAGTTAATTTCTCTTGATCACCGTGTGCAACCTGCAGCCTTAATGGCGGCCGTAATTAATTCTGCTGATGTTAATCACCAGGGCTGGTCCCCACAATTATCAGGCTGCCGCAGATGGGCCGCTGAGCAGACATGAAAAATTAGGAAAATGAATCTGTAATGGGGTGGCAGATCTAATCTACGTCAGAGAAAACAAAGTTAGGAAGAGCGAGGAGCCGCCGGAGAACGGGTGAAAGCCCCACCGCACAAGACAGGCCCCTGACAGAGCTGAAAAATGTTAGCGTGTCCGAAGTGTTTGGTAATTACTGGGCCATTGGATTCCTCCATCCTTAATTTATCACCGGGATATAGGTGAGGTGCTGGATATCGGATAGGGAAGAGTGGAAGTGGCCATGGTCACGTGCGCCAGTGTCGCTGAAAGGTTAATCAGGTTCTGCTTCAGGTCTGTGTGGCCTGCACAATCAACTACCAATCAGCCACGAGAAAAGAAAAACCAGCCACTGATAACAATGGAGCCAAAGAAAGACTCCATCTCTCTCTCTCTCTCTCTCTTTCTCTCCCTCACCACACACACATGCACATGAACCCAGAGGTGTGTGATTGGTGCACTCATACACACTGATGGGGGAATGACGGAGGCATGGCTGGTCAGAGGACAGACCCTCCCAGAGGACGTCTTCCCTGCCAACGTCAAACAACATTACAGCAAATACAGCTGATTAATTGGAATGGTGGAAGAGCCATTTTTCATGCTGTGGCCTCAGCCGAGCAGCTCAACTCACCGTCACTGCTGTTTGCTGGCCTTAATTACTCTCTCACCTATTCTCTCTTTAATAAGGCATGCCATAGCCTCCTCTGAAATTTGGAGGGTTAAAGCGATTCATCACTCATAATCATTGTTCTAAAGCACTGGGAAACTTAACAATAGACTCAGCTCTCTGCCAAGCACAATATAGCTTAAATATGTTATGGATGAGGTTTCTAATTACTTGTGCTATATTTTCAACTTCCAATAACCACATGCAATCAAGTAAGGTGGAAGAGGTTATTTCATCATCAAACAAGGCAAGTGCTGATTTTATGCACCATTTCAGAAACCCAGCAAGAAACTGATCAGTGTGGAGTAAAAAGTTATTGCAACACATATTTGGCTGTATGACAAATTTTACCCATGGTCTGAAGTGAATTTTTACACTGTACAAACTTAAAAATTGCTCTTATGGGAAAAAAGTAAAACATATAACATTATGCACATTGAAAAGATACATCAGTAACCTGTGTTTTGTCTGTTCTTTGCTTCTAATAAACTCTTGATGAGCTGAATAATCACATGTTTCATGGCTAAATGCCTGCTTCTGTGTAGGGAGTCAATCAATGGTTCAACCTTGATTACATTGCCCAAGACCAAGTTTTTTTCCAATAGTCATCAGAGGTCAACTGCTCGTTTTCTGCTAATGACACTCAGGGGAGACATGTAGCTCTATAGGTGAGAATCAACCCATAATAACTAATGGGCCAAGGGAGAACTCTCATTGTTCTTTTTGCCCTGGTAACTTAGTCACATGACCCCAGTCCAGGTGTTCCAATACCAAAGTAGTGTAACATAAAGATTCACCACAGACACAGCTGAAGAAAAACAATTTGTAAGGTTTGTAATTAAACATCTCGCTTGGCTAGATCATCTTTATAAGCTACGTAGGAATTGTTTTTTGTCATAAATTCAATGTTTGGGGCAGAGTCTCTATAGAATCTATAGCACACATTGCTTTATAATAGATTGTATTTATGTTGGGACCAAATATGATGAAGGTGATTACCTTTTACTGGGGTTAATTTATCCTCTAAGGAAGTATGTTCAGTGTGAAAGCTCTGCATGCTGTATTCTAACAGCGATTAACACATCCAGGCTCAAGAGATTACATGCTATTAAACTTTTCTGTCTTCCAGAGGAAATTGCATAGTGGGTTATTAGTGTGACACAGGGGCTGCAAAATGTTGCTTTGAGAATGTCCTCTCCTCTACTCCTGGCTGCCCTCGCAATATTTGCATTTTTATTAGAGTGAGAGAGCAAGTGAGCAGGAGAGTGAGATGCAGGATAAAGAGGCATGGGAAGAGCCAAAAGCTGCTACATCCAGTGGGAGTTAATTGAATGTATTCAAATGTGATTCATAGAACAATTACACTCTCTTCCTATGCATGCATGGCAATTATTTTGAATGTATTGGTTCTCTTCGTCCTGCCTGCCCTCCTCCTCTCCTCTTCCTGCCCTCTGACTCCCTTTAAATTAAAAATCGGACTGGCCTTTGTTGGGGATGTGGAAGAGGAATCAATGACTGCATTAATTACGGCAATTCATTACCCAAATAAACACTGGGCTCACACACTGCAGGACACAGATTTGGGATGTTGGCTCCTGCTCTGAGGTCTCAGTGGTATTAATCTGTTGGTTAGGGTCCACAAATCCACTCCATGCAAAGCTGTTTCTGGATCCATTTTGGGACAGTACATAGTCAAGATCAATTTTTATTTTGTTCAAGCAATACTACTATGAAAAGGGTTATACCCACCCTCTCCTGTCTGTAAAGATTATGGCATCTGTAAAGATTCTCCCATTGTGCTTATGAGCTATTTTATTGTAACTACAAATATCATTATGTGGTCTAACCATTCCTAATGCCGCTGTCATGAGAAACCTCCACCAGTGAAAACAATTATTTTTCAGAAGAGGATACAAACTTCTGGTTTACAACCATTTAGACCAAATCATGACCAAATAATAGAAAAATGCAGTGGCACTTGAAAGTTTCTCAACCCTTTAGTAATTTCTATATTTCTGCATAAACATGATGTAAAACATAATATAATTTTCACACAAATCTTAAATTAAACAAAGAATTCAATGAAACTAAAGAGACAACAAACTTGATTTATTTATTGAGTAAAATGATCCAATAATACATATGTGAGTGGCAAAAGTATGTGAACCTATAGAATTGGTGAAATTACAGTGAGATGGTTTTAATCAATGGGATAAAAAATCAGGTCTGAATAGGCACCCTGCTTTTTTTTAAATCAGGGATTTATCAGGAATTAATCTTCACACACATTACTAATGAGTATCATGGTACAAACAAAGGAGATTTCTGAATACCTTAATAAAAGAGCTGATGATGCTCATCAGGCTGGAAAATGTTCCAAAGCCGTCTATAAAGAGTTTGGACTCTCACCAACCCACAATCAGACAGACTTTGCAAAAACAGGAAATACATGATGTATAGAGAAAGGAAAGCATTGCATTCCAGCAATAGTCTGTTTGTGAAACATTGTGATGATCATGGGCATTGTAGTGTAACAGGGCCCCAACTGGGTGTAGGGCCCTTAAGTCTGGAATTGTACTTTTCTTTGAATATATTGAGTAGGGGGGCCCATCAAGACTGCTTGTGTATAGGGCCCAGAATTTTGTGCTACGCCCCTGGTGATGATTATATCATGGTTTGGGCCTGTTTTGCTGACTCTGGCCTAGAATAGTCTGCCATCATTGATGGAACAAATCATTTTGAATTACACCACTAAAATTTTAAGGAAAATGTCAGGAAATCTGTCAAGAAAAGTGGGACATATAACAAGTCAGTGACTCCAAACATGTTAAAACATGTTAATTGGACTACCAAAAATGGTTAATGAAAAATAAAGTTTAGATTTTTTAATGCCCAGTCATGTTACTGACCAATTAACAAGTAACCTAACAAGGGATATGTCATAAAAAGGTGTTTTTAGCATTAAACAAATGTTCCAGTATTTTGTTGCTTCTGTCCCATGTTTATGAAACATGTACTGCCATCAAATTCTAAATGACCATATACTTTTTATAAAACAGTAAAGGTTCCATGTTTTTACATCTGAAATTTCTTTCATCTATTTTAAAATATCTGTTAAATATTAAAGTTTAAACATTTTCTATTACCTTTTCTTACAGCTTCTTGATCAGCTCAACATCCTTTCAGACCCATAATTTGCAGTTGTCTTCTCACAATGGATGGATGGATGGAAACACCTGTAGATTTTTTTTTAGATCTGAAGCAAAAGTGGAACTTGATTCTTTCCTCTCTCTTAAAGACGTGAGCTTTAAGTACTGTTTACTCAAGGGGGTCAGTTTTGTCTGCCCACCAGGTCTTGTTGGTAGGAGCCCCATATTCTACAGATTTTTAAAAAATTTAAAAAACAATTCCTTTTACTTTCTTCTTCTGTTTGCAAGTGTATTTTCTATCTAATTCCCTCAGAAATGTCCACTTATTGCCATTTTAGATGCACATGGGAATGAAATGTCTTAGGCATCTAAGGCATGTTCGGGTAGCTGCTTAAATAAATGTTAGTGTCTCTTCATTGAATGGAAATTATGTCAGTGAAAGCTTTGAGAACAAAAAACACATTCATGCACACAGTCACTACATGACACACATGTCTTTGGACTGGGGGAGAAAACTGGAGCTGTGTGATGGTGTGTGTCTGTGTGTGAATTTTGTAAGTATGTGTATGTGTGTTGGCTATGCACTATTCGATACAGTTGGCAGAGGACAGTGGTAAAGGACACAGCTCCTGTGTGCTGTCAGATCCACTATCTCTGTCTATCTGTGAATTATATCTCACACAGCTGCCATAATAAAACATGATAATGATGGATCACAAACATGAATTACTGCTGAGTGGATTGCTAGGCAGGATATATGTGTGTGAATGTGTGTATGTGTGTGTGCATGTACATACAAGAGTTCTTACTAAAGTAAAGTCAGTTTGGAAAAACTATAGGTAGTCTGTGCATTTATTCATTTCTTCTTAGAGAGGATAAACAAACACCAAGGGCATAGTATTTAAATCAACTTTCAGATTAGACTGGTGTTAGCTTCTTTCACCTCTCAGTTCTGGCCATTTAATCTGCCTTGCTGAAGGAGAGTTATGTGTGCTATGTCCACTATGAGTGAGTGATAATATCATGCGTGACATTCCTAACCAAACAGACATGCTGTAGTCACTGAGTGCCAGCCTAGAGCCCTACCAAGGCCCTCTGCCTAGCCTGGTCCATTTCACCCAGACATTCATCCAGCAGCTTCTCACTGGGCTTGTTGATCTATGGCTTCCAGTTTAAAGCTCATTTTCCTCTCCAGACCCCTCTCTGCATACATGTTCTCTGATTGAGGACAGTGCTCACATCTTTAGTTTTACATAACATCACATGCCCACAATAAAGATGCAAGAAATGGGAGGCAGGTGGAGCACTATGGGTTGTTGACTGGTACTGGTTATTTGCAAACTTTGATGTTCAATCAATCCAGCTAAATTAGATGAATTTTATTATTGACAGAATATCCATTTTTTATTATGCACATTTTCACATTTTTGCAGTGCAATATCATGTCATGATACGTTGGTACAAACACTGTCACAGGGGGACTTTTACATTGGGAATATAACAGCAAAATATATTTTATTGGAGTTCTATTATTTTTGTAATTATGAATTGAGTCTATACACCCTCTCTGATTCCAGGCTCTTAATTCTATCGTTTTCTACTTCAAAGGTTGTTAAAATGTACAAAAACTTCTCTTATCCATTGGAAAGTTAGTGTAATGTACCTTTAAAAGTCATTTAATGTACAGAACCAGACCTAAAAATGTCCAAGATAAGAACCACTTAAAATATGTATTTTTAAGCTGTGTTTAGTCACTTTCTAATGGATGTTTTCCAAATTTGGTCTTATAAACGTTTACTCTCTACAGATCCAGAATTATAGAATTTAGACATAAAATGAAATGAAATAAGAGATAATTTAAAAAACAAACAAAAAAACAAAAACAACACAGTCAGGCCTATTTAGGAAGAAGTACATCAGATGTTCTTCCAGATTTTTTGCAGGGTATGGCTATACAGATACTTTGTAACCTTATTGTATCTCTATTTCAGTCAAGTATGCATTATGAATTTCCATCTTTAATCCAACATGAAACATTTTTTATAACCCCTTACTGGTATTGTTTTGCTCTTAATGACAAATGATTGGATTTTTATTGTGAGTGTTACTCTCTTTCCTAAAATGAATCACCTAGAATGCAGATTATTCTGGTGGTATTCAAGTCTGAACAACACAGATTTACACCAACCTTTTACCCAGCAATCAGGCTGCCAAATTCAGTACCACGTCAGGGCTCCTGCTGACTGCTTATTATCTTTCACTGCATTTTTAAAAAATCTGGCCAATATAACATTACAACATGTAATGTCGGAATGCATTTTTTTTGGAGCCACTTTTACCCTAATTGACCAAACTGACCCCCAGGCTACTGGTGTCAGTGTTTTCATGTTATCAGTTTTGAGCAAAGATATATTCAGATGTGAAGGTGATGCTTGTCAAAAATCTAAGCAACTGAACTGGCTGTCATTCGGTGGGTAAACAGCTTTACTTACTCGGTGCTCAATAATGTGCTGCTTTACAGTGTGCTAGCTAAGTCGCCTTTAGTATGTTCAATGGTGTAAAACCATTCTACATTATCATAGAACGCATAATTTATCCTACAGTATCAACATATAACGTCAGCAAGTGAACTGCTAACGTTAATAACTGTCTAAGCCAGCTCTTTGCCAGATCACAGGTCTACTGGTTAGTGGGTAGGCCTTCATTTCAAACTCTGGAACTGAACAACAACAAAACATAAACAACAATATTATTATTGTTATTTAAATTATTATTTTGAAATTGCGTTCAGAAAATTATAATAAAAGAACATTGTTTTCGCAATACATTGCTGTTGGCATAGGTAGAAAATGTTACCGGGGTATAGACATGACTGCCATATTGGCTTTGCGCATGACCGAGGTCAGGGTAAAACTTCTTCAAAATAAGATTTTCATTGATACTTGATTGGAAACTGGCTCTCTCAAAAAGAAGGATATACAGGCTGGTCCATGAATAAGGATAGAAATGCGTAAGCGGGCAGAGAGAAGACAGTGAGAAGATGAAGGGTAGCTGACAAAAGCAACAATAACAGCTTCGAACGCACTGGGAACTAGAAACAATCCGCCGCTGTGTAATACGGCCAGGTTTTATACGAGCTGTTTGTGAAGCCTGGTTCTAGAATATGTATGCCTATTTTTTTTCTAATTTTGTGTCAAAAACTGTGTTGGCCATGTTTGTAATTGCGTTTTTAAAGCGGCCTGGTTGTTTTCTGGGCTGCGGGCGATTTTGTGATCGCTCGTATTTAGTTCTCTTGTAAACTTTTAGCAAGACTATGGCCAAGTCGGTATTTGCAAGCCTTTTCAAAAGCAGTGTGACAAACTGATGCAGAATGACCGTACCCTTAAATCAATATGTCAGCAGTATGCCAAAATACAGCGTAGTTGCTACTGTGTTAGCTAGGTAGCGCATCTTCTGTGGCAGTAGCGTGTAACGTTATCGATTGTCCGATGGAGCATTTTGTTCAGAATTTTTTTTTCTCAATTTTCTGCAGTTCTGTGCAGGTTTGTTTACGTTAGTAGTCCACTCGCTGGCGGATTAGTCACACTTGGACAACTGCGAGATTAAAAACACAGTGATCTTGGCATATGTGCCAGTGGAGACAGAAAGAGTATCTGAATGTCCTCTGCCATTTTGAGACAAAACGCAGCGAGGCATTACTGTAAGCAATCAGTTTTTTTTGTGTAAATAATTAAGCAATATCATTGAACGGTTTCCTTAGCTGCATTTCAGCACACTGCAGCTGACATCATCTTGTTTATCTAATCAACTGCTTGATTAACCAGCAGAAATGTGTGTTCAGTAGGCTATCTCAGTGAAATTTGTACATGAAAACACTTGCGGAAAGGTTTGAGCCTACATTAATATCCCTAAATTCATTACATTTTTTTGTTTTACATTTATCGATTTCCTGTTTTTCTGTAAACACTAAAGGCCAGTTTCTTAGAATTAGGATTAAGACTGAAGTTCAGTGTCAGTGGAAAATTGCCTTTGGAAATTCTTTAAAATTTCTTTTTAGAGCTGATCTGGGTCAAGCTGAACCTATCTGGGTCAAACTAAACCTTTGTCTAATTACAAGCTGTATAGTAACGTTTTCTGTCTCTATGGATTTTCCTGCAGTCAGTGAAAACATCCAAATGTGAGACAGTGTCACGATCTACATTGAATTTGTCTTATTACTTACAATGCACCTTAAGCGTATCACATGTGATCTCTGCATTTAACCCATCACACGTACATGTAAAACAAACATGTGAAAAACAAAGACTTTGGATCAGATTGTGCCCAAAATAAAGGAAATTCAAGGTCATTGTTACCCTCTCCAAGACTGCCTGACCAACAAAAAAAATCACTCCAAGAGCAAGGCATGTAGTAGTAGGCAAGGCCACTAAGAAACCCAGTGTGACATCTCATTCCTCTGTCACTAATTTTCATTGGTCCACCATAAGAAAAATGCTGAACAACAATGGTGTGCATGACAGGGTTGCAAGCTAATGGCTCTCCAAACTTAACATTTCTGCCCATTTACGCTTTGCTATAGCTCATGGGGACAAAAATATTTATGGACAGATTAAACTTTACTTTTACTCTGCATGTCTTAGTTATATTGGATCATTTATTTGTAAAAAGGAATGTATTAATGTTTAACAGTATTTGTTGTAAATAAAAAAATAACTGGGAAAAAATATATATACTATATTACTCTTGTAATTAGTGTAGTTCTTTTACACTTAACATCAGTCAATTACATCGGTTGGAAACTCGGAGCCACCAGAAGCATGCATGTCAGAAATTGCTTCATGGTATTAATACTGATTCAGTATTGCTATTGGTGCAGCATTAGTTTAAAAATTAAACTGTGAATCACAAATCCAGTGAAGAAGATTGAATAAAGAATCTTTCATTTTTAAAGTAATTTTGTCCACTAGATTTCACTTTCTTGCAACCAGAGTTTTATTCTGTGTAATATTAATATTTATATTTTTATGAAATCTAGTGTAATTTGATCATACATATACCCAAGTCTTGCTAAATATAGCTTTGGATCTGAAAAACAAATAAATATTTGTAATATAATGCAATTCTGCATTAAACAAATGTGCCATGTCATCAAAACTGTCATCAAAACTTTGATTCACACCAAAGATAATTACTAGTCTTTGAGCAAGACTGTTCATTTAACAGCCAAAGTAATGAGAATTTCCATCTTCGTATCTGTTAAAAATGTCATGTCTGCTTTACATTGGCATTCAGATATCATGTGTCACTCACATTGCAAACAGTTCAAGGTTAATTGAGAATATAATAAATATATTCAATGTATATAATATTAATAATATTAATATCAATATTTATAAACAATTAACTTTTAAACTTTTTAATGATTTATTTCAATTTTTGATTGTGATCACCATGACAAGCTTAATTGCTGTGGGTTACTATAGTTCAAATTCATACCAATAATCATTATGTACAATCAGTATGAATCCATTTGTGAGACTCTAACCAGAGAAATGATCTTCAATTAAAAGAAAAAACTTTAAAGCTGCAGTAATTAACTTTTATAAGCATAATTTTGTCAAATTTGTCACTATGCCATGAAGGTAGATTATGGTACAGATACTGTGACATAAACAGATGCTGCAGGCAGTGCCCCTCTTCTTTGCTTGCTTGATGCCAAGTTTTCCATGTTTCTTCTTGACCAGGTTTCTAGCTAAAGTAAAGCCTGTTTAAAGCATCAAAATGAGTTTAGCTTATGTTTTGTTTTTATGGGTTTTACCTACTGCTGCGTTAAGTGAATAATAAATCTTGGTTATGGCTAAACATAGCTGGCTAATTGGTAGGTGCACGGCATGTGAGTGGTTGAATGAAACTACAGGTAGTTTGGTGTAACTGGGCTCAAAGTTTTCTATTAAAACATAAGACAATGTTGACGTGTAATTAAAATCTGTGTAAAAATTGTGATTTTCATAAAAAATAGTTTATTGTTCACACTTGTGCACAATGACAGATTAAGGACAGAGGAGAAAGCTACAGAATGAAAGTGACTGGAAAGGGGTCACACCTTTTAAAGGAAAGCAAAGACTGGGTTATATTAAAACAAATTTCACGCAGTCCTCTCCTTTTGTTGTTGTCAATGAGAGTTTTTGTTCAATTTTTTTTAAGCTTAAATATTTATGATGATTTTGGCAGGCATAATCATGCATTTTACATGAGGTATGGAATAGAACTTATTACTTTGAATGTTTTGTCCAGACTTATTACTTGTTACAGTGTTTGTAGCTTGCCATCTTGTCTCCTAAAGATGAGATCAATTCTAATCACCTTCCAGTACCTTAAACACTGATTAGTTATGCATAAAGGGGCTGCTTGATTGGCCCTGTTCCAAAAGTGTAACTAATTAAAAATCAATCTGAGGGCCATTAGCACACACAGGCATGTGCCAAGGTAGTTTTTTTCCAGTACAGACACTGTAATGAGTCTGGGGTAAAATCGGGGGTGGTTTGGGGGTAGGGTGGTGAATAGTAGTACAAAGAGGTGTTGGATAAGGAATAATCTGACTCTACTTAAGCTTAACTTTACAACTGATACTATGTGTAAAGCTGCTGAACTTGTAGTCTGATTTAATTGATCCACTTATCCTGCACTGGAGAGCAGTCAAATGAATGTGGCTGTTCATTGCATGCGAGGGGCTCCATAGATAACTATTAAAAGCGTATTTGTTGGCCTGGATGTGCTGGAACGCAGGAGCAGGAAGGCATTAGTCTGCTTTAGCCTGAGTGCTGCTGGATCTTTAGGTGATAAATGTTTGTGAACTCTCTGTGGCACCTGGGGAATAGCAGCACACATGCCGACACTCTGGAACTTATTAAACTCACACAGGCATATTTCACACCAGCCTTGGAAAAATCCACCCAATTATAGAGGTGATACTGGTGCTGGAGCCCACCAGTTCAGCAAGCAGACTTGCTATGTGGGAGAGCTTCTGATACACTGATATGCCTTTGCTTAACGTGTGGTGAGTCTGTTAGAGTGGGAGTCCTTATAAATGAGCTTGAGAATGGGTAAATGTTTTTGTGTGACGTGCATGTGTATTTTTTTCTTTCCATTTGTCAGACTCTAATTTAAATGGGCATATATATGCAGATTTAAAAATTAGCAGCACAATAGTTGCCTTTTAACACAGTTTACAATATATTATTAACAAAATATCACTGCTGCAACTGTAACTTTTGAGACAAGACGATGATGTAAGATAAGAAGAACTTTATTAATCCTGTGCCATTTACATGCTCAGTGGAACACGTCAGTGGTACCCTTGAGCAAGGTACTGTCCTGCCACACTGCTCCCTGGGCGCTGTTGATAGCTGCCCGCTGCTCCACGTGTACATGTGTGATGGGTTAAATGCAGAAGTTGCATTTTGTTGTGGTGCTTGAGTGTGTTCACAATGACAAATAGTCACTTCACTCATGTAGTGATTGATAGCAATAATAATAATAATAATAATAAATATTTGACAATAACAGGATGAGGTAGTGAAGTAGGATAATCCATAAACTTGTCTAATGTGATTTGATTTTAAAACCTGCCTGATTTTTTATTTTTATACTGTTTTGTCATTTTCTCCCTCAGCCCACAACACACATCATACATTGGCCCACCAGGAAAGAAGGCACCCTTGTACTAGAAGCTATAGCAGACAGAGTATGAAGGGTTAGCATTGCATCCTTTTACTAATAACCATGAAGGTGATACACTATAAACTATAAGTGCGAGATTTAATAAACATTTGCAGAAAATCTGCAAAAACATATAGAGAAATACAGTAGGCTATATGATTTATTATATAAAATGTTTTTGTTTATTACAAAATAATCAAAATATAGATGCCACATTTAAAATGTATAATTTGTGAAAATATTATACCTTTATAAAATCAGTTATTAATATGACAAGTGATGTGTAGTGTAGGGTAATTCTAGTGATTTCCAAAGACATCCTCCATTTATTCTGTTTTGTCTTTTTAAAATTGTTCTTTCTTTTTATTTTTCAAACGACACTTTCACTTTGGGCTGAGCATTAGCCCTTTCTATGTGGAAAAACAAACTGTTGAATTAATTCATTCATTTACTGCCTTCATTTTTTAGAAAATGACAAAATACCCAGCCATTAATGTAATTTATGTGTTTAATTTTTTTATGGTTTGTTCAAATCATTCTGCATTGTATTTTATTAATTTGATATATATTTTTTAATTTATACATCCACAATAGCAGCAGTTTTAAAGAAAGTGAGCATATGTGGTCTTTACAGTATGACATTTGTAAGAACTAAAAATGTAATTTAGTATTTGGTTTATCCATGGATCGTTTGGTTGTTCTTACTCTTTGTCTTTCTTTTGGTTTTTAGTAGTTTATCTCTTCTTTCAGTACTTTTGGCTGAATAGATGAATGCACTAATTAAAATATCAGATTAAATATACATTTTCTTTTTTCTCCTCTGGTTGGTGGTTTTAAATCATGCCCAGAGTAGTGTTTTTTGCTAACTTTGTTTTTTTTTGTTTTTTTTGTTAACTAGAATGTGCATGACATTATTGCAGGTCATAGTAATTCTTTAGTCAGATGTGTTTGGTAAATTTGATCTGGCATGTATTGTGCGTTTTGTAGTATATAGTCCTGAAACTACTGGACAAACATCAAAGAAAGCATGGCTCACAATGTGATCATCTCATGGGAAATTTTTACAAATCTACAAATTTGGTGAAACTGCAAATTAAAATTAAAATGTGGTGACAGTAATGTTAAATTACTGAAAATCGTGGTATGCAATTTTTCTAAATCTCACTACAAACCCCATTTGAATTGATTTTAAAAAAATACAATTTCTTTAATACAATGCCTACAAATAAAGATGATATACTTTAACAAAACAAGGAAAAGTTTTTTTGTCATTTATTCAACAAAAATATCCACTGTATATTGTATATTGTACTGTATATTTTTCAGTGGAGAAAGTAAGGACACACATGAAAAAAAAAAAAAAGCCATTATTACCTTCTTTGGGTAGTGGTAGCTGTGTAGGGTCCATGTGTTTGGAGGGTCTCAGGTTCAAGTCTTGGCCTAGGTACCACTTAGGTTCCCTTGAAAAAGGTAATGTCCTGCTACACTGCTACCCGGGTGCTGTTATTGGCTGCCCGCTGTTCCATGTGTGGATGAGTTAAATGCAGAGGTCACAAACCCTTGCTTTTCCCAGCCATGGCCTAAAGGTTCTAAAAATGGGTTTGGGACCAAAGCATTGCTGGTTCAATATCCTGAACTGACAGGAAAAAAAATGGGCGTGGAAAGTGAATGAACAGCACCTTCTCTCTGGGCACTGCGGCCATGCTGCTGCCAATTGCTTTGGGTGCATGTACTCACTACCTTCTAGTGTGTGTGTTCACTGCTTCCAATAGGTTAAAGAGACTCAGATTATCTTCAGGCACTCCTTGATATGATGCAGCATTTATAGATGAAATATTGGCTTTACCACTATGCTTCACAGTTGGAATGAAATAAAAATTTGTAGATTATCTTTCTGTGGAATGATTTATTTGCCAGACTTATCATCCTTTTTTTCTGAAGGCCTTAGAAAATTCTTTTGATCCTGGCATGGTGACACCACACACTTCAGTAGCAAAAAGGCTGCAAGACCCTAAATGTTTTAATAGAACAGGTTCCAACAGGAGGTTCAAATTGATGTCAACTAATCTGGAGCATTTATCGTAATTTCATGCACATGAAAGTTGGATAAATATAGGAGTGTACTTTTTACGAATATGACTACAAAATGTTTGTACAAAATTTTGTGACATTGTCAGGCTTGGAAAAGGAAATCAGCATGAGTACTAGCATGAAAGTACAAAATGAACAAAATAAACATGGAAATATAGACTGTAATAGCTTAAAGGACCTGGGCATAGCATGAACACAACACAGGTGGTGGTGATACTGGTCTGACCCATCACAAGTGCTTAAATACTAGACAAGATACAAAACACATGAGGATGGGTGAAGACATGAACTACACACAGCTGTGGCTATTCATGGGCAGGGCTAAGGTGGGGTGCAACATGAATAGCACATGTTTATACAAACAATGTCACAAGGCTACATAAGTGAAAGTGACTAGTTGTCATTGTGAAAACCCTCAAGCACCACAACGAAATATGACCTCTGCATTTAACCCATTACACATGCACACGTGGAGCAGCAGGCAGCTATCAGCAGTGCCCGGGGAGCAGTATAGTGGGACGGTACCTTGCTCAAGGCTACCTCAGTGGTGCCCAGGCTGAGACCTGAACCTGCGACCTTCAGGTCCCAAAGGCAGCATCCTTACCACTAGGCCACCACAGCCAAATTCCCTACCATGGGAAATATGGGCCTAACCTAGATAACCATTTGTAGAGGTTTAATCACATTTATCTGTAGGCACTGTATCAAAGAGGGTGAAATGTTTGCTTTTTCCAATATGTTTAAAAAACCACACAATTTCCATGTACTTGTTTTTTCACATGACTGTGTCTAAGGCTAAATACATGACAAGGATGTTGTTTGTTTTTTTATACCATCGTAAATGCGGTGCCATGCTTATCATTTTATAATGTTCTGTATGTTGTCTGTACTGTAGACTGTTCCACTAAACACTGTGTATTATTCTTCATGCTTGAACAGTGGTTTAATAAAGCATTAAATGCTATCGTCCAGCACTGGACAGACAGTAAAAGAAGCACTTACTTTAAGATTATGGTTTTAATAGAAGCTACTTAGTTATGGACAATAAATAATAAGTGTGTGATTGCAGATAGTAAATTTATCATTACCTAAATGGAGGAAAATGTATTACATATGAATGATAACATATTTATCCTAAAGAGTTATAATATTCATCTATAGAATTCTCTTTATCTTACTTATTTTTGCTAATAGCTGTTTATTTTCTTTCTTACAGTACTTCAGAATTATGGGCAGGCATGCTTTTTTCAATAGTGGTAACTAAGCATCTGTGTGAGCAGTCTTAGAGTCTTAATTTGTCAAACCATTGCAAGATATTGAATTTTTGAAAAAGCTTGTTCATGTGCATGTTGGCCAGTATGTTTCTGATAAAAGAGAGTGCCGCATGAGAGGGACAGAGAGAGAGCGAGATCAGTACAAGGCTGATGGCATATCTCAAGGAGAGCTCAATGACAGGGCTGTCGATGTATTCCCTATTTGAGTGTATTTTTAGAGCTGCCATCACGGCCCTCATGCATATTTCAATAGATCTTTTGTATATTAGGAGCGAGCGCGCTCCGCAGACAGGAGTGAGGGCTAGCACAACATGACTGTAAGAAATATGGGTTTGATTCCTCTATCTGACAGAGCCTCTCAGCGTGACCGCAAATATGTCCACTTTGACTTTCAATAGATAGTAGAAGAACTTCATTGATTGCATTAGGAGACAAAAACAAAGAGATGACATTGACCCCAGTGGCACAAGGGAGATGGCTACGATCAAGCTCCAATTTGCAAGGACTGGCCTCTAGCTTTGATTAATTAATGCATGTAGCAGACACATGTATACAATACACAGAAGATCACTCTCTCTTTCTGTCTTCCTATATTTTCTTCTTTTTGGCTCTCTCCTTATGGAATGTGTTGGCTGGTCTGCAGGTTGACTGAACAGTTGAACCATGGTGACACAGTGGCCAGTGAGAGAATGGAGAAATGAATTCTGATGGGAGTCACTGGTGCATCAGACTGCAAATATATCATCGCTCAGCCGTACGTTATCTCATATAATGCTTCAATTTTCTCTGTCTGATTAAATCAAAGTTTATGAAGCTGTCATTGCCTTACCCATGATGGTGCCATAATTTAACAGTAATGCCTGTATTTGATGACATCAACTCTCCCCTTGGCTGCATAAACTAGACTGAGGCTTTTATCCCTACAGATTTCAGCACCGATCACTAATCTAAGATAAGTATGATTGTACTATTAGCTGTTTATCTTAAGTGAAATGCTTTAGTTAGAATAGCTTAGTTTAAAGTTGAGTATTTTTAGGGCTGGTCCCACTTATCAATTTATTAATATTTATCAATAATGTAATTAAATGATGAGTAGAATTTTTTTTCACATTCTATATGTATGAACATTATATGATCCCATTCCCTATCCATAACTTCAGTCCTGGTTTTAATTTATACACACAGCACTGAGTTAAAAGTCTGTGAAATTCACAGTGAAGTACTGTCTTACAGGGAACACAGTATCAGAAATAATGCTTAATTATAGTTTAAGTTTTAGTGTTTCTAAAGTATTTTCACACATTCTATTGTATTTTACACACTAAAATGTTAGTGTAAAGAAAGTTCAGTTTTCTTATATCTGCTGTCCCCCTCTGGCACACATGGAGGCTGTCTGAGATGGATAATGTTTATATACATATTTATATTCACAAATAGTCATGTGTATATATCCATGTGAAAAAAAGTACATTAAGTGGAAATGATTTGTTCAACATATGTGAACAAACATTTTACTGTCTTTTATACAGTGACTACAGAAAGTTAACTTTGTGTAGTCGTTTTCAGAATTTAAATAACCAGAAAAACCGGAAAAGTCCACCCTAACATCTAACACCAGACCATAAAGTTAGAAAGAAATCAGGTGTTTCTATTTGGGTGCCATTTATTTAGAAAATCCTGCAGGTAGAGGTGTAGGTAGAATCTTATTAAGACCTGACATCTAGTTTAGTGTCCTGTGTATGGCGTCATACAAAAATCTGAAGAATTCTTAAAGGATTTCAGAAAATTGCTTTAAAGCCTGACAAGGGATTTAAAATTATACTTTTTAAAAATAAATCCTACCATAAGGAAAATCATTTACAAGCACCAGAAAAGCCTAGTTTCCAGAAAATACTAATTGATTGAAAAATTGACTTTTTTCCTTTTAGTTTTGTCTGTATGTTACCTTTTCCTGAATTTAAATATTGAAAAAACTGGGGAATAAAAAGTAATCAAATTATAAATAGAGTAAATTCGATAACATTGTTCTTCAGAAGTGCTTAACCAACAAAGCTCCCTCTAAGAGCAAGACGTTTAATAGTCTGTGAGATGTCAAAAACCTGGGGTAACTTCTAATCTACTAAAGGCATTGCTCACATTGGTTAATATTAATGTTTACAAGTCTACCATAATACATTCATTCAACAGGGACTGTGTACATGTCAGAGTTGCAAGGAAAAAGCCACTGTTTCCCAAAAAGTAAATTTCTGCACATCGACAGTATTCTGAAGAGCACATGGACAAGCTAGAAGGCTATTGGAAAAAGAAATTGTGGACAGATGAGACCCAAAGGATATATTATTGGTTTAAATAAGAAGCACTCCAGCTCCAGCTATATTTGTAAGACATAGTGATTTTTATAATGATCATGCTATGATCATTAGGGTGTTGTAATGTTGAACATTGTTAGTTGTTGGAATTCTTTTTTATATCTACCTTTTTATGTACATTTACATTTACAGGAAACAATCAAGCATTAGAGCTGCACAGGGCAACACTGAAGTGAGTGCTACAAGGAAGTCCAACGCATTTCTATTAATTGTAAAATACAGGCGGTGGGTGCTTATAATAACAACAGACAGCAACTACTACAATAAATACATACGCCAAGTGCTTACAATAACTACCGACAGCAACTACTACAATAAATACAGATGACAAGTACTTACAATAACTACAGACAGCAACATCTACAATAAATACAGATGACAAGTGCTACAATAACTACAGACAGCAACTACTACAATAAATACAGATGACAAGTGTTACAGTAAAACTAAGTGGAACATTCAGTCAGTTATCAGGTACCAATAGTTTGTACATGACAGATAGGCTTATGTGTTAAGTTGGGTGTAGAACAGTTGAGTCTTGAGACGCTTCTTGAATGTGTAGAGAGACTCTGCAGATCTAGTGTCACTGGGCAGCTCATTCCACCATTAAGGAACAATGAAGGAGAAGAGTCTAGAATGGTGTTTGATTCCATGTGGGGATGGAATTTTCAACCACTGGTCCCTCGCTGATCTGAGTGATCTGGTGGGTGTGTAGGTCTGGATCAGTGTGTCCATTTAGCTGGGAGCTGATCCATTGATGATCTTGTAGGCGAGCATTATATCTATGATTTTCTTATTTTATTATTATTTCAGTTCTCAATTTCACTACAGTCCTGGCTTCACAGCTGTCTTGGTTTCTGTCCATTGGTAGTTTTATATTAAAGATTTGGTACTCACTTTTAAACTTAAATAATACAATAAAAAAAATACAACTTAAAAATTAACAGTGAACAGTTAACCGTGGTCGGTTAACCTGTGAATAGAGTCTGAAAGAATGTTTTAGAACCTTGTGAGGTTTAAAAGGGGTTAATCTCTTAAAATGCTTGCTTGATTTATTCTCAAAATAACCAATAGATTACTTGATTACCATTGTAATTAAAAGTGATAGCCCTACAGCTCACTGATGTGAAATGGTAATGACCCATACTGCAAGCACACAGTCCAATCAAATAAAACTACCACCAGTCAGAGTTTCCCCTAAAATGTAAAATGATGATATACAACAGATGTTGTTTACATATCAGTAAACTCTAGGTAGGCAGAAGAAAGGCGAAAAACAGCAGTAGGACTTTGTGCCATTGACACTGTGTGTTGTTGTTTTGGGGCATGTTGTTTAAGGTAGCTCTGTCCAAAGAATCCTCACATTGAGGAGAGAACCACATTTACAGCAGATTAATTAACACCTCCACATAAATGTCTCTACTGTTTTATCTTTCCACCTCATGCAGTGCATTACTTAAAATGTAGCTGATACATTTGAATAGATTCAGACCTTACTTTGTTTACTAATCTACCTTTGTATACCACCTGTGGGCAGCAAGCAGTGCCACACATTGAAATGTTATCATGCCTTTGATACTGTTATTCAAAAAATAAGGAAAGCGTTATCTATGACAGAGACTCAGGCCTTTGTCTTCCAGATACGTACATGTATTTCAATCTGACAGTTGTACATTCAGTAAAATCATGCAGTGAGATATTTAACCTTGACAAAATGCAGCAATATTTACTAAGTGATTGTTTTGTATCTAATGTAAAGCCCATGGAAGGAATGAGAAGAACTTGTCTGCTGCTCTAATTTATTCCCACAGGAACAGACCATCAAAGTATTCTTTGTTATAAATGATTGAGTACATTTTTCACTGGCCTCAGCCTCAACTGCTTCACTAATCATCTATTAGTGTATCAGTAACATCCTACCCCAGCATAATTTGACATTAAATTATTTTGTTCTTTTGGTATATCCTGATTTACAGTCATTTTTCATATACAGACTAAAAGGTTTAATTTGGCCTCTGTATTTTACTCTAAATTACTCAGAATGTGTTGTGGAAAAATAGAATACTAGGGCAACACAGAGAAACTACTGTGCTGATAGACTGGGCCAGAACCAGGCTTGGGGAGGAGAGTTACGTATGGGGGTTGTCATGGTATTGTAACGGGACATCCAATTTCCATATTGACTCTTGCAGAGTGTGTATGTGTGTGCGTGTGTGTGTGTTTCTGTGTGTGTGTGTGTGTTTAAATTGGCTTCTGTGAGGATCCTTTTTGTTGAGGTCTTTCTGCAGTAAATTGCAGAATTGGATCAGGTCCTCCTTGTTGGCGCCAGCCTCTCTCTCTCTTTTTACCCTCTCTCTCTCTCTCTCTCTCCTTTTCTGCCGATCAATACCTAATTCTGCATCTCCGTGGCAACGCTGATGTCAGGCAGGGCTGAATACTGGCTGCTTCAACAAATCATTTCCTTTAAGCAAAGTCTAGTGTAATCGAGTACAGTGGGGCACTCTCCTAGGGACATTCTTTATTCTCTCTATGTGTTTATCTCTCTCTCTGTGTCTTTCTCTCTCTCTCTCTCTCTCTCTCTCTCTTTCTCTCTGTCTCTCTCTCTTTCTCTCTCTCTCTCTGTCTCTGTCTCTCTGTCTCTGTCTCTCTCTCTCTCTCTCTCTCTCTCTCTCTCTCTCTCTCTCTCTCTCT
>JBBPDA010000003.1:13959239-13984054 GCA_037974385.1 Arnoldichthys spilopterus | reverse complement strand
AGGCAGAGCTGGAAACTGTGGGTTTAAAGAAATGCCTAAATGGATAACTAATCTAGGTGGTGTTTCACTACATGTAACGTCACAGTGCACTTAACACAGACAGGTGTGTGAAGCTATACATTGTGCTAGAGGTAAATCAGTCTCATCTAAGACAGATCTTGATTTAATGACCTGTAGGTATCGTAAGTCCAGAAGAGTCCCAAATTCTTAGCCCCCAATAAAACAAAGTGGATTAGGTTAAAATAGACCTGTGTTTCTGTGTGTTGGAGCCATATGTTTGACTTTTGCAGACACAGCACTGCATGACTTGTGTTCCTCAACAGTGACCCTCAGAAAGGTCAGTGGTACCTGTGTCCTTCTCCCAGTCCCTTCTTAATGAGCATCCGTCCACCCAAGGGAAACGGCAGTAAAAGATCATCGCTACATCATGGGTGTCTGTCACCTACTCATTCTAGCTTCTGTTGGCCTTGACATTCAGGGAATTGCACCTGATTAGGGGCAGAAAGAGAAAATCCTGAAACAATGAGAGGAATGAATGAGAGGACGAAAGTGAGTGACATACAGTGCAGCCCACACTACTATGGGTTGGTTGATAGGTCAAACCTGGCAAATGTATTCATGGTTTTAAAAATGAATGCCGTTAATTTATTGTAATAATGTGTTATAAATATGGCCTAATGTTTATTAAATGTTTGTTATGTTACATTTTTGTCTGTGTGTCCTTTCTTTACAGACATTCTGTTTGCATTCTGTGATGTATATTCTGCTGAAGAAAATTGTTATTTAAAGAAATACTCATTTTACAATCTAATCTCTGTTTACAGCATCTATAGATATGGTTCATTGACATAAACAGTAATTTCTTTTACTTTAAAATTAACACAGCCAATAGAGTGGTACATTTGCTTTTCTTGTAAAATTATCCTCCAAAATGATCATAAGTGGAGTTCAGCTGTAAGTTGCTGTATAAATACTGCGGATAGAGATTAGATTGAAAAATACTAAACTGGGAAAGCATGCATGTGAATGTAGGCTAAGTGAAGCAGGATAGCTTATAGCTTACAGCTCCAGCAGTGTGAAACGAATATCTATTAACTTAAAGATAGTGGTCTGCTTGTTGAGTAGGCAAAGTGAGGTGTAGATGTGATCCGTTATGGCTGCTAAGGAGCAGCATGGCCAGTAAACACTGTTGCTGTAGTGTGCACTGAATTAGCCCCTGGTGTAACACATGGCTTATAACTGAGCCCCAGTGGCCCTTCTGCTGCCAATATGACCTGTACTGCAACTTTATTATGTGTCACTTCAAATAAGGGAGAATTCCAGTGGAATTCTCTGTTGCTTTGCTTCACAGTATATGGAATCTACGCTCTAGATCCTGTTGAGCAGTGAAGAGAGCGGTGTGAGAGGCTATGACTGTGTTCGGTTAATAAAATCAAAGACCATCAGACATGCAATCTCCATATACAAGCACTTGGCTGTAGAAGGGTGTTGTACCAAAGAGCTCAGTGACTCCTTAGTGTGGTGCTGTAAAAGGATGGCATGTTTTTAAACAAGTCAGTTTGTTAAATTTCTGCCCTGCTAGAGCAGCCCTGGTCAGAAGCAATTTAAAAATGATTTATAGATTATAGAACATAGTAGGAAAAATATTCTAATGTCTTTGATCTGCCCTTGTTAAGTACAGGAAATGGCAAGTATATTTTAGAATCTACAAAATGTAAAGTAAAACTAAGAGTCATGTCACAATTTTCTTGCAACAGCCATGTAGCATTCTATTGTGCTTCAGTGGAAGAGTGGCGGTGGGAAATTAAGTTTTTTTTTTTTAAATGTAAAAGTAAAAATGATTGATTGTGATTTAATTGTAGTTATCATGAGTTAGTGATTTAAAGCATTCAAATATCTGCCCCACACAGATTAAAATTTATTTTCTCATTGACATTCAAGCACTTTTATTTCAAAGTGCAACTACAAGTACTACGCTACAGTATGTTTTAAATCTACAGATAGCGTTGGATAAGAACTTCTACTAAAATTGTAAATGTAATTTTTAGCAACATATATTCTGTATTTAGAACGCAGTTCTAGTGAAAACTTGAAAAGTAAAGTTTTTATATTTTTTGTTATTGTTATGATTTATTATATCAACTAAATCGTGTATAATGGTATGATATATGACTGTGTGTTGAACATATTTGTTTATGAGTTGTATTGAATGTGTTGCATATACGTATAAGAGTTTGTGTGTGTGTGTGTGTGTGTGAGCGAGAGAGAGAGTGAGAAAACGAGATCAGGAGAGAGGTTTGTGCCTTGACACAGCAGCAGGGCTGCAGGGCTGCTTTAGATGCTTGAGGTGTCATGTGACACAGTTCCATTAAAGCAGCCCTGTGCTGTGAGGCCTGTTATTTTTACCCAGCTGCACCTGGCCTGCCTCTAGACCTGCTGCGGCCTGCTTCTCTCTTTTTCCTCTCTCCCTTAGCGCTGTCAGGTGTTCTTGCACATACTCATACAATCTCATGCACACTTAGACACACACACACACACACACATACACACACACAAGACTTCATCTCTGCAATTAAGTGTCTACCATGGCCCTCTCTCTCTCTCTCTCTCTTTCTCTCTCTCTTTCTTTCTCTCTTTCTCTCTCTCTCTCTCTCTCTCTCTCTCTCTCAGAACTTAATCAATATTGGTAGTGTGTGAGTTTGGGGTTGGACTTGTGTTTCATATGGATGTGATATTATCGCCTGTCCTTTTAGCTATGGCCCTTAAAAAAATCATTTGTAAACTCCCAAGCGTAATTATGGAGACCTATGATTAATTGTTCCATAAAATTAGCCTCAGTCTCGCTTTCATTTTTACTGCTACGAATATTAATTAATGTTAAATTTGGCTGGTGGTCTCTCTCTCTCTCTCTCTCTCTCTCTCTCTCTCTCTCTTTCTCTCTCATGCTCTCTCTCTCCCTCCTTTTTTCTAAGGCACATCTTTTGAATATTCATCATGGACATGAAAAATGACCCTAGGCCTGTGCTCAGTATTGGTGTGCTGACTCTTGGATATCCCTAAAAATATATTTCTGGAATTAAAAGATATGTTTTGGGTCATAAATAATATTTACAGAAGGTCAGTGGGTGAGGTAAGCAAGCACTCATTTAAATATTGTTGCATCTCTTAGCCCATAGGTGTCAGGTAATATGCAAAGGAGAGCCCTGGCTTTTGTTTTCATGTAGAACATGTGTCACGTTTGAATTGCCGCGTGTTTATTTAACCCTTGTGATAAATGGCAAGTTGAATGAATCTTATTAAATCTCATTCAGCATATTGTCAGACTGTAATGTGGAGAACCCAATGTCACCTTGAATAAAGTATGTGCCCAAAGAATACATTTGTGTGATGGTATGGTAATTCACACTTAGCTCTGAATCCTATTAGCATTACAATCACACTGTAAGCATACAGCAGCAGGAGGCTCTAGGAAAAACAGTAAGATATCAGCTCTAGATGTGGTTTTAAGCTGTGCTAACATGAATAGGTACTAAACTATCAATATTAAATGAATAATGCCGAACCATGAATGGCTTAATGAGTGGGCTGAAGGCAACATACATTGATTTTGAGGTATATTCGTAGACCTTGCTGCATCGCGAAAGTCCCAGCTGAATACAAAGAAGAGAAAAGCAGAACCTTTATTAGCCAATAGGCTCAAATTTATGTACTGCAAATGGTGCAGTTGGATCCCATGGGAGCAAATCACCTCTCTGCATGAGTAAAGCAAAACGGCAGCATTACAATGCCCTTATGCAAAAGCATCGTAAAGGAGCTCTCTGTTCTGTGGAGATGGGTATTGATGAGCTGTGGAGATATATGGAAACACAAATTGGTCTTTCTCAGTGCCAGTGGACTGCCAGAGAGCAGGGCAGTCTGTGGAAATGGAGGACATCTATGTCACTTCCTGTTTGGATAGCACCTCTCTGCAGGAGCACTTGGCTGCTCTCCACAGAGGAAATGTGCTCAAAATCGAAGCCTTACTTTGAGCTCAAACACGTAATTGCCAGAGATTTCAGATAATATCGATCTTTTTGTAGAAAGAACCTGGAAAAGAATGAGCCAATAAAAAGTAAAACCCATGCAATTAATTTAATTACATGCCATTAAACTGCCCCAGGGGTTGTACTTACCCTTCATTACTTAGGTTATTTATGCTACTCTACACAAATTCTAGTTTCACAAAAATCTAAACCTAAATCTTTCTTTTACCATTGTAGTGTTTTGGTATCCCTTATAAGAAAAAATGACATTTATTTAAATGTATGATGCAAAAAAAGACATAATGCTTGGTGAATAATTTCATGATTGTGCTATATAATGGATGGGTGCTAAACTCTAAATACATCTATCTATATGATGGAGATGTCACTGTGTACAAACAAGCTAATACTACTGCTACTATTAATGTTAAAATTTGTAAATTGAAAGCTTTATATATATAAGTACTAAAAATTCTAATACTACTCACAGGACTCATCTCTTGCAGTATCCATTCTTTCAAGACCAAATGTGCCCTCCTTTTTGCTCTTGTCTTTTCTCACACTTGTGTTTTTGTACCGCTCCGCTAGTAAGGAACTTTCACAGAGGCAGTGCAATTTGTCATGCTAAAACTGCAGTGCTGAAATGACATGCTGAGCTGTACAGAGGTTGGTGATTGCACTGAAACACTTTTCAAGGTGTCTCATTGAACTATCATTCTAAGTTTTTGTCCTATTCTTGGGCTAAGGTCCATGAGGGCTAATGACAGTTAAGCTCACCTGATCATAAAGCACTTAACAATGGCCTTAGCATGTATTTGTTTAAATAATTCCATGGTCCCCAATGATGTCCATTAAAATTAAAAGATTTTTTGTTATTAAGGTTCTTTCTCATTCTGCTCCATCTGCACTACTTGTGTCAGGCTTCATAATAGATTAGACTAACTTTCTCTTGACCTCATTAGGATTTATTTTGTCATTACTGTTAAAGGATTTATTTTTTCTGTTTACAGGTGGTGGTCACACGTTTTTATGTAACACAATTTTAAATGCCAGGGAGTGGGTTTGCTGAAGAGAAATCTCTTTTATGTTTCACTTTTTATTTTTTATTTAAAATTTTTCCTCATCTGCTTTTGTTATCAAGAATGGTATAAAATAGGATGAATATATAGATCATAATGTTTTTCACAGTGTCATATCGAATTTGGAAATGTAAATATGTAAAAACACTAGTTACTAGCTTTTTATTATATATTTATAAATATAATTAAATTCACTTTATTCTTTGTTGTTTTAGTTTAAAAACTTTTAAATGAAACCAGATCCCAGTGATCAAACGTCCTTTATTCTTGGTTGTTCTTCATCTTTAGACACATTTTTTAGCTTCTCGCTCATGGTGTATTTTATTTTGCTCTTTGACACCAGCCTGTAAACCACCATTTCACAGTTTACTGTAACCTAGAAAGACAACTCATTATTCCACATTTGTGCCTTTCACTTATGTGTAAAATAATATTTTTTGACATATTCTGTTCGAAAAAGCACAAAAAGTAATTTACCCCAGCTCTGTGGATTTTTTTTTATCATTTCTGGTGATGTTTATTTTAATGGATAAGTATTTGAGCTTATCACGCTTAATTTGTGACATGGTAAATAAAAGACTCATGCTGGTCTTCACTTTTGTTATGGCCCTTTATATCCAAATATTTATTCTCAGTTCTTTAGATGCATAAGATTGTGTGTGTGTATGTGTGTGTGCGCGCCCAGACAGCTGTTTCTTGGGATGTGTTGTTTCTTGGAGTGTGTTAGGTAAAGCTTTTAGCTTCAGGGACACACCGCATGGCTGCACCTGTGATCAACTCCTCAGCCCACAGTTCTGACACGCTGAATGACTATGAGTTATGGCAATGGGTAGGTATGGACTATATACTTCACTAGAAGTACCTAACCCTTTGTTTGCGCCCTGCCTTTTAGGCTATTATCCAGTAAATCAAATCAGCTATAAGAGCCCTTGTACTAAATTTTTTACTTACTTTGAACTGATTTATAATTAATAATCTCCAAGTGTTAATCTTTGAATTTTTAGATTTATTTGTGTTGTAGTATTGTTGTTTAAAGGCCTCATTAGGCGTAATGTTTAATTTTCTTATTGACCTTGATAGTTGGATACTTCATACTGGATTACAATGATTGAAAGCTCTTGCCTAATGCAAACAATCGGATAAATATCAAATTATAATGATTAATACAAAGAGTTTCTGTGCTGTGATTGGACAGATAAAATAAGGAGTTGGTCGTATTGTCATGAAGATAGTAATGAGATGCTTGTACATGTTTCCTGTGAGCCAGTCTTGCATTTCCCTTTAACTTCATGAGCAGGCTCTTTATTAGTGCAGCACTTCTCTTCCGCCTAATAATCCTACAACACAAATAAAATAAATTGTGATCAATGGAGGCGAGCAGAGACAGATGAGGACTCTGTCACCACAGAGACATCGCCAATTTATCTCTTTAATGCATCTCAGCGGGGTTCTCTCCAAAGGAAAGAGATTACTGAAGACTTTTCCAGCTTTGAGCATATCATACATACACCACCAGAAGCAACTGCATGCTTTCCTTTAAATTCTTTATACCACTAGGAAGGAGGGAGGGGGGGGGCAAGATGTGTAGAATTGGTGTATGTGTGTGTGTGTGGTTGGGGGGGTGGGGTGGGGGTGGGGGTTAAGCAATAAAAAAACAACAAGAAAGAAAAACCTCCAACACACTCATAGTTAAAGAGCTCTGAGAGCCCTGGGGCTGCTGTGAGCTCCAAACAGCACGGCAGGATCCTTGAGGCCCTATAACCACTTTTTTTCTCTCTAATTCCCTATTCTCTCTCATGCTTCACTTATTCTGTTTCTTAATGATGTTTTACTCTTGTTCATTTATCATACCTAATGAACTCCGGTTAATATGTTTGAGTAGATGCCCATATTTACTATATTTTCTTGTTTTGTCATTTGATCTGAAACATTTTAAAATGAATACTTCTTTGATTCTTAATTTTTTAAAAGAAGAAAATTATAAATATTTCTTGGTCTATTGATTTTCTAAGCAATGGTATGTAGATCAACGAACAAGCTGTAAGTAAGGCAGCAAAGAGGGACAGAAACTACTGTCTTTGACACACAACCCCCATTCCATAGGCTCCCTTATTCTGAGAGCAATTGTCTGGTATTTCACCAGGCCCAAGGTCAAATTTAGCTCGGCTCGTAAATTGTTTTGTTTGATGGCCTACATTTGCCTCAATAGCAGGGGGAAGGCCAACCTCATAAAACCGTAAAGAGGGGAAGCCACCGACCCTGGGCTTGGCTTACTGCATTGTTGTGCCTTGGAAGCCCCTTCAACCAGGACTGGGATTGTGACTAGAGACGGGCATGGTCTGTTATTGGGGACAGAAGGGTAGAGGGCCGTGATGCACTGGGGCAGTGTTTGTGGAAATACAAAGAGGGTTTTAATCTGTCTTTAGACCTTGACCGCTCACTGTAACTCCTGTTAGTTCAGAGACAGACCATCAGTCTGATAACCCATACATGGGGATTCATAAGTGAAATAATGTTTAGCCTTTCAATATATTAGCTAAGTTAGTTAATGTCTTAGTTTTCTTGTGCTTCAGCATTGCTGTCAATGTCTGCACTCTCCCTAAATGCTGCTGTTTTTTCTCTCGGCAGCTGTGGAGTAGAGGACAATTTACAAAATGTACATTTTGGCTATTTCCTGTAATTTTTTGCTTCTGTTTGTTAGATGTTCCTGAACTGACCCAAAAAGTTAAGAGATTTAATGGTTATAAAAAATCTACAACAACTTGGATTTGTGGCCTCATAGTGCAGTTAAATAAACTGAACAGTGAGAGAACTGACTTTACATTTGATCTTTCTGAGAATGGCAGTTGTGGTTGAATGTAACTGGCCTGGGAAATTTGATTAGCACACATTTAGTGTTACCAATAATGCGGTAACACAGAAAGAAGATGAAAGAATCATGTTCCCAACAGAAATCACTGTGTCAAAGTATCAGTTTTAGAACCTCATTGCCGGTGGTTTGAGTCATTAGCAAAGCGTGAGCCGTGACATGATGCTAACAGTGACTCTGGGGTTTGAACCCAGACTCTTCTCCCTGTGGGGGCAAAACTGTGCCTGGCACAGGCAATTAAACTACAGGGAGCATAAAAGCACCAGAGACCAGCATTTTAATGACTTCAGAGAGTTGTGATTAATGAGCTCAATAGTTAGTGATGGTCATAAACTACACACGATTAAATACAAGCCATTTACTAAAAATCTGGGCATCTTAATTCAGACGTGTCCGCTTTCTTACAATATGTGTTTATGATATTTGACATACTTTTGTCAAATTTTGCAGTATCATTGACAAAATCATAGGTCCCTTTGAGGAATTTTTCATTTTAGAAGCTTGCCTGTGATACTTTAGGGGGAATTTTTACTAAAATATAGGAAATGAAATGTATGCTCTTTATACATGATAAAATATCCCTTTTTATTGATTAGTTTAATCCTTTTGACTGTTGATTCTCGATGAGGCACAGTGAAACTGATATAGGCGCCTTTAGTTCAGGTTCAGTTTGAACTGAGTGTGTCTGTTGTTTGGCATGTAATTAAAGGTTGGTTGAACGGTGTGTCTTTCAAGATGATTTGGTAAGTAATGATATGTTTGAATAAATAATCTAATAAAATATTTCTTACATGTATCTTTGAAATACATTTTTGAAACATTGGGTATATGTTTTTTGTCCATTTTTACCATTTGGCTTTTTTTGAACAACTATACAACAATGTTAGAATAGTGTTTGCATTAGATATTTAGTAGATTATTTGATAGAAAAATTACAAATTTTAACTCTCAATTAATCGGCTTTGTGATTAGATTGAAATGTAAATGATTAGTATGTTTGTTATACATAGGTCATTTTAAAGGTGTACTCTGTAGTCTAAACATCATCCACAAGAGGGTGCTATTAGCACTCATGTTTCTAAGTGTTCGCATTCATTCCAGATGTGGAGGCAAGTCTGATAGGATTTCTGCTCATTTGTGTTGACATGAAAGTAAAATCAATATAAAAATCTTGTACAGTTTTTGCTTAGCCATGTATTATGATCATTGTTTAGTTGATCATTATTTTAGTTAACTGCCAAGTTCATTGTATGTTCAACTGTTTGATCTCATTTGGCATTGATGATTTAGATAGTTGTTTAAGTATTTGATCATTTGTATCAATTAACATTTCATGGCCTATATGAACAAGCTAAAGCAGTTTGCAGTTTACACTTTATTCTCAACTCCTTGGCTACACTGACCTAACGCAAAGTAAATGAACTTACACTACTGTTTGTGTAAACATTTAGTTATCTCTTAATATCTCTAGCTTCAGGTTTTAAGCAGTTATTCAGGTTTAAAGGATTAAACCAAACTAAACAATTACTTGATTGCCAAAATAACAGGTAGATAACTCAGTTGCAAATGTAATTGATAGTGAAAGCCCTATTTAAGATCACACAGTTACACAATTTGAATGTTATTTTGATTTTTGTACAGAGAGTGTAACATACTTGGTGAAATAAACCTGATTGTATTCATCTGAAACATTTTTGTTATGTAAAAATGATTCTTGCTCTTGAAACTTTTCATTACAGAAATTACTGAGAATTGAGTGCCATTGAAACCAGAAAGGATTGTGGGAACTATTACAACATTAATCAGAACAGAGAAAGCTTTTAACCTGTGCAGACTAAAAGATAAGGAGGATTGAGTGACTATGGCTTCATCTCTACATGTGCTGAAGCTAGCAGTCATTAGCTGAATGCTTGCACTAATGCTAGAGCTAACAAGGCAAACTTAAGGTAATTTAGCAAATCTTGGTTATAGCAAAAAAAGTATTTTGTTTTCGCAATAAATGTGTTCTGCAAATCAAAAGTAACTTTTAAAATAAATTGGCATAGATTTTGAAGTGCCCATTATTTTGTCTGTCAGTGTGTGTGTTACTGGCTAAGGCTGAAGTGTGTTTCTGTACTGCTCCCAGTGAGAGGTGTGTAATTGTGCTTGCTGAGTGAGCAGGGCAGCCTTGGTGCTGTGGAAGTGCTGCTGCTGCAGCATCGTAAATTGCCTGCCCTACTCCCCACAGAGCTAACCCACCAATCAGTGTAGAGCCGCCTGGCTCGACACACCCGCCTACCACACACCCCTCCCCCAAGATAACCTCACAAGCCTTACATGCTTAAACGTTTACAACTACACAAGCACACACATACACACACAGCATCTGTATCTCATTAACACGGTTATAATGAGAAAACACACCTGAGTGTCCTAGGGCATGATCACAACATATACACACATGCATACATCAGTGAAAACAGTACAAACGATGTAGGCATATGATCACTTACAAGAGCACATAACCCCTGTGTGGACACACCTGACTGAAACCTACCTGTGCATCCTGTCTTTGCTGTGTAACAACCAGGGCTCAGAAACAGAATAAATAATGCATGGGATCATTACAAGCAGGGCTGATATATTAATGTTTTCGTTTCCTGTGTTCTATCTCCAGCATAATGTTCCTAACCCAGTTAAAGCAAATGTAAAACTGGTTAAATCTGTTCCTTTTACATGTAAGTCTAATATCATAAAATAATGTGCTCAGAAGGCAATTAGACCTGACAGTGAACAGACCTAGTTCTCATAAAGAAGAGTTTATTAATTAGTTTGTTAGTTGCATTAGGTGTTGCGTCAGTTTTGAGTTTTATGTAAATGTACTGTTTGTAAAACCGAGAGTCCATAGTTTCCAGAGGTTGTCAGGCCTGGAAATCTGTCTAATTAATACTAACCTATAAAGCCAAGATATGGCCAAAAACTATCCCAAAAAGTTTCACAACATATAAAGTATTATTATACATCAAATCTTGTGAAAATTGTATTTAAAAAAAATAGATAATATGCATTACAATATTTTATTTTTCTATTAGGCTTAATAAGTTGATCCAGACAAAAAAAAATCTGTATTACAGCTTTAAATTTTTTTTATTAAATATTCCACATGCCTGAAACTAAATCCAGTTAACAGGACTAATTACACTTTATTTAAAAATAAATATTCAGTTGATAAGTGTTCTTTACGTTCTTGTTATCCATTTTATGCTCACAAAAGCATATTTTACCTAGTGTAAAGTTGTCAAATTAACAATATTACCATTTTTTTTTCTTTTCTAAAATCTAACATGAGGTTTATATTAAGAAAGCGATGGACCATTTTTCCCTTACCTCCCAAGACTTTGTAGTGATTTTAAGATTGGAGGTTTTTTTCTGGAGCATTAAAGGACGATTACATTTCCTCGTCCTGGTAACAGCAGTGGTTAGTGAGTGAGAATACAAAAAAAAAACTGCGGTATCTGTGCACATATACACCACACACATATACACAGATCATAATGAGGTGACAAATATATCTCTGCACCCTCAGACATGCACATACATACACATTCTGAAAATACATTATGAATGGTTTGTATTTCAGTAGTTAGCTCCTCTTAAAATCTAGAGCTCAGGCCTCTGGGCCTCAGCCACAGAGAAAATGAGCTCCATAAAGCCTTCACGGCTGAGGAATAAATGTGGGCCAGGCTGGCCTGCTATAACTCATGCTCTGTGCCTCTAAGTAGCAGGAAGAATTATAAGAAATGGTTTTCTCCAGCATTGATCAGAGTGCAGCACAGAAATATTAACGTGTTAAAAACCTGGTAAATGCCTGCAGTATCTCCCACCCCCTCTCTCTTTCACCTTCATTCCTTCTCCCACATTTTCTCACTTATTTTTTTCTCCCAGTGTGGTGTCTCTCTCTCTCTTTCTCTCTCTCTTTCTCTCTCTTTCTCTTTCCAGCTGAAAGGTTGCCAAGGCTGCTTGCTTTATGAGTGCAGGTTAAATCCTTTTTAAAAATTTAAGTAACACGCTTCTCACAACATGAATCTTACTTTGCTCCTCTTCCCTCTCTACTCTCGCTTACCTTGTCTTTCTACAGTAAAAGAGCAGCAGCAGCTCTTTTTTATTGTCTTTAAAGAAGTTTGTTCAGGGACGAGTTATAGTGATAATAGAGGGAATTCTGAGGGCAAATGTACAGCGTCTGTGACGGTAATCAGCTCCCTGCCTGTAAGTTTAACACTCATATTAATTAAGTATAATGAAATTCAATGAGAAATGCCCACTGGATCAGTGCAGCCCATTCGTCTTCCCCATCCACTACAGAACATTCTCAACTGCTCTTTGGATGGGAAACAACGATTCATGCATAGATGCCCAATACACACTGGGACTTAAATGAATGGCCATCGCAATTGCCACATTTTATTAGTTTAACACAACCATAAATATGAGGTCGAAATCTGAATTTAAATTTAAATCTGATTGTGTCAGGTTTAAAGCAGCCGGTGTCACCGAGTAGCTCCGCTTTGACAAATGAACATGACAGACAGGGGAAAATAATTTGACAAGTGACAAATGTCGAAGCGCGATAGCATCTGAAAGCTGGACTACCTGAAATATGACTTATTCTATTAAAATAATTCACTGAGGATATTGAATGTTATTTTAAAGACCTTAACAATTTGATAAGACTTCCATAAAGTCCCTAATAGTGCTAATTCAGTTTACAACAAATGCTTGTCAGGATGGAAGAGTACATGTTGGATTATTTGTTGTTTGGATGCCAGGTTGTTTTTCTTTGTCCATAATGACTTGATACATTCATACAGCAAAGATACACAGACATTTTTCATCACAGTGTTCCACCTTAGACTATGGGAGAATAATATTTTAAAACAAATGAATCCATTAAAACAGTGGGGAAAATGGCATGAAGGGATGCATCTATCATGAAGTTTTAAGGCTGATTTATGGCTAAATGAACACACTAGCACATTTGCAAGACTTTTCATTACCCACACTTGCAATAAATCCCATTATTTACTGTTTAACAGGGGATCTAGCATTTCATGTTCTTAATTCTTCAGTATGTAACACATGAAAAATTGATGTGCGTGTTCATTCCACAGTTAATTTAAATTCATTTTACTGCATGCATATGTGGCTTTTACTTATGGTTACACTGCTGTATTTGACCTTTAATAATAAAATGTTCAAATTATAATTTGTTTGGATGTGAGAGTTCATGGAACTGTAGCAGACTATAAAATTTCAACACATTTCCTACTGACTCCGGACCCACAAGTCAACCAAGTGGCATCACTGCAATTTTTAAGGTATCGAAAATGTATTGGATCATTGGCTATAATAATCACATTAGGTCAAATAGTAATGAAGCTTCTGATTTAAACCCCTAGTAATGATACTGGAAATGTTAAAATGGTACAATACCCATTTCCCACAGCATTGATACAGTTCATATCAAACACACTTTTAACTGTAAAGTACCTAATAAAGACCACAGCACATATATTTCTTTAGGCAATGCAATGCTCCTGGTGTTTAGTGAAAATAATGAATTTGGTTAATAAAGTTTATTTCTCTTAGGCTGCTCTGTCTGCACTGCTTGTTTGACAATGAGCCTCACTTTAGATTAGAATAGCCTTTTTTGACTTCTGAATTGGGCAGTATTGAACAACTGCACTACCTCACTAAGATTTATCTTTTCATTACAGTAAATTTGTTTTTCAGTTTACAGATTGATGTCACACTGGCATTTTTTTTAACAAGATCAATGACCTCCCAGCTCACTTTATTTATGTTATAAAGTCAGCAGACAAATCTGCTTAAATCAAAAATAATAAAACGGCTTAAAGCAAAAATCTGCTCATTCTTGTCACGATAGGTGGGGGTGTTGGCTGATGCTGAGTAGGTATTCTACATAAGATGGTATAACAGAAAGTAGACAGTAGAATGTGTAGAAAAGTGTTTTAATAATAGTATGGAATGAAGGACTATATGAGTTGTTGACAATGCTGTATTATTGTGTAAAACACCCACATTAGTTTAACAAGGCACTAATAACTTGAATTATAGGTGAACTGCATTACAAACAGCTGTTGCTGTGGAGTTCAACAAACACAATTACATTAATAACAGTAAAACATGATCTCCTTAATATTTTCACCATGATTAGCATTTTGAAATGATTAACCCTGCCCTTCCAAACCACACAATAAACAAACAGTAAATTATAGTATACACAGATAGAAACTATTGCATCCAAGTGGTCCATCTGGTGGCAAATCTGTCAAAAAGTTGAGATTGAAGTAGAGAGGATTTTTAGCCGTCAGCGTATGAAACTGGAAGTTTGAAGAGAAGAGAACGTTTAGACATCTGCTTCAGCAGTCGAGGTAGACCAAATTCATGCTTGATAATACATTACAAATTCCAAAATGCATGAGCATCTACCCCACCTCTTACAGACTTTTTATGTAGCAACTGACCGTGCTATCATTGAAAAACTGCAATTAAGACACTGACATGTTGTTAATGGATATGGATTTGGTTCAATAAATCTGCCAATATTTATCATTATGATGATACAATGAAAAGTAATTTACAGTGTTAAAAACATCTTTTCAAAAACAAAATTTTACAATAATACTTAATCTTTGGTAAATGTGAAAATGTAAGAAGTCAAGTCAAGTAGGCTTTTATTGTCATTTCAAGTTATACAGTTCACACAGGACAAAGTGAAATGAAACAACAACTCCAGAACCATGGTGCTACATGAAACACAGGACCACAAAAACTACACAACTGACAACGTAAAGTGCATTGTGTGCAAAGATGTGCAAACATTGCAGGACAGTGTAAGGACAGACAGGTACAAACAGAGACAATGCAACAGCGACCAGCGCACAGTTATGGGACTACCAGTTGCAATGTAGCAGGATGTGCAAAAAATGCAATAATGTGATTGTAAACAATAACACAGGGAGCAGGAAGAGTGTAGCAGCATAAGGTTAAATATTAGTAAATATATAAAGTTAAGGACTAGTTAAGTGAGTGTGTGTGTGTGCGTGTGTGCGCGTGTGTGTGCGCGTGTGTGTGCGTGTGTGTGTGTGTGTGTGTGTGTGTGAGTGTTGACAGTCCCTGAGTGTTTAAGAGTCTTATTGCCTGAGGGATGAAACAATTGCGCATTTTGGTATTGAAGGCTCGAATGCGGTACCTTCTTCCAGATGGCAGAAGGGGGAACTGTTTGTGTGAGGGGTGTGTTGCATCATCCACTATGCTGGTGGCTTTGTGAATGCAGCGTGAGGTGAAAATGTCTGTGATGGAGGGGAGAGAGACTCTGATGATCTTTTCAGCTGACCTCACTATCCGCTGCAGGGCCTTAAGTTCCATGACAGTGCAATTTCCAAACCAGACAGTGATGCAGCTACTCAGGTTGCTCTCAATGGTCCATCTGTAAAAGATGGTGAGGATCAGTGGTGGAAGATGGGTTTTCCTGAGTCTCCTTAGAAAGTAAAGACCCTGCTGGGCTTTTTTGACTATGGACCTGTGGTTCAGGGATCAGGTGAGGTTCTCCGCCAGGTGAACACCAAGGAGAACGCATGAGCCATCAATGTGTAGCAGAGAGTGGTCATTTGTAGTCAAAAACCATCTCCTTTGTTTTGTCAACAATCAGAGACAGGTTGTTGACTTTGCACCAGTCTGTTTTACTTTACAGTTTACTCTATACTTTGCTTATTGCAGTAAAGAAAACAAAGTGTGAATTTATTTTAAAGTTTATAGTTAATAAATTGGTTACTGACATCAGTATCAATTATTGTTACATAAGTAAGTAGTATAAGTAGTTTCACTTTATGCAGTGTATTCTGTACTTTAACAATGCATTACATTATAGCACTGTATTATACTTGATTATACTTGAATGGTTAATGACTTGGTTGGAATAAATGGGTTAAAGGTAAAGGTATTTTGGATATTGGTTGTTTTACTTGCTTTGAATTTGCTGGAACTTTGCATTTGATTTGGCTAAAAGCTTATTGCTACAGAACTCTGGTCTGACTCTGAATGAAGTGAAATGAATGTTTCAGCCTGTGGCTTTTTCCTCTTTTTTTAAAAGAGCTGAAATTTTACCTGTCATCTCCTCTCCTCTCCTCTCCTCTCCTCTCCTCTCCTCTCCTCTCCTCTCCTCTACTCTCTCCTCTCCTCTCCTCTCCTCTCCTCTCCTCTCCTCTCCTGTGAAGTATTGCACTTTCACTAAACAGCTTGCAAGTGATTTACCATTTGTTATGCACAGCACATGGTTTGTTTCAGGTATTGTCATGTGCTGTGTGTTCTGGAATACATATACTATAACCTTGGGTGCAATAAATACAAAATGAAATGAAGACAAAAACATTGATTAGGTACAAATGTTCTGTTTCTAATTATCTTTTAGGTATTGCTTTGTTTTGTGCTTCTTATTGTCCTGCCATGCTGCTATGGTTTAGCATTTTTGAATTTATGGAGAAGAGAAAAAAGCATGCTGGGGCTATACCTCACTGGATAAAATACTGTCTTATTTACATTAGACATCAAACACACATACACCCAATTATTTTGCTTTCTGGTCTATGTGAAAACAGTAATTGAATATGCAATGCATCTGTCTAAATATTTTATGTTAATACAGCTTTCTTCATTAAGTGACATTAGTTTTTTCATTTTTTAAGTACACTATAATGTGCTGAGTTAAAACAGAACTGAATTGTTTTTTTTTACTAGAACACAATGAGCTTGTAAAAACAAAGGACTAAAATGTCAAGGATCAGCAACTGACTTGCCACATTCCCAAGATACACACAAAAACAACTTTACAACAGTGCAGTTCTTTCCTGTTCTGACAGACTGCCCTGGGTTCCGTTGGTGCAGTGCAGTGAGATCTGTCTTTCATTCTCTCATTATGTCAGCTCCTCTTAATGCCTTGCATGAGACGCGAGTAGGGCTCCAGGGCTTCCGAGTGGAGGAGCATCAGGTCCTAGCTGGCCTGATCTGCTCTTTACTGCTGCCATTGGCTACCAGCCCCAGCCTTCATTAGGCTCATTCTCCAAATCCTCATTATTAATGAATGGAGGCATTTGGGGGTGTGATCCGCTCATTCTGTAAATGGCATTTCTGTTGTCTTGCCACAGGGCAAAGCTTATGGCTAATGCTGAGTGCCATCCTTCTAATGGACCCACAATGAATGCCATACACAGCATCAACATTTTAAACAGAGCCCTTTTGGTCAGTATTTTGTAGAAGACTGCAGTGCTGTTTTGTTTTTGTTTTTTATTTTTCATATACCTCTGTGTCCTTATATACTGCTGTGTCCTCCTATACTGTTGTGGAAGCTAATTACATTGTTTTATTGCTAAGTCCTATATTTATGGATCCATATGACTGCTTTTATTGGGTCTGCCCAGTTCTTGGTAACTCATTGGTTTGGAATGTCCTTGGGCAGTGCCTCTACCTGTAGATTTCTTTTCCTCATAATATTGCTCCTATTATTGATCAGACACTGTGGTTTAATTCTGTCCCTGTGTTGGCTTTGACTTGCTGGAGCAGGGGAAATCTTTGGTATATCAATAACAGGAAACAGCAGGGAGAAAAATAATGGAGCATTTCAGAACCCTGCAGGCAGCAGAGTTTGGTTAAGATGGGACTCAAGATGTGTTTGTGTGTGTGTGTATGTATTTATTTGTGTATTTGTAAATATGGAGACTGACAGAATGGACACTTTAGGGGTTTATAAACACCTCCACCAGTTTAGCATTTATGAAGAGATAAAAGGCACAAAAAAGAATGAGAGAAAAGAACAAATATACACCAGAACTGAAAAAATGCAAGAAAAACAACCCGGAAGTAACAGGAACCAAAATCAAACCAACAAAACTGGGATACAGAGCAAAAGAGAATGTAAATTGAGTGATCTAAGGCAAGTAAAGCACCAGAAAACAATACAGATCAATTACCAGGCAGAATATGGCAGAGTGAAAGCACATGGAGAAGTGTGATGCAAAAATTATTTAATAGCTGCTTATCAGCAGGTGAATGAGATCTGGGTCTTTGTGTTTAGGCAAAGCAGTTTTGAGTATAGAATTGTGAGCTGTGGGAAGAGGCTCAGGGGTCTGTGGAGGGGTATATGTTACACAATAATGTTCTCTGAAATCTGACTGATTTAATGACTCCTACCCCCCCCCCTTCAGGGAACTATTGATTTTCATCGTTACTCCATATTGTATTGCTAATCCAATAATACTTTAATTCAATCACACTCTTAGACACATTTCACTCTTTGGCTAATGTCTTTTTGACCCATTCCACAAGACGTTGGCTACAGGTACCTGTCAAGGCCACAAACCTTCCTTATATAAGCACTTTGAGGGCTATATGAAGTGAAAGTGACTTGTCATTGTGAACACACACAAAGTGCACCACAATGAAATGTGACCTCTGCATTTAACCCATCATACATGCACACGCAGCTAAGAAAAGTGCCCAGGGAGCAGTGTAGCCGGACGGCACCTTGCTTAAATGTACCTTTTGTTCACAAGGTTCTAACCACTAGGCCATCACCGCCTGCCTGCATGTTAATATGCTGCATCAACCTGGCAACCTGGTCACAAGAAGGGCTCTTTCTCACCACTTGTTTAAATGATTGTAATGAGTAAAAATAGGACATAAAACCAACATATAATTTTGTGACAATGTGTGTACAGGCGTTAAAGCAACATAAATGACTAAAGGTTTTTTTGCCTACACTCTCACCATGTAAGGGAATACAGTTAATGATTTTCAGTCAATCATTCAATAAATGTAAAGCTGTCTTAACATTTTGCCTTTTTTTCCTGGCTCTAATTGGTCACCTCTTTCTGCCAGTGTGTGACCTAAAATGTCAGTATTGGTTGGTGAGCTCCTTTTCCCCATGTGGGACCTACAGGTTTATTTGGTGAATTAACTATCAGATTTTCCACATCTAGCCTTTAATGTCCTGCTTCATTCTGGTCCTCTGGGGGGATCTGTGTTCTTCATACACCTCTGCCGACACTGTGGTGTTTGGTACACACATGCATACACATATACTCACTCTTGTAAATTTACATGCTAGCAACCTCTATGTCTACAAACACCATAGCCTGGTGTGCGCACACACACACACACGCACAATGCCTTGTCTTTGTCTGCGACACTTGACCCTGAGCAGACCCATCAGTGATCACTCAATGTGTGTTTGAAAGATCACAGTGACACATGAAAGGAAATTAGCTTGTCTTTATGAGGAGCAAATGAGAAAGACCATGATACATGTGCACATCAAAGCACAAAGCTTGAATCTGCTTAGATCATCTCTACTTCTTGCACTACTGTTCTTTTCTATTCTATTCTATTTTGCCAGTGTGCTGGAGGGACGTCTGCATTTGGGCTATATATATTTGTGCAGGGCTAAGATGGTGTTTTGCTAGCATGATTTCTTGCAATCTCGTATGCCTTACAGGAAGAGACACACATGTTTGTGTTTATTGGTTCTATATTGAGTGCACAGTATGACAGCCTCCCTTTTCAGCTGAATAAATATAAGACTTCAATACAAAAGATATGAACTGCTGTGATTGTTTTCTGCTGCCTTTCCTCTTTTTGCTTCTCTGAGAGTGTACACACATACACACACACACACACACCTGCCCCTGGGACTCTTTCCCTTCTGCAGTAGTAATAGTTCTGAGAATGGTGGCCAGCAGCTTTGTTTAGGGCAGTGTTATGTCCTGCCTTCTGCTCTGGTGCCAGGTGCAACACATTTGCAGGTGTTGATGCTGGGCAATATATTGTCTGTATTGGTGTTGGTAACACACAAAACAATATTGATTATTGATGGTTAACAGGCTTAGTTAAGTGCTAGCCTTGTTCCTTTCATTCCAACTGAATATTGTTATAGTTTAAATAAATGCTCCTATTATGTAATGTGTTCTTTCATGTGTCATTGTTTGTTTTGCAAGTAAAAAATTTTGGTTTCCAAACAAATGAAGGCCACTGGATTATAAGTCTTACCTGCCATCTATTTAGAAGTAGTTAAATGAAGTTAGTGTTTCTGCTGGATTTATTTAGAGTGTTTTTGATGTGGAGTATTGGGTGCAAGTGAGAGGGGGGCAGTGAGGCGGGGGAAATGTAAGAAAGAACAAACAAGGACCTCTTTTGTTTGTTGACAACAAACAGGTCTGCACTTCCAGTATTCGTTTCAAATGGAAAAGCCTTGAGTTTTTTGCTGTGGTGACAAAGATTCCACCATGGCATGGTCACGAAATGTAAGTAAGCATGTAATGTAAAGTAATGCATATTGCCCTCTGTCTGTTTAATGCTGTTCCCTTTAGTGAAGTTGCAAAAGAAGACAGCCCTACAAAACCAGTTACATAAAGTTTGTAAAACACACTTTTAGTCAAGAATAACTGGCTTATTACCTGTATGACTGTGAAGTTCAGTTAGATCTGTGACACAATATTATCATATCATATATATATATATATATTCTTTCTTTTTTTTTATCAGTACTGCTTAGCACTAGTGTTTCCTGTTCCTGTAATGTTGTTGGACTTATCGCCACTGCCAAACTATTATAGATGGTCTAAATTCTGTACACAAACATAATCCACATAGGCTCATCTGGAATTTGTGCTACATTGAAATTTCAAAGCGAACTACATAATGTGTCTTCTCACCACTGTTAATGTGTTGTTTTTTGTTGCTGTGTTTATTTGTTTTGTAGCATTTTTAATCTGCCTCTGGAGGACATGTTTAAGCCCTGCCTCTCTCATTTATATGCAGAGATAGAGCTGTGATGGCCAATTACATTCATCTTGTCATGCTGCTCTGCCACTGAGACTCGTTAATGTTTTATGGCAGCATTCACACGCACACAGCTTACGCAGAGTGTACACACACACACACACACACTCACTCACATACACATACAGACACTGTCTCTGTCTCTCTCTCTCATGCACTCTCTCTCACTCTTTCACTTTATTTTGCTCTCTGGAAAACAAGACATGAACACACAAAATAATTGACATTGCACAACTTATGTCTGACATTACTGTTCCTTTGAAGTAGGGATTTTTGGGTGAGCTCAAAACAGACATAACATAAATGAAATAGGATCAGAAACTGTTAGGATAATATCTCCTGAGGACTGTTAATGAGCAAGTTTCTGTAACTCAGAACTGAATGAGCGATATGATAAAAATATACTTTCACGACAAGTTATTGCATTTTCAAAATGCATTAAATGTGCTTTTTCTAACATCTTAGAAGTTGAACCAGACATATTGAGACATATTGTGACCTAATTTGTCATTGTAATGATAAATTGTCATATTGCACATCTCTGCTCAAAATACCCATCTGTTGTTTTCTTTTTACCAATCACGTTCTTGACCTGAACACAATCTTGCTTTGTTCTACACAGCTCCTTAAATGACTACGGTGTGAAAGGTGATGGCTGTGGGTGGAAATGCTGACCTAAAATTCTCTGTTTTTAGTTTACAGATAAATGCTGAATTTGCTTGCAGACACAAAATAATTAAAACTCTGGGTAATTCAGATTACTGCATAATTAATGCCAAAGTGCTATGAGAGGCATGATGAAGAGGTAAAATCTCTTCAATGCATTACCTGCATCAGCAGATATGTTACTAAAAATCTGAGTCAACACAGAGGGCAGAGGATGGGAAGGTGGAGGAAATTAAAGCTGCAGTAGTAACTTTTATTTAAAAAAAAACAACTATTATTTATTATTATTATTTTTTATAATTATATATAACTATATTTTTTCTCATATTTGCTAATACTATCAAATATGTCACTATGTCCCAACAGTAGTACATGATACATATAAGCTGTGGAGTTATCAGGCTCCTTAGGCTCCATGTAATGCCACAAGTCCATCACCCCTGAATCAAAGCAACCAATCAGAGCAAAGAAGCATGTCTGACAATGTGTCAATCACTGCTCATGCACACGCTGCATGGAGTTCTCCATGTTTCTAGTTTGAGGCAGGCAAAAATCACTGTAAAGCATGTTATACTTAATTCAGTGGACATTTAGTTCATGTTTTGTCATGAATAAAAAAAAAATGTATACCTAATTCTTTATGCATGACTATCTTCTATACCGGGGGTAGTGGGGGTGGCTTTAATGTAAGTTATATTTATATAACAGTTGCTCATATTTTTACTGATCAAAAGCATTTTTGCTGGAACAAAAAAGTTTGTAGATGGTGCTCAGCTTCAGGTTTTAAATAAAATACTAAGGTAGCTGAATACTCGTGTCCCTACCATTTGTTATTAATAGGGCAGGTGAGTCTGGCACCTGGCACACCATGCTCATTTAAAGACACAATATTTAGTAATATTATTATAGTAATTAGCCTTTTGATAGCACAAACACTGAATTAAGAGACAAAACCAGGAAAATATACAGTGTTGTTTAGCAAGTGTTTGTAGTGTTTGAATGTTTACAGGTTCCTAAAGAAAATTGATAGTATCTGTTCTTCTCCAGTTTCTATCCAGTCTTACTCTAATGTTTAGATCAGGGGTATTCAACTCTCTTCCTGGGGTGATCGTGTCCAGCACAGTTTGACATTTCCCCTACTCACACATACCCACTAAACCTAATAATTAACATATATGTTGAATACGGTGTGTTTGAGCAGAGAAATCACCAAGCACAATGATTCTGAAGAGCCCAGGTTCAGATGCTATCTAAGATGCTTTAGATGCTAGCTGTGTGTTTGTTATGCCTTACACATTCACTTACTAAGTGTTTTGTTTTTCAGCTGGCTTGGGTAATTTAAGAAAACAAACTGTTGATAGAATATTAGAGGAAATCAATAAGTTAATCTTTTAGATTGTGTATGATATATGACCAGGTACATGAACTAACAAGTGGGTTGGCTGGGAGTACATCTACCTGTATTAAAAAAAATGTAACTTGTATATAACTTCTATTTATATTCATAAGCTTGCAAATAGGTTATATTGAGAAGAATTTAGAATGGTATTCCAGTGTTACCCAAATATTATGCAGTCCCAGAGCACGATAAATGCTTAATTAAATAATGGTTTGAAATATTGTTCAAGCCTGCTGCAAATATTGCTTTTTTATCTGTTTTATCTGTTTTTTATTAACTTTATCTGTTAACGCTGATATGATTTTGATATTATTAACTACTCATACTACTCTTTAAAAGATTGTTAAATTAAAATTATATGGCTTCTATGATGTCAAAACCCATGTAAATTAGTCTTTTTAATAATACAAACTATGATAAAATAAATGTATTGTTACGTGCATGTTTGCAATAATATAATATTCACAGGTTCATAAAGATTTGCATCCTCCCTTCTTCTGTTTACTTTGAAATTTACTCTAGTGTTTAGATCATCACAACACCAAAAGCAGAATTTTTTTTCAGTAAACTTTCCTCATTAACAATTAAAAAAAGAGGTAAAAGCATCACCCTTTTGTGAACATATCTTAGATACCAATACTTCAAAAACCGTGACCAACGGCATCAACGGTTTCATTACAAAGAAAACATTATTAATGCTGATTAATTTGATTGAGGGTGAAGCTGTATGTGTGGCACTGAGGTTTTTTTTGGTCTATTTCCACTTGGGAAATTTGATATATATATATATATATATATATGTGTGTGTGTGTGTGTGTGTGTGTGTGTGTGTGTGTGACACATTGTGTATTGAAAATGCTCTTTTTTGATGTATGTATGTGATGTATGTGATTTTGTTGCACATTTACAGTGTTGACCCAGCTGTTGTTTTGCTCTTGTGTCTGTGGGCCTTCTGCATGGAGTTAGACAAGAAAATGGAACCAGTTAACATTAAGTGCTACCAATACTGTAGAAGATCAGTAGTGGGAAAACCTCAGCACCAAACTAGCAATTTTGTGACATAATGTGCTTTACGGTTTTAGAGAAATATTTGTGTGTGCTTTCAGTTTTGTTAATTCTTAATCTAAGAAATAATCATTGAAATGTTTTTGCATCTTCTTCAAAATTAAGGCAAAGATTTTCAAGCTACATTTTTCAAGCTGCTATATCTATACCATGAGACTGAAAAAAAAAAAACACTATTTATTATGCCCACTGACATTTCTTGAAGGAAGGAAATCTGAGATGGTCGGACAGGAGCTTATTCTAAAAACTGGTAAACCTTGAATTGGTGGTCAGTGCGCTGAAACTTTATTAGCCAACTATGCCACTCTGGACCCATAACACACACTGTTTTAAAAGAAAGGCTTATTTTTAAGTCCTTGAAAGCAGAAACATACATGCTCAATGGGGCATGAAGGAAACAGGCAGCTTTCATCTAAAACAGGCTTATAAAGGCAGCAGTCTAACAGCAAATGTATTCCTTTAATCTAGCTCGTCTTTTGTTGTGGTCACACGAAGAAACAACATTTGCATTTAGTTAATGTGGAAAATGACTGACAAGATTTGAATGCCCTAAAACAGCTCTTTTCCTGTAAAAGTAATTTAAAGGTCATTGGTAAATTTCTTGGTAATTATATATATATATATATATATATATATATATATATATATATACACATTTTGTAGTGCATACATAGATCATCTTTAGACATACAGGGGTGTGAAAAACTATGTGCCCCCTTCCTGATTTCTTATTCTTTTGCATGTTTATCACACAAAATGTTTCTGATCATCAAACACATTTAACTATTAGTCAAAGATAACACAAGTAAACACAAAATGCAGTT
>JBBPDA010000003.1:13948652-13959139 GCA_037974385.1 Arnoldichthys spilopterus | reverse complement strand
GTTAAGTTATTTTTTAACAAGGGGGGCAATTACTTGTTCACACAGGGCCATGTAGATTTGGAGTTTTTTTCCTCCCTCAATAACGTAAACCTTCATTTAAAAACTGCATTTTGTGTTCAGTTATGTTATCTTTGACTAATAGTTAATGGATTTAATGACCAGAAACATTTAAGTGTGACAAACATGCAAAAAAATAAGAAATCAGGAAGGGGGCACATAGTTTTTCACACCACTGTATATCAGACTTGAACATCAGTAAACGCCTGTAAACCAGTGAACACCAGATAGATACAATATTTTTGCCATCATTTCAGCGAATAGAAAAGAAAGATTATAGAAGTGAAATATTCTGCAAATACTATGCTGTCTGAGCATTCACACAAACAGAAACCTCATCTTTCAAACCACACACACACACACACACACACACACACAGCATATCAACTATTATTTTAATAAAACACACTATGCGGCAGAAACAAAATGACAGTGCTTCTGCTGAAAACAACACTGCTCAGGAAATGAAAGCTGATGTGAGTTTAGGTTTAAAGTTATAGAAGCACCGCATTCATATATCAAACATTTATCTCTCTCACTGTGTGACAGCTGATAGTACAGTGTAATGTGTGTGTGGCTCTGTTTTCTAGATGAAGTTTCCCAACTTTCTGATGAGTTACCGCAGATACTGTACAACTGAGCTACAGTTATTACTTTGAGGAAACATGCGTTTGGTTTTAGCAGTGGGAAGGCGAGAGTATGGGATAATAATGTTGGAAATCTTTGAAAATTAGCTTTTCACTTTATTTGCTAAACTTCGTACAGAGCATCCGCCGATATGCCCTTCTATGAGAGGATGGTGAGGGCATACTACCTACTCTGGCATCAGAAAAACTGGTTGTCACACAAGCCCTCCCTGCAGGCCCTTTCATAATAAGTGTGTGCGTGCGTATGCATGTGTGTGCGTGTGTGTGGGTGCTTGCGTGTGCGTGTGTTGAATATATTAGCAACAGGCTAAGTACCATCTGCTACAGCACAGCTACAGCATATACGGACATGAAGGGCAGACCACCATGGCTGATCTCTTCAGCACACTGGATTTTAACTAACCTAATATACCTGCTCACAGGGACTCACTATGCAGACCAGAGCCTTAATTTCTTTCATGGATACATGGACGTCTTAAAGTCAAACACCCACTAAGAGCCTGTCTGGGCCAATAAGAAAACAACCATGTAGCAATTCTTCTCAGATATAATTCTATTCTTTTTATTTAACTCATCTTTTTAGCCCTTTTCACACCTGGCTTTGTTAGAACTTTACTACTGCTATACTCACTGTATCAATACAGTTATAAATATCTTACTGCTCACCCCCTCTCTTTCTGTCTGCCGCCCACTGAGAGCCAGATGACGCTCATCAGCTTTTCTATAATCACCTTAGCTTGACTCAGAGTGGGTGAAATTAGATTCCTGTATTAATTATAATATAACACCATAAACCCCCTACTTGGTCCGGAGACGCCGCCTTCGCTAAGGTTGCCAGATTGAGACCCCCTGATGAGGGAAGAAAATACGATTTAGAGAATGCTCCCTCACCCTCCGCCCCTTGGATCTTCTTCTGCCGAGCACCAGAGGAGAGATATAGTATCCACAGGCACAGAGGGAATGTTTGTCCTCTCTGCTGGCCCAAGATCAGCTTGTACCACCCAAACTTTGTCTGCTGTTATAAGAAATGAAGTTTTAACATTTATCTCTGAGCAAAAGACATGGCAACATGTGACAGGTATATTGCAGGTGGGTGCTGTAAAATTTGGAAGTCATAAACAAAAAGATGTGCAGAGTTAATTGATTCATAGATTGAAAATGTGAACACTTCAGTTCTACAAACAAAACAGACAAAACATAAATAGTGAAGCTGCAGCTATGCACACAAAAACAAAACTAGGACTAATGGCAGAGGTGGAGCAGGACAGATTAGGTGAGGGAAAAACAGAGCTGATGTGAGGTCTATTAAAAGGGAATTTCTGATGGAGCTACAATCATCTGAACAACAGCAAGCAAGAGAGGAAGAAGAAAAAGGAGCAGAGTAACAGATAATATTGGAGGACTCAAGGGACAAGTACAGTCATGTGGGGGGGGGTGTCAATCTAATGGAAATTAATGAGTTTTTCAACATATTTGAAAAGCAAACATTTCATTTTCTTTGACATGTTACCTCTAAATGCTTGCAGTCTTGTCAAATATGTTGAAATATGGAGTGTACTTAATTTTTCATATCACAGAAAATCAGTGGGGGCTAAGGTAGGGCTGTGGTACAGTGACCAAGGTGATGTGCATTTTATTAGAGAGAGTTAAGTGCTGGAATGGCTAAAGGAAATAGACCCATTTTAGGAGCCATTTCAGGAACATAGTTTGGAGGCACACAGCAGGCACAATCAGAGAGCTATGGGCAAAGAGGAAAAAAACAGGAACTGCACTTAACTTCAACCACCAGGCATGGCTTCATTCTGACTGAGCCAGAAACAGGATACTAAGATAAGACAAGATAAGGGACCAGACATGTTATAGTTTTTTTGTTTTTTTTAAAGGTTTTTATGTTTTTATGCTACATTCATTTTAAATGTGTATATTTATAGATAAAGGTCTCATCTAACAAACTGTGTAAAGGAACATGTGTTTATCTATTCACTTTTTATGAAAACTGACATTTATAGACTTAATTATTTGATTTTTGCCAACTCTGTCAGATTAAATATTTTTATTTAGATTTTCTACAAACTATTTTAAAAATAATTTCCCTTTCATTATTTTTCTTTTTGGCATTTTAATCTTTAGCTCAGTCAGAAATAAAACCTTGTGGAGTTGACATCTGATGTAGTGGACAAAATTTTCCATAATCATGCCTTTTTCGATGTAGAAAATGTTTTGTCCCTTAAATTAAGAAGTAGTGATGGGCATATGAGTTGGGAACAGGATGAAAGGCTGGTTGACAATATTTTCACTGAAGAATATTACTTACACTGGGCTTGTTGAGTACTATGGAATCCTTTTCACATCCTGATTTGTCCTATACCCTTGGCAGTAGGTGGTGCCAAAGATAGGAATCTAAGCCAAAGATCTCACTCCCCAATGTCAGGAGGTGGAATTAGATAGCCCCTCATGCCCCTACTTGGCATAAACTGTAGGACTGGAAAACTGCTGATCTTTGTTTAAGGCCGGAGCCTACTCTTGAACTCTAACTTTCGACTATGATGAAGACCAGCCTAGCTTTTTCAGGAGAACTGGATGTGCAAAAGAGTATTAAATGTTTGCAAGCGAGAGCAAATTAACCACCCTGACACACAAAGTTGACTGATGTGATGCGAATTAGCACATGAGGAGAGAAACCACAGAGAGCAGAGCAAAGCAAACAACTGGCCTTGAATGTATTTTCCCACACAGTGCCAGGCTAACTGTGGCCTAACCTGTCACAAACAAGTTTCAGCTTAAACTGTGACATTTGAAGATTTTTAGGCATTTAAACAAAATACCTTGCATGTTGCAGCTTGACAGTTTTACATACACCTGACAGCTTCTGCTATGGCGAGTCATTCCCTTTCGCACATTCGTGTTAATATGTGTGTGTGTGTATGTATGTATAGGTGTAGTGTGTGCTTGTCAGTTGCCAGCTTTCTGAAATCTGATAAGAAGAAGTGCTAGTTCTTCTACAGTGATGTGACTGGGTTCTAAGTTAGAGCAAGCCAGTTAAGGGACAGGAGCAAATGGTGTTAAATAATTCTTATTAGCGCACACATGCATTATCCCCTGCATTCAATTTTTGGCAATATAGTGAACTTCTGGTCTACCTTTTTTAAGCCAAATTTTATCAGTGAATGCAATTCCATCATTTTTTCACTACATGAGAAAATGTGTAACAATCTTTAAATATAAAAAAGTTTAAATATATAGCAGACAGACATTTGTTGCTTTAATTGCCCTGATTGAGGAATGCACTAAAAGCAGCATGTGGCATGTTGCAGGTTTGTTCTACTCAAAATAGTAATGGAGGGATGACAGGAAAGAGTGCTGTCACAGTAAAAACTCTTTATGAAGTGTGCAATTTTCTGTTCTAGTCATGAACATGATTATAATAAATGGGTGAATGTGGACAATGTACTTTGTAAAAGCCAGTGCATTTTGGGACCTGAATTTCATTATCCATATTTGTGTAACCTGAGCTGAACTATTCCCAGTTTGCATATGAAGACTGTCTTATCTTTTGTTAGGTCTATCTTTCCCCAAGACACATAGGATGTAGTACTTAGAAACTGTGAACAGTTATGTTGTACATTGCAACAGTGCACAGCCTATTTGTGTGGCTCTTTCCCCTGGCTGCTTTGGTATTAATTGTTGTGGGACTTTCTTAGAAACGAATGACCCAGAAATCCTCATGTTCATTCTCTCTCTCTCATTCACTCACTCTGATTCTCTCTCTCTCTCTCTCTCTCTCTCTCTCTCTCTCTCTCTCTCTCTCTCTCTTTCTCTCTCTCTCTCTCCCTCTCTCTTTCTCTCTGACACCTTTCCTCGTCTCCAGTGACCTGTTATATTGTTTTCATGTGGTTCAGTAAAACACTGTTAAACTGGATGCATTGTTCCTGCTGTTTTGTCCAATATGTCTAACTCTCTGTGGTGTGTCATTATAGAACTGGCTTCTTAACTGCTCCATCTGTAGTGGATCCCTGTGGAGTAAAGCAGTCTCTGGTCCTTTGCCTAGAAAGCCAAATGCTCCTAAGTTTCAGTCAATACAGGCTATAGGCTCAGTCAATACTGTAAAAGTAAAGAGTGGTAGATTCATTAAATAAAAGTTTAACTCCAGAAGTTTGTAAGGATTTTGTACAGATTCATTTTTTACATCCTAGCTTTTAAGCTTCTAATGCGGATTCATATGAAAAAGACAACAGCAAGTTTTTTGGGGTTTTTTTTTTTGCAAAAAGTTACCTGGCATCATTTTTTGGCTTGTTAATAACACAGCTCAAAGTTTACATTGGTGATGTACCATATTTTGTTCCTATCTTGAATATTGAACCGAACAATTGTCAGGAAATAGATGTTAAATATTTATTTGCAGTACAGTGACCACCAATCTAAAGGTAGCACACTTCAAAAGACTTTTATTACCTGGATGTCATTGTGAACACACTCAAGCACCACAGTGAAATGTGACCTCTAAATTTAACTCATTACATGTGCACATGTAGAGCAGGCAGCTATCAACAGTGCCCGAGGAGCAGTGTAGCGTGACGGTACCTTGCTCAAGGATACCTCCGAGGCTCCCGGGATGAGACTTGAACTTCAGGTCCCAAGGGCAATATCCTAACCACTAGGCCACTACTGCCCACACATGTCTGTGTGGACCAAAGGGTAATACAATTATGTGAATTAGTATCTTGGGGCTTAATCTTTCCTGAAGCTGGAAAAGTCATCATCTGGAGGCATTTTGCATCATTTTGCTTTATGGGATTCTAATGGAGAAGCTCATTGGAAGGTCACATTCTGTGGATAAAATGTGGTTGTGTGTTCCAGAACCGCAAAGCTCTGTTTATTTAAGACCTGTCTGCACTAAGCACACAGATCATCTGGAATCCCTTTCAGTTCACCACTGCACCATTCTGAACCAATTTACATTTGATGGTCTGCATGGAACCTGTATCAGTCCTAATGATCTTACATTAAATACAGTGCCAATGGAAGAACTAGTCTTTATGCCTGTTGATGCAAAATGGTGACACAAAACAGTCCCTTTTTGTCTTAATTTTTTGTACAGCTGCTGTTATTGTAAAGTAATTTAAATAATATTGATCTGTGCTCTTCAAAAAATATGCCATAAAAAACTTTGCAGTGATACCATAGAAAAAACAGTTTTGGTTCCCCAAAGACATTTTCAGTGGGTGGTTCTTTTCAAGAATATATGTTTTGCACCTATGAAGGATTTTTTATAGAACTTATGCTAATTCATACATAATGTAAAACTTCAAAATCAATAAAAAGGTCTTTAGTAGAACTATATGTTCCAGTCAAGAATCCAGGCTTTAAGAGTCTGTGGTACACTTGATACTCAGTTTTTATTTCAAGATTCTCCTAGCAGTACTCTCAGGCAGATTTGAGGAAATTTCTCATTATTGTATGTACTTATATTTATATATTTTATAAAAATAAATAAAAAGTGAAAACTGGCATGGTATTAAAAACTTTTGCAGCCGCATTTCACAAACTTTAAAAAAAAATATTGAAGTGTAACAATATAATGCTGCTTACAGCCTGTCTGGAAGTGTCCTCTGCTCTCTCTCTCTCTCTCTCTCTCTCTCTCCCTCGCCTTTCTCCATTCACTCTCTTTATCTCCACAGGAGGCGTCCTCTCGGCTCCTCTCGCTCATATTCTCAATCTCTTTCTGCTTTTCTCCTGCCCGCTCTCTTGCTCTTTCTCTCTCTTTCTTTCTGTTCCCTCTCTCTCTCTCTCTCTCTCTCTCTCACTATCTCTTTCCCCCTCTCCCTCCCTCTCTCTCTCTCTCTCTCTCTCTCTCTCGCCTTTCTCCATTCACTCTCTTTATCTCCACAGCAGGCGTCCTCTCGGCTCCTCTCGCTCATGTTCTCAATCTCTCTCTCTCCTGCTCTTCTCCTCCCAGCTCTTTCTCTCTCTTTCTTTCTGTTGTTCCCACTCACTCTCTCCCCTCTCTCTCTCTCTCTCTCTCTCTCTCTCTCTCTCTCTCTCTCGCTCTCTTTCTTCCTGTTGTTCCCACACTCTCTCTCTCTCCCTCCCACTCTCTCTCTCTCTGTCTCTCTCGCTCTCTCTCTCTCTCATCTTCTGTTCCTCCCCCTCTTTGCTCTTTCTGATGAGGAGTCGGTGTCGGCCGCCCACCCCCCCGCGCGTACGCAGGCGCGTTCTCCGTCCGACGGCGGCGCCACCGACCGAGACAATCGTCCCGGTGCGTTTAAATTCGTCCTGCTGCCGCTGTTTCCTCCTGCTGTCATGTTCCATAAACAGGATTGATGTTCACGGTGGAACAGAAGTGTTTTCTCTGAGGAGCGATGGCTTTTCCTATAATTGCTCAGAGACCGACTTTAAGGACTGCCAACTTCTGCTGGCGTCCATTTGGACCTGGCCTGAAGAAAATAAGGGAGATGCCTGTTTTAGCAAAGCAAGCGCACACACACACACACACACACACACACACACACACACACACACAGGCTCGAGAGAGCGGCTGAGGTGGACAGAAGCGGTTCATGTTTGTTCTGGCATCAACTAAATGATTGTTTGTCTCTCGGCTGGAGGGAAGTTGTGGGCAGGGCCTGTCAGGCCAGTTTCCAGAGAAGGCCACGCCCCCCCTGCTGTGGCCACAAAGGTTCATTCGACTGACGTGCCAGCCAGCCAATGGCAGAGTGGCGGGCGATTTTCAAGTTGGTGCTTCAACAAAAACAGACCCATGTGAAACTTGTGTCGCAGGTACTTTTGTGGGGCGTTTGGGGGGGGGATTTCCCTGATGCCCCCCCCATCAAACCAGGTCCAAATCCTCCAAATCCTCGTCCGTCCACGATGCCGATGTGGTGTCGCCTCTCAGCAAGAAGGTCTTGGGGTCGTCCCCCGGGTCTACAGGTGTTCCTGCCGGGTTCTCCGGTTTCCTCCCACAGTCCGAAGGCTGCAGTAGGTTGATGCCCGTAGGTGTAAGTGTGTGTGTATGTGTTGCCCTATGAGGGGCTGAGCCTCCTGTCCTGGGTGAACGTGGAGCAGCGGGCAGCTACCAACAGCGCCCGGGGAGCAGTGTAGCGGGACGGGACCTCACTCAAGGGAACCTCAGTGGTGCCCGGGGACTCGAACCTGCGACCTTCAGGTCCCAAAGGCAGCGTCCTCACCGCTAGGCCTCCACTGCCCACCAGTGGCCCTCGTCAGAGTAAACTCTAAGCACCAGTTGGCTGCGATTGATAATTTCTCACGTAATTGGCGATTTCTCTGTACCGTTACCTTGGAGTCGCCCTGGGAACTGGTCTCCGAGTCCTGTGGGCGGAGTATCCGAGCCCGAGGAAAAGTTCACATTTTTCCGTGTTTTTTCCTGAGGCGCTGCAGGCAAATCCGTCCGTCATCGCCGTTTGTGCAGCTCAAGCCGACAGCGGTGCAGTCGCGCAGGTGTTCGCAGCAGATGTTTTCGATTTTGCCCGTTTATGCCTTTCCCTTCCGAGCAGCATCAAACAGCGGCGAGGCCTCGCACCCGGGCGGGGGGCCGACTCTGAACTCCGTCTTTGAACAGCCAGGAGCGCCTGCATCACTGGCGGTGAAACCCAGCACCTCCAGCTGGTTCACGTCGGGCAGGGCCTGACCGATACCGGAAATGTCACCCATGCTGATTTGGAGCGATGAGGAATTCTGAGAACCGGTGGTGTGGCGGTCAGGGAGTCTCCCCTGTGACCTGAAGGTCGCTGGTTCAAATCCCAGACTGGTACATGCACCACTGAGGTTCCCTTGGTGCCGCCCACGTCAGCTGCCCACTTTTTCTGGGTTACATGTGGTGGTGGTTCGCTGTGTGCTGTGCTGTGCTGTGGTGTGTTCACAATGACACACAATCCCTCACTTTCACATCGACTGCTGTGACTTTTATCCGGTCAGAACTGAACGTTTGAGGGACGTACACGACTGTAGATGTTGCCTGAATCGTCGACTCTTCGTTTTTGTTGCCGTTCGCTTGAATTTGGGGCGTTTGCCTTTCGACCCCTCGAACCCCAACAGCACTTCAAAACAGGGGGAACGTGGTACAGTGCAAAAAGTCTTAGCCCATCTTCAGCCATCGTGGAGATCAGATCCATCCCCCTCTTGGTCCAACTCCGTGATCTCACAGGTGAAAGTGACTCTTTGTCATTGTGAACACACTCACGCGCCACAACGAAACGTGACCTCTGCATTTAACCCATCACACGTGCACATGTGGGGTGGGACGGTACCTTGCTCGAGGGAACCTCAGTAGTGCCCAGGGACTCGAACCTGCGACCTTCATTTACACCCAATGGTGTTTTCATTCGTTCTTAATGCAAATATTTCATCATGAGTAGTTTATAGCAGCGGAGCCTAGTGGTGAGGACATTGCCCTTGTGAACTGAAGGTTGCAGGTTCAAGTCCCGGCCCGGACACCACTGAGGTTGCCTTGAGTAAGGTGATGGTTTATTGGTTAAAACAGGGTCTTTTGTTTACGTAGTGGTTCTAATTTCAGTGCTTCTTACACATCACTGCACAGAAGTGTGTGTGTGTGTGTGTGTGTGTGTGTGTGTGTGTGTGTGTGTGTGTGTGTGTGTGTGTGTGTTCTGGCTGAGAGCAGACGTGCAGGTTTAGGAGGCTGTGTTTATTAACCTGCTGGGATTTCCCCACTGAGCTGCTGCTCAGCGTCTGTCTGTCAGGACGCGTCATTCAGAGTGAGGGCCGAACCCCTGAGAGCTCATCGCTCTGCCTGATAATGGAGAAAGGCCCGTGGCCGACGCAGCTCGCTTCAGGTCAGAATAATTGAAGTGAACCCCAGGAGAAGTTTTCCTCCTTATTTGCGAGGTTCAGGCGCTCGGAACGGAGCAGCTCGGCTCCCGCCCCGTGGCCAGGATTAGCAGAGCCCCCAACGCACTTTTAACGCTGATGGTGAACCCGACACACAATCCACAGCCCACTTTCAGCAGTGCACCCTTATTAATCACACCGACATGGGGGTACATTAAACTACCCCCCCCACCCCCGAGCTCAAGGTCTGCTCCGTCAAACCCATCGTTGTAACATCTTAACATTTTTTATGTTAAAGTTCTCTTGTGTGTATTTGGGATTTTTAACCACTTTAAGTTTAGCGGAGACTCCGGAGTCTCATGTACTACTGTCAGAACATAGTGACAGTTTCAGCAAACACGAGAAAGAGATTTTAATGGAAGTTTCCTACCCCAGGTTTTGGTTAGGATTAGGATTAAGTTTTGCTTAGGGTTTGGTTGGGTTTAGGGTTTGATTGGGTTTAGGGTTTGATTGGGTTTAAGGTTTGATTGGGTTTAAGGTTTGGTTGGCTTTAGGGTTTGATTGGGTTTAGGGTTTGATTGGGTTTAAGGTTTGATTGGGTTTAAGGTTTGATTGGCTTTAGGGTTTGATTGGCTTTAGGGTTTGATTGGGTTAAGGGCTTAATTGGGTTTAAGGTTTGATTGGCTTTAGGGTTTGATTGGCTTTAGGGTTTGATTGGGTTAAGGGCTTAATTGGGTTTAAGGTTTGATTGGGTTTAGGCTTTGATTGGGTTTAGGGTTTGATTGGGTTTAAGGTTTGATTGGGTTTAGGGTTTGATTGGGTTTAAGGTTTGATTGGGTGTAGGGTTTGATTGGGTTTAAGGTTTGATTGGGTTTAGGGTTTGATTGGGTTAAGGGCTTAATTGGGTTTAAGGTTTGATTGGGTTTAAGGTTTGGTTGGGTTTAGGGTTTGATTGGGTTAAGGGCTTAATTGGGTTTAAGG
>JBBPDA010000003.1:13925289-13942700 GCA_037974385.1 Arnoldichthys spilopterus | reverse complement strand
GTGTGTGTGTGTGTGTGTGTGTGTGTGTGTGTGTGTGTGTGTGTGTGTGTGTGTGTGTGTGTGTGTGTGTGGATGCACACACGTTTGCATGGGCTATAAAACAGCAGGATGTGTATAGCTGTTGGCCCCTCCAATGGGAATGGCATGGAATAACGGAGAACAATGCTGGGGGCAGTGGAGTCTCAGTTAGCTTAAAAAGAGACCCCCACCCTTTTTCTATCCCTCCATCCCTCCCTCTATCTCTCCCACCCTCCTCCCTGCACCTCTTCCTCTTCCTTCCTCTCCTGTTGTGTTTTTCACACCCACCCTGATCCAGAACAATCACACAAAGCCTGAAACACACCACTGGACTTGGTGCATGAGGAAGTCAATAACAATGTCAGAAGGACATATGCCAAAAAAAGAGAAATAAAAAAAAAACACTATATATGAATATACTGCTTCAGCCATTTTCAGAGTTTTACATTTTAATTGTTTGCAATATGGTTTTGGTATTTTTAGGAAATTGGTGAAATTGTAATGAAGTCTGAATTTAAAAGTTGACTGTACACACATGTTTTGTACTTAGTGCTTCATGATATGGACAGAGTATTGCAGTAGTATTGCAATTGTAGTTCTACATATTATGATCACAATTTAACTTGCAGTCTAATTAAAAGCAGTGGTAAATAAGTGGTGATTTTTTTCAGTGATTGGTCTGCATTCTTTTTATTGTATTATGTTAGTAAAATAAATTACTTTTGCTGAAAAACTCACCACAAGACTTAAGGACAGTCTTTATTATTGGGCATCAGGCTGCTGAACTTATAGTATAATGCTTCACACTGCCACCTTAATACTTTGTTTTGCACTTTACTTAGTGTTCTTGCACTCCACCCAGTTTCATATACCGCACTTTCCATAATTTCTCATATCACTGTAATGCAATATATATATTTATATATATTGTACTGTTCTTACTGCTGAGTTTACTAGTTCTTCTCATCAAACAAGTTTCATTGTACTGTTGACCCAACCTTAATATACATATGATCAATAAATTTAAATTAAATTACTCAAATGCCTTGACTATACAGAAAATCTACTGAAACACACCTCTTGAACTGTGATTGGGCAAGATGCTTACAGCTCACTGTAAAGGCATGATGATAGGTTAGAAACACATTTGCATGTTGACCTTTTTATGCATTGCCAAAGCTGATACCGCAATGATTAATACATGACAAATTGTGCAGTTTTAATAGTACTGTAGATCTTTCGTGGTCTACTTTCACTTGTGCACAGTTAATGGAATGAAAATATCTGTATGTGTTCATCTTGTTCATCATGGTTACCAAGTCCTGTGTCTCAATTTTGGAGACAAGCCCTGAAATTGTCATAAACAGCTGCCCAAAGTCTCATCCGTCAGTGTGTGTTTACAGACGTCCTGCTGAGAGAGGAGCAGAGGGGACGGGTGGCTGCCACTGCAGTGATGGAGCAGCACACTTAACCCAGCGTTTTCTTGTAGATCTCCAGCTCTCACCAGAGCTCTTCATGTCCTGTCAGTTATGGAGACATTTCACTCTTACTGTGTAGCACTTTCTGGCTGTTTAAAAAAAAGAAAGGGATTCTGTCTGATTAGTTAACCGCATGTAATTTTGTGCATTTCACTGGCAAATTTGTATGGTGACAAAATTCCCCAATTGTTTTCAAATTTAAACATAAATCAAATTCATTATAATATTATTAATTACTAATTAGAATCAGAAGACTTTATTGATCCCAGAGAGAATTGTTTGTTAAAACTTCACAGATAGACAGAGGCACAAATAGATGAGATACACTATAAAATAGAAAGACTAATATAAAAGTCTTATGTATATATTCTCTGTACTATATAAACAGTATGCTTTGTTAGGTAAGTAGTGTAGATTTAAATACTATACATAAGGTACATTCCTTTTTGTAATATGATGTTTGTACATTGTTCACAAGACACAAAAGTATTGCTCACAATATTAACAAATAACACAGGAAAACAATATAGCATACATTAGTAGTGAAAAAGGTTATTGCACAAATTGCAATTCATTAATTAAAATGCAAATAAGCAGAATCTTCTTAATTTAAAATCTGTTTTTAAGACCTTCCTGAATATTCAATGATTTGTAGTAGTACACACAACAGTTTAAAGCATAAATGTATTTAGTGTTTTCATACAACAAAAAAATTATATGTATGTATGTATTAAAAAGTATGGAACAGTTTGTTGTCTTTTTAAAAAAATTGTATATAATCTCAAAACAAAGGGCATGAAAGTGGATGAGGGTGAGATGAGATGTGTGTGGAAGCTGTATATGTTTTCTGCTTAAAATGTTGGTGAACTACACCTCCTTAGCAAGTGGAACAGATTGCCAGACTAAGCAAACTCCCTCTCTAAGCAAAATCTCTCTCTCTCTCTCTCTCTCTCTCTCTCTCTCTTTCATTCTCTCCCTCTCTCTTTCTTTCTCTTTCTCTGACAGGCATTTATAGCCCTGCTATAGTACCATCATAAACACAGTTGCAGGCAAAGCTGTAGCCAGCTGCACACTGTGTGCGCGTGTATGTGTGAGAAAATGGGCTAGTAAAAGCTTTTTGTTAAAGGTTTAAAGCTCAAGGAGATAAACACAGCATTAACAGGCTTGAATCCAGGCTTCTGTCTCATTTCACTGCTCTTAAACTAATACATGAGAGACAACAAACACATGTTTTCATGTAAGAAAGATTAATAATAACTGTTTTAAAAAGGTGGAATATCCAAAGTTGCTGCCAGCCCTTGGCTTTGTTTCTTTTTATTTATTAATTTCCCCCTGAGCCCCCTCACCTCCCTTGCCTCACTTCAAAAGGTCATAATAAGTAAAGATAGATGGATAAATGTGACATCTTGGTTTAATGTTGTAGGTGGTATTGTTGCTTTGCCTTGAAACATCCTGATATTCTACCAAAAGGCAAAATACATGGATTCAGTGTGTGAGTATATTAGTAGGAATGGATCTGTCAAATACAGATGATTTGGGTATGAAATTGAAAGGTGAGCTTAACACACGTTCTTTCTTTTCACCCTAAGACTTTACACATATTCATTATGTGTTTGTTTGACTTGGCCATAGTTGTGTGAGTTTTCAAGGAGATATTGTCCCTCATTGGACAGACGCTTCCGCTCTGGGAGCCTCTCCAGTTTACAACTTCCTTCTGGTGCAGACAGTCCATCTACTTGCGTGTCATATGTGTAACTCTTCTATATCAGTCTGCTGAATGAGTGTGATGATGTCTCATATAATGAAGCCACAGGCAGTATGGCATGGTACAATGTTCATGCAACAAAAGAAGCCCAGCAAAAACAAAAAAACAGACTGCATGAACACATCAAACACTTTTTTTCTTCTAAATGATGTTGCTCAAGACATCACTGATAAGAAAAAAACAGGAATTGATGGTCATTTTTATACCTCAGATTAGGAGACTCAGTCAGGAAAATGATGTTCAATCAGGGAACATCTTTAATCAGCTGTGCACTATGCATCTTTGAATTGCTTAATGTAATTGTTGCACATAAATTGTTTTCTTTATGTCATATCTACAGGCTGCATTAAAGTTTTATCACTGAATCATTTGAAGCTGATGGTCTAGACACTGGCAGTCTCCTTTAAGACAAACTAAATGTATACCATGGTCCTGCTTGAGGAAATTTTTATCTGTAGTGAAGCTTATCCCCACTGCACATGATCTTGCATATGTGAGCTAAAGATTTACCTTGAAATGAGCACCATCTTCTTCCAAGGAAATTGCCTACTACAGGACAGAGCAAAAATCTAGCTTTAAACTTAGCAAATCTAAAGAAGATGCTTTTTCCCTTTTTTAAATAACAAAAGGAGAAGGAGTTTTAATCTGTATCCCCCCTTAGTAGCACTATATGAAAAATTCCAAATGAAAGGCCAAACAAAGGACAGAGCAAAGCATTTTCAATGCTATGTGCTGTCATAATTCATATCTGTGTGTGTGTGTGTGTGTGTGTGTGTGTGTGTGTGTGTGTGTGTGTGTGTGTGTGAGGGAGCGAGAGAGAGTTAAAGCGATCAGATAGAGGGAGGTGTAGGTATGAAGGAGAAGGAAACAGCTGCTCCATGCTTCAGGCAGGGCTAGCACGGAGGAATTTTGGCTGCATGGTTTCTCTTTCTGTCTGCATCATCTATATTTCGGGCCCTGACTCTAGCTCTCTTATTCTCTCTGTCATTTTCTCTCTCATTCTCTTTCTCTTCATTGTCAGAGAGTGCTGTGTCTCTGTACAATGCCGTACAGCAGATAAATCCAGCAGGTTTAGAGTCTGCCTGTGCCAAGCACAGCTCCATTCACTTCATGCAGCAGGCAACAAGATGGCCCCTGATTAGATGCACACTTCACTAACTGTTGAACTTGAGAGCTGCTGTGTGTGTCTCTCTCTGTGTGTGTACTGTATTTGTTGTGGGAAAAGTGTTTTACTGTGTGTCTGTCAAGGGGTGGAAAATATTAGACAGCAAGTAAACAGTGAGTTCTTGAGGTCGTTGTTTTAGAAGCAGGAAAAATGGGATCTGAGGAAAGCAAATTATGATGGCTCCATGTCCAGGTCAAAGCATCTTCAAAAGAGTTCAAGGAGATGAGGGGGCTTGATGAAGCACATGGTGATTGATGATCAACCCGTTTGGTCCCATCCCAAAAGAGGAGCTACTGTAGCACAGGTTGCTGTAATAGTTCATGGTGGCTGTGATGAAAGCATGGAAAGGAAACACAGTGCAGTACAGCTTGTTGTGCATGGGGCTTCCTAGCAGCAGACTCAGAGTGGGCACAAGTGCATTAGACCTGGACCTTGAAGCAGTAGGAAAAGATGGCCTAGTTAGGTGAATCATGTTCTCTTCTAAATAGTGTGGAAGTCTGGGTGTGTCTGTGTCTTGCTTATGTGGGGCACCAGGATGCACTATGGGAAGAAGGCAATCTAGTGGTTGCAGTGTGATGCTCAATGTTCTGCTGGGAAACCTGACATATATGTGGATGTTACTTTGACATGTACCACCTACCTAAACATTGTGGCCCATATACAGCCCTTCACTGCAACAGAGTTCAAGGTGCATCTGTCTAATGTGTAGGACAAACAAGTTCAACCTACAGATGCGCCACCTCATAACTCGTAACAGAGAATAAAGTCACATCTGCCACTAATGTCTTATGTCTAATGTCAGATACCCCTGCACACCTTCAGAGGTCTTGTAAAGTCCATGCCTTGATGCATCAGAGCTGTTTTTTGGCACAAGGACAACCATCGCAATATTAGGCATGTAGTTTTAATGTTATGTGGCCGTCCAGTGTGTGTATGCTGTATGTGTATTATAAGTCATACAAGCAATGCATTCGCAAAGCAGTTCATTAGTAAAAGTGATTATGTTTTTTAGCCTTAATAATTAAACATATCTTTTTGTTATTGGTATATTTGCATGTATTTATCATATTGAAATATACACCTCAACCATTTACACTCACACAAATATATGTTGCATCTGCATAGCAGGAAACTAGATTACATGGGCATGCACATTCTAAGATTCCCAGTCTAATCATATTTTATCCCAGTGCGTGCATACGTGTGTGTGTACCTTTGCTCAGTGGGTGGTGTCAGATGAATGAGCCTGACCACTGACATAGTCTATGAGCTCATCACAGAAGAACAAAAGTAAGCTAGCTGTAAGCTGTTTCTTTGCCTGCTTTTTCTTGATTGATTTTAATTCAGTCTTATTTGTATTTTACAATGACCTTGATCACAAAATAGCTTTACAGAAATCTGGTTCCAAACCCCTAGTCTTTATATTGTAGTATTTTCCTCTTCTTAATTTAGGATTACATACAGAAAGTGGTTATACATACATCAGTGGGCCAGAACATTAAAAAAAGCACCTACTTTGCAGGACAAATGGACAAGTATAAGGATCTGATTGACAGCTTGTGATGGCTTAACAATAGATAGTCAAAAGGCTGAGTCCTAATGCTAACCTCTGTGATGGCACCAGTATTTAACTATGTAAAGAGGACAAGGCAGCTGAGGCAGTGTGGTACCCTGGGCAATGATCTCATGGGAAAGCTTAGGTCCTGGCATTTGTGTGGTTGTTACTTTGACACATACCACGTAATGTACCCTGCCACACAGTGTACATGTGTGTGCACTTGATGCATGCCAATGTTTCTGACTCAGCAGAAGTTAAAACTAAAGCTCAGTTACAGGGGTCAAACGTACACTGACACACAGCCCCAGAATACAAAGGTTTACCACCACACACCGGAGACACACACACATTCAGACACTAGCACTCTCATCTGATTCACATTCATTGCCATTCATGCTTTAGACCTTTTATGCACTTATTCCTTCCAGCAAATCTTTTTTTTCAAAATATGCACATCTGACATTTGTTTCACACAGCATAGAATATTTCCATTATCCAGCAAGAAGTTTGTTAACGAAACACAGATTTTATAGTGGACAGGAAAACAGAGGGTGGTGGTAGAGCAGTGGTCAGTGAGTTGCATTGCTGTGAGAAGTTGAAGTCCTGAGAGTGGAAGTTCTGCTCAAACAGGTCGTTTTCTGTGTCGAGAGTAGCACAAGTTATGGTGCTCATGGGCTCAAACAGATGCCCTGCCAGGGCTTTTGTGGCCTTGTAAACATTAAAACTGGCTTGTAAAATTTTATGAAGTGCTAAAAGGTGCTACAACTTATTTTTTTACTGTCTTTACTATGTAGTTTATCTAGGAAAGATTTAATTGATGCGTAATACCTGGTAAAGTTATATGTTATATTAATGTGAATTGCAAGCATAGTTCTCTTCTGTTCTTGTTTGCCAAGGTAGATAGAGGGGCTGTGGCAGCTGAGCTGTAGTTGAGAGTCTCAGATCTTCTCATAAGATCCTCGTTGATCTGCCAGTCTCAGTTCACTCTTTCACCACTAGGGGGCAAAGCAGCCCCAGAAATCCCTGAGGTGTGTTGGCATAGATTTTAGGGATGCAATGACATCATGACTAAATAACCATAAACTGATGTGTCAATTATTTATTCATAATTATTCATAGTAATTTTTGTACGTAATATAACAATGACATGTAACAACTTAATTGTCTATTAACAATATTCACAAGTCATTCTGTGTGTGTGTGTGTGTGTGTGTGCGCATGTGTGTGTGTGTGTGTAATTTTTCTCTTGAGTATATGTGATGATGAGGATCATGATGTTCCGTGTCATCTCTGAGGTGAAGGGCTATGGAAACAGGACTAAAAGATTATAAATAAAGCATCACACATCCCTCATAAACACACATTGCTGAGAGGAGCAGGGTGAAGTATTTCCTGTTCGTGTGTGTGTGTATGTGTGTGTGTGTGAGAGAGAGAGAGATAGAGAGAGAGAGAGAGAGACTACCCTATTGCTGTGGAAGTGGACAGTGACATGGCACTTTGCCATTTGCATCTAGCAGCTGCCGTTGCACACTGTGCTTGTGTGTGTGTGTATGTCTGTGTGTGTGTGTGTGTGTGTGAGAGAGAGAGAGAGAGAGAGAGAGAGAGAGAGAGAGAATTTCTGTTATTATACTGCATGTGAGTGTGTGTACATACAATTTCAGTACAAAAAGTCAGAATTGTGCAGGAAAATCAAGGAAAGACAACATAAACCTGCAATGTCAGGACAAAAAATGGTCACTGACTCTGTAAAGTACCTTTTACAGGAACTATATTAGCAGTGAACTTTGGAATCATGATGCATGTTTAAAGTTATTCTATTATGAATGCTATTATTATGCTTCTATGATACGTTTGGTTCATCTCAGTTCAACTCATTTGTAAAAGGCTGTTTTTAATTTGCTGTGAAGCTGTAAAAAAAAAAAGAAAGACAAAAAGTAATATTTGCTGTATGATTAACAGAACTGTATATAATTTCATAAATTGAGAAAGCTGTAGAACAAGTTCTAATAAAAGTAACATCCAAAACATTAGATACATGGTGATCCACTCTCAGGCAGATTAATTGTTGAAATTCAGTCACTTTCAGTTAGAATCATAATCAAATAACTATAAATATTTTGAGCATTTATCAAGTAAACATTTGATTTAACCCTAACAGAAGTCAACAACACTTTATAAGATTCTTGAGACTTTTCAGACACTTTTTAGAAAAAAGCTGAATACAGTTAATGAAGTGTTTTTTCATAAACCAGGAGAAAATTACAATAACAATTTATTTTACTTTAAAGGTGAGTTTATTTTATTTATAAATAAAATAAATCATAGAAATCATGAGTAGAGAACCTAAATATGCTTATTCCAACAACAATTTTCAGCATTATAATGGGCTAATGATTAATGTGATAGCCTACTAGGTTATAATCACAATGTCATACATAAGTAACAACAGCTTGAGGTTTCACACTCAGTCAAGAACTCTCTCCAAATTTGTTTCTATGCAAGATTGAAGCATAGAGATATTGTGAGAAATCGAAAGTTTTTACAAAGGGAAATACCAAAATATATTCATTCTTATATCTTATTCTTATTCATTCAGTCAGTGTAGATGAGGGGCTGTGGAAAACAGAGAACATCTAACTGCTTTAACTGGTTTATATAGTCTATGGTATGTCCAAATTGATATGCATTATCAAACATCGAAATAACCACGCAGTCATCAATACTAAACAACATTCATGTTCACCTTCTATTTGAGTTATTTGAGTTATTTTACTCAAAGTTAAACATGACCTAAGTCAAATGTTTCAATAAGCTAGTTAAAATAAAATTAAAATACATTGCTATATTCAAACCCCATTTCTCGAAAAGCTGGGTTTTTTCTTTAAATGCAATAAAACTAGAATGTGTGATTTGTTAACTAAAATAATAAACAAATTTAGAAGTTGCCATGTGCATCACACTCAAAAAAAGTACAGAGTAAAATGAGAGTAAAAGGTTTATGGGATATTCAAGTTAAACTGTTTTAAAACATTCTTCAATGCAGATGAACTGGTACCATGTGCAGGGATCATGATTGAGGATAATAGGAGCATCCACCAAAAGCTCAGTCTGTGCAACAAAGATGGGTCGTGGCTCACCACTTTGTGCCAAACTTCATGAGAGAATTGTTAGTTCAAAAAGAACATATCTCAACACAAGAGTAAAAGAATTGAGTTCTTTAATCATCTACAATACATAAGGTTGTGAAAGATTCAGGGAATCCAGAAAAATATCAGTCCTTTTAGGGGAACACTCGAAGATTTTGAGCCCATGAAATGCACTGCATGAGAAACTGTCTTGCTACTGTGGTAAATATTGCCACATGCGCTCAGGAGGACTTCAGAATTCTGCTGTCAGTTGGCACATTCCACCACTGCATCAACAAAAATGCAATCTAAAAGTCTCTTACACAAAGAGAAAGCCTAACTTCAGTTCTATACAGAAACACAACTAAGTTCTCTGGACTCAGACTCATCTCAGATGGAGCAAAGATAGTGGAAACATGTGCTGTGGTCATATGTGTCCACATTTCAGCTTACTTTTGGAACAAATGGACTTCAAGCTCTCAATGCCAAGAATAATATGGACCATCCAGACTGTTGTAATTGAAAGGGGCAGAAGCCAAATTTTACATGATATGTTTTAATGATTCATTTTCTCTAATTAAAAATGTATGGGGAAAAAAAGTGTAATGAAAGGAAAGGGAATGTAACACTTTGGTAAATATGCCTCGGTTTAAACCCTTTTTGAGTGTGATGTATCCGATAAATAAAAGTTTAAGAGAGTTATCACTGATTATTGTTTTTATTCCATTTTATGGAAAATCCTAACCTTTGTAAAAATGGGTTTGTAAATTACACATTGCTTCCATGTCATCACCACTGTTTATATGGGTCAGAATCTTGTAGGACTCGTCTGATTTGAATCTAAGTCAAAAGTGACTTTAGTGCTTATGCATTTTTAAAGTAATGTAAAGTTTGATTCCAAAGTTTTGGAGCTTAGTGTATGTATGACTATATGTATGTACTACTACTTCTAAACAGGCAGTAAAGGCACTTTATTTCAGGTATTTTACAATTTAACTTTAAGCAGAAGTATGGGTAATCTTTGCATCCAGTATTTATATGGACATATGAAAGGGGTGTGATTTTAATTATTCAGTTATTCACTTTTCCATGTTACTGTTTTTAGTTTACAACTGAAAGGTGGCCTGTGTGACTGGACTGAAATGTACAAAAACATTATCAGAGAGATACTATGACTTTAAAGATTGCTGATTTGAGACAGAGTTTTCGGAAACTACCTCAGGGTAACGTTAGATTTTAGGAGAGTAAACCTAAACATATTTTAAACACATAAACAGTTACTAGTGTTTAGAGTGTGTACCTTTGCTCTCACAAGATATCAATGTTCCAGAGGAAGCAAGGAGAAACTTGGCTAGTTTTAATTTAAGGGATTATAATTAAACCACAGGAAACATTTACCTTGATACACACCTTGATATTATTAGATGTACTCTTTCTGAGAAATATGCAAATATGTCAAGAGAAAGAATGTCAAGATATAGGTTTTGTCTCAGCTAAAGGACATTATTTGGCCTCCAGGATTTAGTTGACCTGCATCCTTCCCAGCAGAGTTTGTGGGATTTTTGGAAGGACACCTGGATGTTGTAAGAGATCATTGTGGAAATGAGAGGGAGAGATGTGACTAATGTTAACCATTTGCAAAAGTAAAAGACTTGACTGACAGCAGCCTGTCATTACTTTACCTGCTTGTCATTGTTTGATTGGCTAAGAGAACATGGCTGACATTTATGTCGCAAAGTCTTTTTAGCTTCAAATTGCAGGAACAAAAGAGTGTTAAGAACTACAAAAATAAAATTAAACTAGTTGTTGGCTATCAGATGGTAGGTAGTATCAGCAACATTATGATTAGAATAAAGTTTTGTGTTGAGGCTAAGATTAGGGTAGTTATTGTTTGAAGGGTTAAGAAATTTAAAAAATAGTTTATTAGATCATTTGAATGTAATAAATGACCAAGTTAAAGAGTAGATAAACCTATACAAAGCATCAGTGGTGGGCCAGTATATGATCATAGTAGTAATAGATATTTAGGAAGCTTAAATTCAAGATGAGAATTCAGTGGATTGTTTAATAGATGACTTTACTAGTTGAAGATAAGTCAACAAAACAATTTCGGTGGTGAGCCATTACAGTAAATGTACAGTCCTATGAAACAATGTTTACATCCCATGGAAACTGTTCATTTAAAAAAAAACCTTTCACAGTGACTAGAGATGGTGATATATCGAAAGTAGCTTTTTCAGTGATTTTTGCCAATAAAATAATCAATAGATAGTATAAGAGAAAGTAAGTACAGAAATAAATTTGCTATAGCAAAAATAACACATTTTACATAATTGTCCACCACTCTCTGACACTTGCTTGCTGAAAAGTTTGACCTTTCAAAATTGTCCACCATGCAAAATTCCTTCAGTTGCAAGATGTTTAAAAGTTTTCTTGCATGTATTGCCCTATTTAAATCCCCATTTAAATGGTGTGCAAATCTGGGCTTTGATCAGACATGCTTCACAGTTTGTATATAAGTTCTTCTCTAGAAAGGCTGTCTTTGGTCTTTGCCGCAGATCTGTACTGTTACTGTGGAAAATTCTCTTTGTCTTTAATTGGTCTGTCTAGAGCACATAATTCCAAAAGGCCTGTTTTTTGCCAGTGTTTTTTTTTTGGTGAACTATAGTCATGCTGTAATGTTCTTTTTGGAGAGTTAAGGCTTTTTTCTTGGCACACCTCCCAGATTAACATGCAGATTCTGTGATGAGAGTTTTGGGGTTCTTGGAGACTACTTTCCACATCAAATGGTCTTAATTTGCTGGGGGGAGCTATTCAAAATCTCTGCCACTTGTAGATGATTTTCTTTACTTTGGAGTGATTTATTTCAAATGATTTAAAGATCTTTTTAAATCTCTTGCCAGACTCGTAAGGATCCACATACTTTTATCTCCTTAGGCTTCTTTAGATAGAGTTCTTTAGATCTTGGCTAAAAATTAAAAGGCTTGTTGTTTGTATGCTAACTACTTAATTATTTTATTACAAATTGTTACATTGATATGGATATTACAGTGTAAGCTCTCTGTGTGTCTGTAGGTGTAATGCTGATAATGCATACTGCTGAGATGGCTGTTGACATCATTACTCAGGAGCCGCACTGTTCGCATCAATCTTTCTCCCTGCACTCACACGCTCCTGAGGTGAGTGAATTTTTCATCTCTGGGTTCAGGAGGGGGTCATGCACGCACACACATACACACGCATGCTCTGATATGAGATATGCTCAGCAGGTACGCTAACGCAGCTCTAGACCCCATTTTTCTTTCTTTTACTCCCACTACCTATTTTTTTCATACATCTACTGTGCCATCTCAGATTACTCTGTTAAATTCTTCACAGCTGAAGAGCACCACGTAGGTGTGGAAAATGGCACCACATCGTTTCATCTAAGCAGTTCTCATCTACAGACTCTTGACAGGTACAAAACTCAACACCTATGCAGTGAGATTTGTCATCTTGCAGCCCAAACTGAGGCTACAAACAGGTAGATTTAAAGTGGTAAAAAAGCAATAATATAATAGCAATAATATATAATAATGACAATTGAAGATGTTTCCACAACATTACATTTTGTTTTGTTTGTGAATATGTCTGAACTAAGTAAAAGCACCAGCAATATACTTTTAACACATGAAGAAAAAGATTTTAAACATTATTTTTCAGTTCAGCATTCATAAAAACTATATAAGAAAGAATAGGGGGAAAACAGTTTGTGAAAATGAGTTAAAGCAATGAAGTTTATTGTTTAGTGAGACAATCAGCTACATGTTACATGTACATGTTTTAGGATGTTAATGTACCTTGGTGGTTGTATAGGTTGTCTAAATCTGGGTTTTGTCTGACTCATGTAGCGTGTTCGATGCTCTAAAAATGCAGATGATCACTTTTTTGTATATTAAGGTTAACATGCTGTAATTTATCATGAAGACAAGACCATATTGTCATATTGTCCCCCCACCCCCACCCCAGCTGAAAAGGCTGGTGGTAATGATATTGTGTGCAGTTTAGCATTGGCTATAGAAGTCTCTGTGCAGTGAGGTTGGTTTAATAGTGCTGAGGCAGAAGTGAAGAGTGCTGCACAGCTGTCTGTGTCTGTGGTCACAGTGGAGTAAGGAGGATACAGAAAGTAATTTACTGTGGACTCCCTCACAAATCACAGTCCTTCATTCTTCCCTGTGTGTGAGTGAGAATGTGTGTGTGTGTTTGTGTGTGCAGGCCTGTGTACAGGATCATTAGCTTTGTGGCAGATACCTGATATTTACCTTCCTCCTCACTGTAACCTGTCAGCATCATTAGCACAGCAGTCATTACTGATCTCATGCACATACACATGCGCATGCACACACACACACATTGTATACTGATCAAGCTAAATCAATTTAATCTTTTTAGCACATTAGACACAGACCTATTAGTTAGACATGCAAAGTCATGGATGAGCCAAGGCTTAGTGCAAGAGTGTGTATCTGACTTACACAAAGGGAGCCCTTTCTGACCCTGGCATGAACTTGCAAATGGTTTAGGGGTCATCAGAAAGGTCAAAGTGCAGAATTCATGCTGATCACAAACAATGATCATATTTGAACTAACTGGAAAGCAAGATTGCAGCACTGACTGCCTGCTGTTACCTAATATTTTCATGCTTTAGGGTACAGACTATATTGCTTTTGAATGACATTAAAGTAGTCAGCCACATTGCTAAATTGCACACTCTACTGCTCTGTAAGCCTTCTATTTACACATAACAGACTCTCCTATTTTCTTTGGCTGTAGGACTATTTGAAAAGACACTGGGTGTGACATAATTGCCTTATTTGGGATAACTACACTGCTTTAAAAGGGACTGTATAATAAAACTGTATAAGCACTGGTAATATTTGAAGACATGCCATTTGCACTCTAGTATATTCCTTATAGTATATTAACCCTTTACTGGGGAAAGTTTTTTTCTTGCTTGTGCACCAATATTAGAATTCCCCTGTGTGACCTCAGAGCTGCAGAACAACCTTTTTAAACAGTTTCAGGCCAGGTAGACAGTGGATCTAACCCTAACTGTAAAAGATTCAAAAGTGTTTGACATTAGTGCTGTTATATTTTAGTTTTATATAATACATTTATCATAATCCCACATAAGTGCATGTTTAAATGGTTGTATGTCTGAGTGTTACCCTGCGATGGGTTGTCCCCCTGTTCTGGGTGTACCCTGCCTTGAGCCCATAGTAAGCCAAGATTGGCTCCAGCTTCCCTGTGACCCGAAATGGAAGAAGCAGTTTAGAAAATGGATGGATGGATAATCCTACATAAAAGTTCAGAAATTTTGATTAGCTTTACAGTCACCTTACAGCTTGAAACTGCTGTTAGGAAACAGGGTATTTACACATTTGACAGTCATTTGCCATTATTGCTCTAAAACATGTCAAGTTTGCCTAATAGTTATGCCAAATTACATGTTATACATTGCATGTTGCATGACAGACAGAAAGCATGTATTTCTTCATTGCACCTAATATCTTTGCCTGTCCTCTTATATTTTGAGTGTATGGTATAACGTTCACTATGTCCAGCATGTTTTGTGTAATTTAGTTAGCAATAGATGGCTAAATCTAAAGAATTAGAAATATAAAAGCTCTAAGTGTGGTGGTAGTGGCATATCAACTGTAATCTTGAATTAACTTGAATTGTTGCATCAAGAGTTAGAACTCCTTTAGAAGTTAATTGTTTAACATTTTTAAATAACACTGCTTTAATGGTACACCTAAATGGAAAGTACTCAATTTATTAACATAACATTTATTAACATATGCACATACTGTACTTTAGTACTATAACTCAAGTAGAAATGTACATTGATTAGCCATAACATTAAAACCACCTGCCAAATATTGTGTTGGTCCCCTCTGTGCTGCTGAAATGTCAACATAACATAAATGCCAGGTTTCTCAGCAGAACATTGCCTAAAGTTTCACACTGCCGCTGATGATTTGCCTTTTCTCAAAATGCATTTTCGTGCCCTCTCGTTTCCAGGTAAGTAACTGACACCCAGCCATCCGCATGATGTGATTCCTCAGAACAGGCCACCTTCTCCCATCGTTCCATAGTCCAGTTCTGATGCCAGTGTGTCCATTGTCGACATTTATTACAATAGACATAAATAAGCATTTTCAGAATATGTGCTACAGTAGGTGTTCTGTGGGATCAGACCAGCCAAGCGAACCTTTACTCCCCACGTTATTCAGTCAGCCATGTGCACCCACGACCCTGTCAACAGTTCACTAGTTGTCCTACTTTTTGACCAGTTTTGGTAGGTACTGACCACTGCATACTAGAAACACATAACCAGGTATCATTGTACCACCCAAGTGTTAAGATTTCAGAGAATAAAATGTAGAATTTTAAAGTCACATGGATGATCACCAGTAAATGATCATTAGTAAATTGTAAATGTAAGGGGCAGTAGCCTCATGTGTTGTTTGTTTGACTTACAATAAAAAACCTTTGGGGTGGGGAAAGTAAGGAAATCATAAAGTTTTCCTGTCTGTTCACATTGGCAGAAAGGGGAGGTGAATGTCCAGAGCCAAAAGATATATAAACCTGTCAATGTGGAAACACAGAGCTGTCAAGAGACAGTCTTGTGTGCAGGAATGTACTACTTTGGCATCACGTTTGTCTGTGTTACAATGTTAGTTCTTTGCAAAATATGTTGATCTGACATTCGTTTTTCTGGGTTAATGACTTTGCAAACCTGAAAGAATGATAATATGAAAGAATATTGATTTATGCTTTTTTCTCAAATACTTAACAAGAGAGGTGAAAACTCAGGAGCCATTTGTTGATATATCAGATTTTTAGAAAACCATGTTTTTTTCTGAAATGTTGGCTGCATTTTAAGTGTGATTTATTTGAAAACTTACCATAAAAAATGTTTCTCATGTGAAATATGTTTACATCCATTTAGTACTTTCTGTCTTTTTAGGACCATGTGTGTCATTTCAGTGAGAGGATGGCATGTAGTTACTAGGTACTTCATTGACATTTGTAATTCAAAACCATCTGAAGCATCAACTTTAGTTAGTTTGCTGTGATAGCCAACAAGCAGTGATAGCAGTAAATTGACTATAATTTACATAATGTAGCACCTAATGTAGATTGAGAACAACACTATTTAAAAATGGGACCTAAAGACAGACAACCTGCAGTGATACCAGTATTATGTTTGGTACCAGCCAACTAACTTGTGAAAAATGTGCTATTTTCATCTAGAAGGTGAGAGCTAATATGTTACAATGAGTAACATTTAATAATGTTAGCTGGGGCGAAAAATAGATGATTAACTTCAGATTGGCAGATAGGTTTTATGGATTTTAACAAGACCTCTAGGGCCCACAACCACCTGTAACCCCAGGGCCCATGAGCAGGTTAAAGCATCTCTAGGTGCAACTTATGCCAAACTAGCAAAGTAATTATGTCATACAGAACTTGTCAGAGTTGTCCTGATGGAGGGTCTAACGATGACCAAGTCTCTCTGTCCACATATAAACACTGAAAATCTTCACCTTTGCAGGAATTAACCAAAAATGTCTTTTTCACTGACCTAAAACACCATATGCATGTGGATGAAAGGCTGTGATTTTAAAAACATGTGTGGACAATTGTTTAATATAAAATCTCCTAGCTTTTAAATGAAGTCTGTTAGCCAAGGATGAAGCTTTTGGTCCTGAGCATCTACCACCCTGCATTCTTTAATCTTCCCAGTATTGATTAAATCTTTTTGCGTTATGCTTATATGTCAGTGAAGCAAGTTCTTAACAGTTTGAAAGGATTTGAGTATGTCTGGAAAATGTAAAATTTGAATGAGAATATGTCAGAAGCATTTTATTAGTAAGAAAAGCTTGAGATGGTTTTGTACTTTTGTCCTAAGCTTCCTTCATGGCCTCTGGTTTCTTTTTTAAGGAACAAAGCAGAACTTTGTGGAACTTTCATCTTACTCTTTTGACAGAACAGCACTGTTCCTCTTTGACTTATCCAAAGGTCTGATGCAAGCTAGAGAAATAGTCATTGTTCGGAACTAATTGTGGGAATCATGTTACCCTCACTGGAGTCTAAAAAATGTCTTCCAAATGTTTCAGAAGTTGTGTAAGCAGCAGAGGACTTAAACTATAAATGTTAGAGGCTTCAGCAGTACAGAAAGACATACACACATGGACAAAATTGTTGGTACCCTTCAGTCAATGAAAGAAAAACTCAAAATGGTCACAAAAATAAC
>JBBPDA010000003.1:13898466-13924535 GCA_037974385.1 Arnoldichthys spilopterus | reverse complement strand
GGGTGGTCTGTAGGCTGAGAGTCAAGGAGGGGGATAGTGACCGGAGAGAAGGATTGTCTGATCCTGTCAACTTTATCATCAAAGAAGGTTGTGAAATCCTCAGAGGAGAGGGAGGACGGGGCAGGAGGAGGGGGAGGTTTGAGAAGTGCAGAAAATGTAGCAAAGAGTTTGCGGGGGTTAGATGCTGATTCTTCTAGTCAGGATATGAAAAAGGAAGACTTTGCAGCAGATACATCTGTAGAGAATTTAGATAGAAGAGTTTGGTATGTTTACTTGCAGTTGTTGCTGCACGGGGGATCACATCAGAAAGTAAAAGCAAATGTTCACTTTTTCTCATTAAATAAGTTGCCAAACTTAATATTTTATTTCAATTGTTTTACTGGTTTCTCTTTATCTACTTTTAGGATTTGTGTAAAAAGCTGATGATGTTTAAGGTGAATGATTTTAGTGGTACTTCTACTGGTCTGAGACTTAAACCGGTGACCTACAGGTCACAGGGGCAACTCCTGAACCATTACACCAACACTGCCCCTTTTGGTGACCTTTATTCAGAAATATAAAAAAAATTCTAAAGGGTTTACACACTTTCAAGCACCTCTTTGTGTCCGGAATAATGAACAAAACTGCAAATTGTTTTATACTGGCAGAGAAAGCTATAAAACATTTAAAATGAGAAATGTTTATAAAATTACTCTCAAAAGGGATTCATTTGGAACATGGTGATCATAGCTCAAGCAGATAAATTGTCAGGAAATTAAGGCTGTTCCTGCCGATTATATTAATCAAGCAATTTACTGATCTAGGCAAATAATAGTATCAAAACTGTAAATATCTTACCATCACTATAAAAAGTTTCAAATTTCTATTTTCAAATTACTTCTGTGGTTTAGTTTAGAGCATTTTAATCTGCATTGAAAAAAGTACTTTTAACTATAGTTAATTAAACATTAATGATTAATATTAAACCTTTAATGGTTAATATAAGACTTGAACTATTTGAACACTTTTGCATAATTATGAACATGTTTCACAATGTAGACATGGTCTTAAGTGGAGCTCTTTCAACCTTCTTGAATAGGTTTTCTTTAGTTACTTCTGCATCTATGGTTTCAGTAGTCATCTTATTAAATCAAAATCAAAGGCCAGTTTAGGTCAAGATCTTGAATTATTATTGATTCTTTTGGATTTGTTTTTGACCATTACATTTTTAAAGATTTCTTATATGCATTGCGTCTCTCCTATGTGATGCTTTCCCACATTTTTTGTAGTTTAACTGAAATGGGCCTCAATCTGTTTTTTTTTCTGAAATGTAAATACATTATGACTAGGAGGCTTTGAGAGTTTGGTTGGAGTGTTACTGAAAGAGGTTGATCTGAGCTAGGTCTGTAGCCTTCAATACTGCTGCTGGCCACTAGGGGGAAAAGCTCCCTGCAGCAGATGTACTCATAGCAATCAGTGCAGCAATGTGCTGAGTGCAGCTTTGCTGGGCCTTTCGAGCACATGCTTAGTTCAGTGATGGAAAGCTCTCTTAATAGGCTGAACCTCAGGAGTTTGATGAGGAGGTCCAGTGTTATTTTATGTGCTGAGAGATGTGTTGTCATCTCCATAATAAAGTACATGTCTGTGGCATTCAGTGTTACTGCAGTGCTGCTGGAGCCTGGGTGTCAGAAATGGAGATAAATGCATGTGGATTCCCCTACACTGATACAGCACTCCACTCTTTCACCTAGCTAAAGCCCATCTGCACACACCTCTGGTGTCAAATTAAGGGAGAGTGATGTCCATGGGGCTGTCCACAGCTTGTGTAGCTGTATAAGTGTGATGTGGACAGAGGCTTGATGTTTCTATTAAAAGTAGAAGCTGTGGTGAGCTCAACAAAGATAGAGCAGCTTTAGAGGATTACCTGCGCTGAATGCTCATAAATACACTCCCACTAGCCCAGAGGAAACGTAGCATGTGATGAAGCTCCACTAAAGCACTTTGAACATGAATGATGGAGGATGAATAGTTTCCAGGACGGGAGAGAGAATGGGGGGGGGGGGGGCGGACCTCACATGTAACCTCTTGACCTCAACTGCCCAGAATTCTGTCAATATTCCTTATCTAACAAACTCTGTCTTCTGTGCTATTGTTTTAGCACTTGCATACCAGAACACAATGTCAAGTAGCTGTTTTTTTTTAACCCTAACCCATCACTGAACCCTGTACATAATACACTGCCATTATGAAATCACCATCATTCAGAACCCCCCTCTCTCTTTCCCTCTCTCTCTCTCTCTCTCTCTCTCTCTCTCTCTCTCTCTCTCTCTCTCTCTCTCTCTCTCTCTCTCTCTCTCTTTCTGTCTTTTTCTCTCTCTTTCTCTGTCTCTATCTCTCTCCTATGATCCCTGCCTTTCTCTCTTTCACCCTTTCTCTCGCACTCAGTTTCTCCTCTTTATCTTTCCCTCTCTCTCTTACTGCACCTTCTTAATTTTGCGTACACTCGCTTGTTTGCTCTCTCACACACGGTAGCCCCATATACCTTTCGGCTCTACCCCACAATGTAATTGTGCCTGAACTCTTATCAGTTTCTAGAACAATCAATTCCTTCTCTCTCTCACTCTCTCTCTCTCACTACCCTGAAGAGCTGTTGAGAGCTTTGCTCCTTTATTACTGAGTCTAGAAATCTCTGCAGGTGGTCAGGAGCTCTATGCCTGGGGAGAGGGGACTTCTGGTTCTTTCTCTCACTCTCTTTCTCTTCCTTTCTCTACCTCTCTGTTGTGTGTCAGGGTTACTCTGCGCTATCTCTGCTGACAGCAGTGCTCCGGACACTGGCTTTGAAGAGAAAGATGTGGTGTGAATGTGATGAGACCCTGGAGGAGAAGGATGAACTCCTGAACCAGAGCGAGAGAGGGTATTAAGTGGTGTTGTGCCTGGGAGCTGTCAGTTATAGAGTAAACAGTGACATATGAGAGTATAGCTGAGCAGGGACAGTGGCTAGTCTGAGGGTGCACACTTACACTACTGCCTTTTCACTGACTACCAGCACTGTACCTGAGAACAGCATGCTCATTATGGCTTTGTTATTGCAATAAACAATTTCCTATTATTCACACCCAAACCTAGTTTGGGTTAGACACAGAAATATTAACACTGGGCATAAAATGAAGTCCTGCTGTACTCATGGATTGTTTGCCCTCAAAACTATACCTTCCTCTATTAGGAGTACTGTAAAACTTTTTTTAATCTACAAAGGTAGTTTATGCTCTTAACCACCCACTGCTGCAAATGCTGTTGATAAATCAACAAAAAGGGCAATACATTGTTTTTGAAAAGAGAGAGTATTACTATTACATATTAACAATAACTAAGGACGAATTTCTACAGTAGCACTGTGGAAACCAACATGTTATTATTTATACCTCCAGTTAAAAATTAAAGAATCCAACTTGCTGGTTGACTGACATTTACATTTGGGGCAAAGGAAAATGTGTGTACATTGACTATTGCTGTAAGGACACCTGATATTCAGTTCTATGTTTAATTGTTTTAAGAGGTCATGAGACAGATTAGATCAGTCAGTTCCTGTCTTGATACAACGTCCTGTATGATTGGTTTTCAGTAAAGCAGCTGTTAGTCCCAGCCTCTCACAGTCTACTGTTCTTTTTCTCTCTAGCTCTGGTCTCCATGCTCTCAGCTTATTAGTTTAATGTGTCTTTCTGCAGATGAAGACATATGGCTGCTTTATTGCTGCTAACAATACCAATCAATACTCATGAATGCTGAAGTATCGTCATATTCCATAAATCAGAGCCATTGTGTGGACTGACAGTGATCATCTTCCCAAACACACAAAAACATAATTTTTTTCCTCCCTCTTTCTCTCTCTTTCTCTCTGTCGCTCTGTCTCCTCTCTCTCTCTTTTTCTTTCTTTCTTTCTTTCTTTCTTTCTTTTTCTCTGTCTCTCTTTCTCTCTCTCTCTTTCTTTCTTTCTTTCTTTCTTTCTTTCTTTCTCTGTCAATCTGTCTCTCTCTCTCTCTCTCCTTCTTTCTCTCTTTTTCTCACTGTCGCTCTGTCTCTCTCTCTCGCTCTCTCTCTCGTTCTCTCTTTCTGTCTGTCTCTCTCTTTCTTTCTTTCATTCTCTCTGTCGCTCTGTCTCTCTCTCTGTCTCCCTCATTCTCTGTCTCTCTCTCTCTCGCTCTCCCCCCCCCCCTCCCTCAGTCTTTCTCTTTCTCTCTCACTTACACACTAGCACAAACACATGCATAAAGACTGGTTTTGATTACTGTGGCTTATCTGTGCTGACCACAGACTGATACATTGTGTTGCACTTAGAACTTTGTTAGCTTGTACATGAACTAAATCTGGTCACTTTATAATGTTCACCGTAACTATTTAATAATTAAGGCAAACACACATGCATTTACCGGCAATTTTTTCAGAGCAACACTACATTCATTTTATTAGAATGGATGCAGCAGTGGGCTATATCACATTGCAGATTTTAGGCCGAGTCACAGTAGGGTTAGTGAATGTTTATGAGCAAAATCACATTCATTTCAATCTTTTTCACCCCAATGATCAATTTTATGTAGCAGTCATCCAGATAAAGAGACAGCCCTCGTAACATTTTACTGGGTCGTCACACTGGCCATCACACTGGCTATTAATACACACATGAAAGAGTGACTGCTTGCTACACAGTTAGTGAGGAGGATCATTATTTTAAATTTGTATTTTTACTGTTTGTGGTAGACGAGTTAGCCAGCATGCTAATGGTTATGTTAGCCTCTTGGCTAACCACAGCTGCACACAAATCAGCCCACTGCCACCAACCATGCTATTTATCTTCAGTTTTTGTTGCTGACCACTGTGAGAGTATGTAAGTATATGATATAATTATTTTTGCTTTGGTGTAATTTCTTCCAACAATCTTGCCTATTTTGCAAAGTAATGTGAACTGCTGTTATCTACTGTGACTGCTTTTCAAAATACTTCAATTTAGTATGCTAAACACTGTGTTAAATTCATCTTGGGTTATTGATGTTAGTTTTAAATAAAATCGTGGTTATCACTCCAATTTCATTGAATTTCTTTAAATACAAAAGCTTTTAACAAAATTAACTGCTTGTATATTTTGGTTAATGAGTGCAAGAATTTAAATTGGTTAGCCAAGTACTGAGGTGCCTGATTTTATGTGTTATTACACTCACTTTTCCTTTAACCCTTTAAAAATGCCACGCCTCCTTTTTATTAATGCACCGCTCTCTTTTCTAACACAGGTCAGTGTGGTATTAGACTCTGGGAGGAGAGAGAGAAGCACAGTGACATTGCTAGACAGGGTAAGAATGGGACTATATCTAATGTTGCTTCTATATCTAAATTCAATGCCTTTAGAATGAGAATCAAGTGGACATTGTAATTGGTCTGGTCGACAACCGGGGTACCGGACAAGGGACATCAAAACCAAACTTGGAGTTCCGAATTAGTCATCTAGGTGTCCTACAGACACAGAAATACACACTCAAATGTAGGAGCTAGATTTAACAAGGTAAATAAATCTGCTAGACCTAAACAAGCTAGCTAACAATCCAGGCTACAGCATTTGTCTTTGTAATCTAGGGCAGAGCTACAGCCTGCAGTAGATAAAAAGCTGGCAGTCTCTTATATTATCACAAGCAGTCTGCTTCATTTACCTCACTTTTAAACATCCTTGGCAGTCTGGAAACATTTACAAAAGTGTAACTGGCTTAGACGGGTACAGCAGCATGAATGATGCTGACTGTACATGGACTACATTTCCCATAAATCTGCACAGGGACTTCAACACTTTAAAATAGGTAAAAGATCCACTTTGTTTAAGCTAGTTGTTTAAATAGCAATTTAACTAATTTTTTTATTTCCACAAAGCTAAGTCTATGCTTTTAAAATTTCTTCACTACTGTGGCTATGAAAAAGAGTTATTGGCATGAAAAAGAGACTGATTGTGTATCATGCAGTCAGGAGAATGTTTTGGTTGTTGGTGTTTTTTACTTTTATGACAAAGTGACATAAACTGCAAATATCTTCTATTATGCAAATTAGACTATAGATATGATGTATCAGGAATCAAAAGAATAATTGTGTTAGCTTCCCAGAAATTAGATGAATTAAGTTATAGGTCTTTTTTCATATTTTGAAAGCTATTATCTTAAGTTTTGACTTTAATAATCAAACAATAAATCAGGAGGTTAGTTTGTTTGATGGAGGACCTATTTTTGGTAAGGTTGCCCATAAGGATGTATGAATGACAACATGAATGCCCTATATATTCAGCTCACAGGATGGGGCCATCAGATTGTTTAAATAAAAGTTTTCCAATACAGATATTTTCAGATTTTATGCAATGATCTATACATGATATGCTAAAATTATGCTGTAATTGTAGTCTACAGCATACTACACTATATCGATTTGGCTCAGGAAAATACAAATGTTCAAATACAGCTGACCACGAACAGGAAAAGAAGTGGGCCAAATGAATTGTGTCTATTGTTTCTAGCTGGTTGAGTGGAATAGGTGTGTGTGTGTTTCTGTTTGTATGTGAAAAAATTCCTTTTAGGTTTACAGAGGAGGAGGATGGATTTATTGAAACTTACATGTCCATTAAACTTTGGTGCTTGAAGAGCATTGGTCCACTGTAACAAAATGACAGCCATTCTGTCTCTCTCTGTCTCTCTGTCTCTGTCTCAGGGTTATATGATTGTTCTAATGACACACCAGTGATACATGACACAGCACTCTAGCAGGTTCACATGCATGGGAGAAGGGTGTGTGTGTGTGTGTGTGTGTGTGTGTGTGTGTGTGTGTGTGTGTGTGTGCGTGTGTGTGTGTGTGTGTGTGTGTGCACGTGTGGGGTGGAGGGTGACAGGTGGTGAAAGGTGATAACTCATTGTGGAATGTTGCGTTTGACAGAGCAGCACACAGCAGCTAAAGTGATCCTAATAACACACGTCATTCACTGGCTATATCTGATGACAGCAGAACTGTTCTTTTTGGCCACACTGTCACACTGTGTTTGTGAAAGAGCAAAAGAGAGAGAGTGTGCACACTGTGCCTACGTGTGTGGGTCAGAGACAGTAATGATAGCAGCTCTCTAGTTTCAGGTTAAAAAGTCACTGTGCTGAAAAATGGCCACTTCCTGCTCACTCCCACTGCCACAGGAGTGGAAATCATTTCTCTCTCTCTCTCTCTCTCTCTCTCTCTCTCTCTCTCTCTCTCTCTGTTTCTCTGTCTCTCACTTTCATATTTGTCTGTAACTCACTCATAGGGAAACGTGACTAAGGCCATCCTCCTCTCGTGTCCGGTGTTTATGTGGGCTAACTGTGATGAGTGATAACTGGAACTTGTGTGTGTGTGTGTGTGTGTGTGTGTGTGTGTGTGTGTGTGTGTGTGTGTGTGTGTGTGATGTTATATAGTGAAAGACACTCACTGTAACAGCTACCAGTGGAGTTGATCTGGAAGTGTTCATGTGGAATAATTTCCTGCTCTTGGTACACTTCGCCATTAATCCCTCACTCTTTCTTTTTCATCTGTCCTTTTCTCATTCTATTTCTCTTTCACACACACTCTCACATGGACATTCACTTTCAGTTCAGAAGCCAGAAACAGAGCCACTAGTTTGGGTTTAAAGTAGAAAGTGTTGAAATAACTGTTGAAAGCACTCAAGATGCCTTTCAATCTACCTGTTACCTTTTTGTTTCTTTCTCTCTCTCTCTCTGTCTCTCTCTGTCTCTCTCTCTCTTTGTCCCTCTCTCTCTCCCTCACACTGCTCGTGGCTGTATGCAGTGAGGAATTCTCTTATCTTTATTGTCGTTAGTGCTGAATACTCCTGCTCGTCTCTGCCTTACATCAATGCTGTAACATTGCTCACATTCCACCACATTAGACAGTTAGACAACACACACTTATTTATTTACTCTTTGGCATTAATGTAGTTTCAGTTTCAAAAGATAAATGAGTACATGTACATAACAACAATAAAAAACATTAACTACATCACTTAACAGTTTCACTATTTTCTTTATTGTAAAAGTAAATTAAGAGTTAAGCTATTAATGTGGATCAGGTGCTGTTTTCCCTATAATAATGCATCAGGGCTTTATTCTCTTATATATAAAACTACATAATTCTGCATTTAACCCATCACACGTGCACACATGGAGCAGCGGACAGCTATCAATAGCACCCGGGGAGCAGTGTAGTGGGACGTTACCTTGCTCAAGGGTACCTCAGTAGTGCCCGGGCCGGACTTAAACCTGCGACCTTCAGGTCTCAGAGGCAGCGTATTCATGCATTCTAAACTGTACTGTCTTTAAATATTCCCTATCCTTGTTCTTTTTTGTTCTGGTAGGGTTTTTAGATGCAAAAAGCAATGTTGTGTGCAGAAAATATGACTGCATAAATATTGATTTTCACTTTACTATTGTTCGTATTGATGATGTGTTTTATTTAAATGAGACCAATGTGTGTGTGTGTGTGGGGGGGGGGGATCATGGAAACTCCAGTATTTTTTCACTGTATTATTTTGCTTAGTTTTTCTTATTTTCATTTCATTTTAGTTAATTTTTATTGATGGTGTATTGAATCTCTCTTATTTGTTCAAAGAATTAATATGTATAATCAGTGTCAAGTTATGCACATGCTGTTATGTGCATCTGAAAAAAGATTGTAGGAGTAATGAAAACAAACCCATTGCACTATGTAAGATGGCAGAGGACTAGTGTAATGTCTCTCTCTGTGGCCCAGCCTGTCTTTGTCTGGCAGTGGGGGATGTGCTATAGTTCTGGTGCTTCCCAGCAGGGGGAGTCTCTCCTTATTTCTGAGTCATGTCTGCTACAGAGTCAGCCAGGCACACTGGAAACTTGAAAAACTTTTCTTTTAGAGCTTGACTTAATTCACATAGGTCAATATATTACATTTTTATTTAACAATCGTTTGGTCATATGAAACTGCTGTTTAATTTGGTCACATAGAACTACAGATTTTTAAGAAAACAGTAGAACATTAGTTATTTAAAGAATAAAGGTGTGATGGTATATTTGATAAACAATTCTAAAGGGTTCTATTAGATGTTCATGCAAGGAATAGCTGTACAACATGATTAACACTATTAACTGTTTAATTTGCTCTGGATGTCTCTGCTCTCCTCAGCTTCGACTGTGCAAACCTGCAGGTTAGTGCACATAATCCTTGTTAAGCCATCCTGCACTCTGTGAGAGTGGGGCACCTTAGAAAAAAAGCAGTGCTTACAGTACAATCCTAGCAAAGCTGCGGCTTAGCAGGGTTAAGTGTTGTTCAGCTCTGTACACTTGAGTACTGAGACACAGGGAATTCATCTTCAGTATACACACTCAAACACTCACACATACACAGGATGTAGCCTATATGCACTTCCCACTCTCAGACCCCAGCTATCAGGGTCATTTCCACAAATAAATAATACAGGCTTTATGAATTTACAGTCAAACTTGAAACCATATTATTAAACAGTTCCAGTTAAGCTAATATGGCAAAAGTTAAGCAAACATGACAACATGAAGATGATCTAAGTTCTGTGTTGTCAACACAATTGCATTAGGAGTCCCTCTAGTGTACCTATGGGGGGTTGGTTTGAGGCTCATTGGACAAAAGAAAACAATAAGAGTCTCTTTGCTGTTTTAGTAAACTCCACCCTGACCAATTCAGCCTGACATTTCCTCATTGAAGAGAAAAACTCTAATGAGTAGCACAGTTAGTAATTCCTGCCTGATCCTGCTGGGTGGAAATGTCTATGCGTGTGTGTGTGTGTGTGTGTGTGAGTGTGTGTGTGTGTGTGTGCATGTGCGTGTGTGTGCGCGTCTACAGGCATTTGCACTGATCCTGTCAGAGTAGACCGATTATGTGGAAGTTGAGCTTCCGTAGTCTACAGAAGGTGCACATTCACTTCTACCACCACCCCATCCCCCCTCACCTCCCCAAAAAAAGGCATGTGAATATACACATACAAACTCGTGCTTGGCTTTATACTCACATACCACAGTGGAAACTCACATGCATATACTGAGTGTGCATGAAGATATCAGCTTAACCCAGCTTGCTTCATTTCTTAGTGAAACCTCAAAAAACACCAAGGCCTTACGTCTTTAAACCATTTCTTAAGCTTTATTTGTTTATTTCATATTTTCACTTTGACAGTGAAGTGTGAAATAGGCACATCATTTGTTGACAGTATACAGTGTCTTTTTGTGATTTGCTTTGTATGAACTGGACTCAAGAAAGCATTTTCTGTATCAGCCAGACCTTCAGTTGTGCACACAGCCAAAATGAGCAGGGGATATGATGTTTTCAGTTTTGTTCAGTTACTAATGAAAAGCAAATGTGAAATGAGTTCCTTCACACAGAACAATATGTAGCTTTAGCTACCCAGCCTAGTCCTCCTAATCCAAACTTAACCAAGAAGCTCAGTTTTCCAGCTGCCCTCACTGCTAATGCTTGTGTCCTTTATCATGAATAGTAAAAACAGGCTTAAAATGCCAGATACTGAAAAGTTTTTGCAGTGTGTGTATATGTAGATATAGTTACACTGTTCTGTAATTAATTCCATAATTCATAACCGTTACATCAATTTAGGTTTTACACCAACAGGTATATATATACATATATATTCTATCAGAGTCAGCATTCACTTTATACACCACAGTAGCTCTGTGGCATTTGACCAGGCGGACTAACCTTCACTCGTCACATGCATCAGTAAGCCTTAGGTGCCCTTGACCTCATCATTGATTCACCAGTTGTCCTTCCTTGGATCACTTCCGGAAAGTACTAACTGCTGCACACCTGGAACTCTCCACAAGACCTGCTGTTTTAGAGATGCTCTGACTCAGTTGTCTTGTCATCACAATAAGGCCAAATAAGGTCAAAGTGGCTCAGATCCTTTTGCTCACCCACTTATTCCTGCTTCCAGCACATCAGCTTTAAGAACTGATTGTTCACGTACTGCCTAATATATATTTGCTCTCCAAAAAGAAAATTACAGCAAGAAAATAGATTGTCAAGGAAAATACAGGCAACACTCAGGCCTTTAGAATAATATACATTCATAAATCATCTTGAATTTAAATCTTGAACTCAACTGAAGGAATTTTACATTAATTAGTGGAGGAAATGTTAGCAAGTCAATGTCAAGCTGATAGACACACAGATTAAGTTATTTCTGCTGTAGGGGACAATAATAGTTTCTGAGGCAGAGGGTATACTCATTTTTACCCCACAGAAGAATATTACATCTGTTGATATTTTTGTTAAATGAATGATAAATATATGCCTATTTGAATATATGCCCTTTCTATTCTGTCTTCATGTTTAAATAAAATACATTGTTTGTATCTATTCAAATTTTATGACATTAAGACAGAATAGAAAAATCCTGCAAATGGGTGTACCCTAAACTTAGAATGTTTGATCCCTTTTGACTTCACAACCAACAAATAAAAATGAATGAACAAATCTGAGAAATACACTAACACATTTTTAGTATTCTGTTTGATTTAATATCACAATAACAAAATAATATCTAAATCAAATTTAAACCATAGCAACATTTATCCACTTCAGCATACAAACACAAATTTAGTGCATATAAATAGTTTGGACTGAAAGTTTAGAATCTGCACTTTTAACAAACATTAATTTGTTGTCGTCACTAATATCTGAGACTTCTAAAGGTTAAAGGAGAATTCCTCAGATTTCTGAATGATCAATTAAATTGTTACATTTGTTAAAAGTACATTTCTATAGTTATTCATAGCATTATTTCACAGTGTTGGTGACAGTAACCAGATATCTGAAGTGTTTAATGGCTTCTAAAGCTACATCACATAAAACTATTACAGGGAATGCTCAGAAAGATGCTGCCTAGTACCCAAGACATTGCTTTATGGTAGTTTTCATGGTAAGATATAGACTTTTACCTTTATGGCAAATTACACTACTAAACATGCTACCCAAAGAAAGTACATTTTCAGATTATTTATCATTGTCAACATCACCAAGTTAAACAAGTTAAATTCACCAGGCATATGTATGTTCACTGGTCATTTCACATACATTATTCACTTTGTGACTCTTGGTTCCTATCACAACCAATGTAATGAAAATCTGAGTCAATGAGTTTCTCTACTGTGCACCATTTCACCTCTCAAAACACTCTGAAAACTTTTACAATCATATTAGATATATATTAGATTTGAATTACTAAAGAAGTTGCGTGCTAAATATGAAGCTAATAGTGAATGGAGAAAAATGGCTGATCAAAAGAGCTTCATGAACTATTCTGTGCTTTAGAGAAAGAAACTTTAGGAAGCAAAATCTGACACCGAATTTAATTATAATTGACTGAGACACCTTTCATTCAGACAGAGCAGTAATTTTATATTAGGAACATAGAAGGCCCAGGATCAGTATCACACACACACACACACACACACACACACACACACACACACAGATCTTAATGTTGTCATGGTCAGAGATGAGCAAAGACTCTGTGTTCAGCTAGAAGCCAGGCAGTGCAATTTTAACTTGCTCTGTAAACACACACAACTGGTTTCATAAACTCTAGAACATAATCCATATCTGGCTCTTTGCACACCCAAACACAAAAGACTCCACATTCACATATCTATGGCCATTATCTATCAATTAAATTGTGTGTGTTCTGCACAGGGTGCTGTTTGCCATGCTGCGCTCTCTGACCAAGCGCTGAACTCTCAAACACTCATGGAAAACACGGTCAGCCAGCGCAAGCTCATTTGTCATGCTGCACGCTGACAGTAAAAGGTCATCGGCTCCCATCGCTGCTAGCCAGAAACAGCAGCCTCCATATTACCCAGCACTATGGATTTGTCTAAGACTGGGAAGATGAAGACACATGCGCACACACGCGCACACACACACACCACACACACACACACACACACACACACACATACACACAGAGCTTTATCTAATCTAGGCCAACTATCTGTGTCTACCTCCCAGGCGGCTAAAGTAATGGAGAATAACCATGCATTTACACTATACTTTGTGTGCATGTATTCCTCTACTAATTATTTGCCCTTAATGCTGAGTTTTAAATTAGGACTGCAACCTTGAAAATCAATAATGCAAGTCCAGACCAGTGAGTGAAAGACACATGGCTATGTATATGAATTGACATTTTAATGCCTTCTGGTTCACCTCTGGCTGGCCTGCTCTGTTTCTCCTTGTTTATTGCTGTATCAAAACCCTCTGAATGCCCTATTAAAGATCCCTCAACCAGCACTAGGAATCACTATCTGGCAAACTATGTGCTCTCTCTCTCTCTGCCTCTCTGTCTGTCTGTGTGTGTCTCTCTCGGACTACTCTCATTGTTGCTGTCTCACTGTTCACACTCATAAGAATTATTTTTAAGTTCAATCATCTAGGGGCTAAACAAAATACCATTGCTTAAAATCCAAAAGTGGTGAAAGGTACAAGATGATGACTTCGTACCTTTTTTTTAAATAAACATCAGGCTTTCTCACAATTCCTGGGCATAAAATATGAATCTTAGTGACTTTATAGTTTATAAAAGTGGAAGTTTACTACTGGATTTTGATGCCCTTTTTGTAAAGAGTGTTTTTTTTTAATTAGGCTCTTCAGTCCCCTAACAAGCCTTGATCATGGGGCTGTAGCGCCTCTCCTGCAGTCTGCTGCACTCTGCTGTGCTCTGCTCTGCTGGGGATGGATGGGGGAGAAAAGAGGAAATAGGAGCTTACACATCACGCGCAAATGGTCAAGTTCCTGGCCCCCTCCTCCCTGGCTGGCATGATTTAGTGGAGGCTCTCTCTTCCTGCCATTATTTGTCCGGTGAAGCAACGCTGTGCACTGAGGGAGCTGCCTGGTGCCATGACCCAATGGGGCGGGCCACACTGCTACTTGCTACTTCACTCGGCCTACAGTTAACTCTCTGCATTCTTGCACTTACCCTAACACCTTACAGGGCTCAGGGTTGGGTATCTTGATATTGAAAGCTAATGTTATATAAGAAAACAAATGAAATGAAAGAAATGGTTAATAGAGCTACAGACTGTCATTTTAATAAATGCTAAATCTGATCTGCGAGTGCCAGACATGTAAGCTGTTTGTTATTGCATATTTGTGATAGGTAATAGTAGTAGGTAATAGTTTGGTTATTTACTTTACTCGTCTCCATGTGGGATATGTAATTACTGCTTCAGGATTTGTCCTTAGTTTCATCATTTTAAGTTGCAAATTACAAGTAATATTTCACATTAACAAGATTTCTGCACTTATTGCCCGAGAGAGTTGGTAATAATGAGGAGCAGAGGGAGTAGTGCAACTAATGGGGAAGATGATGGTGATGAAGTTTACAAATCTCTTCCACTTCACACACAGGGATGTTACAAACAAATCCCCCCCCCCCATCCTTAGTCATGTATTTAAAAAATGTAGGGATTAATAATGCTGTGTCTGTCAAAACACCACTTGAAACCATCTACAGTGTGTAACACAGAGCCATACCTCTTAGGATATGTGTAATGTCAATCATTTTGAAGCATTATTTCATTGTATTCATAAAATGTGTAGAGAACTGATCTTTGCTAAATGTCATAGTAGGCGGTGCTGTCTTTTATAACGCCACTATATTTATTAGAACACTACTATTACTTTCGTCTTGTCAGTGTGTGTATGTGTGTGTAGCACTCACAGAGGTGAAGAGAGGGTGAATCTGTCAGCCTGGGGCCACTGTCGTTCTGCTGAACCTTAGACATGACCAGGTCATGAGGCTGACCTCTTCCCCTCTCCCTGGCTCTATCACAGAGAGCTTATCTGCCTCAGAGACACTCAGACTCACTAACTAAAACTCTGGCCATACCTTCTATACCTGATATTACAGGCTGATATTAGATGCAGATATATGAATAGTTTTGTTTTAGCACATAGTTTGTGCAGTGATGCTTGTAAGTTTTTGAACCCTTTAATTTTTTATTTATATTTATGCATAAATATGACTTATGAATTTTAACCCACTGGTGCTCCAAAATGTCCTTTTCTCACTTTAGTAATGTAGCTAGTAAGTGAAACTGACCACTTTTACACACATGAAAATGTGAGAACTTTGGTTTCTAAGCAACTGGCAATCTGAAATATTCTCACTGGCATTTTGGAATAAAACGCTGTTCTAAAACTACAGCTTACAGAAAAAAAATCAATAAGCCAAACTGACAAGTTACACCTGTCCTCAGCCACAAGGCAGTTACTGCATGAAAATGAAAGAAAATCTACATGTGCTTAAATAACTGAAGTAAATATATAGACAAGAGGTGTATGTTGCATACAGTATATGTGATTATAAGATGAATGCTCTCACTTCTGCATAAATTTAAGGTAAAATACAAAAAGTGTTTAAGAAATTATTTTTCACTTGCTGCAGACACGTAAAATGTATTTTAAAAGCTTACTTACTAAAAAAAAATGATTAAATAATTTAGAAAATATTTAACATTATTTAAAAGTAGTTTGGTTAGGTTTTATTAATTATATAAATTTGCTAAGAGTTTTGTATTTTTTAGAATTCATATATTTTAGGTGTCATATTTAAGTAATATTCATAATATTTAAGTTAATAAATTGCTCAGTTTGATATTCAGATTTAATTAAAAATAATAAGGTATAAAAATAGCAATTCTTTCATGCAATTAACCTTTGTTCTGTGCTTTTTTTTCTTAAGTATTCAGACAGGCACTGTTTATGCACCAGCAATTTGAAAGTATCAACCAAAGCAATTGTCAACCCTGTAAATTGCTTCTGTAATTTAGAATTCACTGTTCCATCAATAACTCAAACCTTGCTGCCCCCACCACTGATGGCATAAGGTTTTTGCTCAAATGCTGTGTTTTTCTTTCTCTAAATGTAATGCTTTTCATTAAAACCAAAAGATCTGTTTTGTTGATCTGCCCTAATTGAAGAGCAGTGGCTTTCTCCTTTCAACCCTGCCAGGCACACCATTGTTGTTCAGTGAACATTAACATTAGCCAATGTGAAAAAGGACTTATGTTGCTTCTAATAGCAACCTTATCCTTATAGCCTATTACAGACCTTACTTATTATCATTGATCTTGAAGTTCTACTATTTGTTCGGTCTTTTTGACTGTGTATTGGTGGAGTCCACATTTTTAGAGATGGTTTTGTACCCTGATGAGCATCACCAACTTTTTAAGAGGTCCTCAGAAATCTACTTTTTTTAATGCCATGATAAACTTCTTTAAACATGTGTTTTAAAGATCAGACTTTGATTTTTTTGTTAAAAAAAAAAACAAGGTGCCCTCTCACACCTGGTTGTCAGCCCATTGTTTGAAAGCACCTGACTCTTAAATTCAACTTCAGATTTTCTGCTAATCCTAGATGTTCATATACTTTTGCCACTCACATGTATGTATGCTGATCAGCCAGTAACATTAACACAACCGGTGAATTAACAACAGGGTCATGGGCACCCAAGGCTCACTGATGCATGTGGGCAGGGAAGGCTAGCCTGTCTGGTTCAATATAAGAGCTACTGCAGTTTAAAAAGCGAAAGCTAACTGTGATGGAAAGAGCACACAATGCATCAAAGTCAGAGCTTTTTCACCAACATGGGTGGTACCTACTTGGTATTAAACAGGTAGTGTTAAAGTTATGGCTGATCAGTGAGTTTTTTAGTAAATAAATCGCCAAGCATGAGATTTCTTTTTAGAAAGAGTTCTTTTTAGCTGCTTTTAAGATATGTGTGAAAATGTGATGATGTTTATAAACATAGTTATGCTTAAATATATAAAATTCTAAAGGGTTTTCAAGCTTTCAAGCACCTCTGTTTCTTGTCTTAGCTGGTGCAGGAGTTAACACATGACACATAACACAACTTAGCCACTTAGATATTTTTAGTCACAGACAAGACCTGGGTTGTGAAGGGAGAAGACTGATGTCTCTGAAACCACGACAACAGCTGGTGTGGCATGGCGAATGGGGTTTCAATCAGAGGTGTTGTGCTCTGACACACACCATGTACTCTGACAGGTCACCAATGGCTTGCTTGACTAAAGCTTGTCTCTTTCCTAGCTTCAGACCATCCCTGTGTTAAACACATTGGCAAAGCCCAGCAATTGCAATTGCTTAGTGTGTCAATAGTAGTACTTAATATTGTTTTATGTTGAATGTTATTTTACTGCTCTGTTAAAAAATACAGTTCACATAGAACAAGAATATAACATTTCCTTCTTTTAAGCACATGCGTCATGCTATTTTGCTAACAACATTCACTTAATCAACATATCAAACCATTATTTCTGGTTTTCTCTTGTCACGATGCAAACACCATTCAGCTCTGCCTGTACAATAAATAACTTTTTGATGTGACACAAAACAAACAATGAACATCTTTAACAACTAACTGACTTTGTTGGCTAATCATTAGTGCTGTACAGGCCAAGTGTGTGAGAAGGAAAAACATGCTTTGATACATCCCTGTCTTAGACTTCAAATTAAACATGAAGAACCACCATGCACCACACGCCATTAGCGTCTCTCCATTGCATTTCACACTGCATAGAGCACGGTGGCATTGAAACGAGGGAATGAGGGAGGAGGACAAGGAACAGATCAAGTGGGGGGGACGAAAGAAGGAGGGGCTGGGTTTTTTTTTTGTTTTTTTTTTAGTTCATGCAGTCCGGTGGGATATGGAGCAGCAGCAAGCATACAGAGTGACATTCGGCCTGATAGAGGACATCACGTCACTGGAGACCCTCAGCACAGCAGCACACACGTGCATACACACTCACAGATCTTGGTTTTGTGGAACTGGGCAGGGCTATGTTTGTGTCCCACAGGGGAAAGCTGTTTGGGCAGAACTACTACATTGGCACATTTGCACCAGCATACATTACTGAGGCAGACAAACAAGCCAAGCAGAATGTGTTTTGTGTGTGTGTGGAGGCAGAGAGGGTCTGTGTTGCAGGCGGGGGAGGGGAGAGGTGAGCTGTGGTGGTAATATAACCATATGCTGGCTGTTAACAGAATGAAAAGTAAAGACATAACCATGATCCATCTTCATTAGGGTATTTCCCTTTTCCTGCACCTCATTGATGATGTGCTTTGGGGGGTGGGGGTGGGGGGGTCACCTGCTAGTGTCTCTCCATTGCTTGCTCACTCTTTCTCTTCTGCTCCTCTTCCTCTTCACCATCCTCCTCCGGCTCTGTTCCTTCATCTCTGTCACTTTGGCCTTTTCTTTCTTCCTGTCTTTCTTCTTTCGTCTCTCTCATTTATTACTCTGTCTGTTAGTGTCTCTCAGCCATGTGTTGCTATTGTAATGGGCTGTCGTTGCTGTCAGTAAATGGTGACCTGTATATCCAGGCTATGACCTTTAAATCTGGGCTATCCATGGTCATTTGGATTGACTTCTAATCCAAATGTTTTACATATTACACTTCAATACTGAATTACCACTTCCAAAACTACTCCAGCACTAACAGTGCTTTACTGTAGTATTGTAAGCAGACAAATTTCTAGCCTCTTAAGCCAATTAGCAGCATGTTTCAGGGTGGTGGTGTGTGCTTCAATGTTTATGTGGGAGCGCTGCTGTTCAAGGGTATTACTGGAGACCTTTGCACTCCTGCGCCTTCTGCGAGTGATCCATCGTGGGCTGATGAGCAGACTGAGACATTTAGTCCAGCACTGGGGAGCTACTACTGTTCACGCATGTGCATTCACTCACAAATCACACACACATACACACTCACACTCATGCATATTGTTCACAATCACAAAACAGTAGGCTGCTCTGGCATGGCCTGTGCCTACTAAACTCCAGCTGATATGGAATTGGAAAGTCAATCATCCAGTGATGAAAAATGATAATGGGGGAAAAATTCTGAGAGTTACTGGCTATTAATTTTAAATCTGTTAAATAGATTTCAATAGTGTATTGTTAAACAACAAGTAACTCGAATAAATTACAGGATTTCACCATCTTAAATCATATAAATATTTTTGTTGGATATTCCCAACATTCTTTTGGTTTGTTAATTAGCTCTTTTTGGGTAATACTGATAAACAGTGCCATATACCTATCAGATTCTGTTTTTTGTATCCATGTTTTTCCATGATTTATTCCTCAGAATGTCATAAGGAAAAGTGATATGCTCATAGAGAGGAGAGTGTGTACATGTATGTGTGAGGGAAGAGTCTCCCTGTGTAAACACTTTAAGGTAAGTGCAGAGATGAAAAGGGGTTTTATCTCTCTCATCAAGCGCTAACACAGAAGAGGCTAAACGCCACACTGACACCATAATTACATGATTTATGTCATTCTGCAGCCCACAGACTGCCATGGCACCTCTCGTTCTGCTGATTCATGAGCAAAACTCCGACGAGGCTTTGGAAGGGCGCATCAAAAGAATTACCTCGATTCATACAGCGATGTTTGTCTAAATAAATGGGAGGTGATCCATCTTAAAAGCAGACGGTAAAGTTTGTTTCTCCTCCTCAGGCTCCTGCCAGTCTGAGGGATGAGTTTCGGGTGGGGGGGGGGTGGATGAGCTGAGTGTTGTGTTTGTTTAATTAACTGTAAGCAAAAATGTAGCACATTATTTCTCCAAACCTTTGGTCTCTTTTCAGTTATGTGCAACGGGACTTTTTTTCTTATTAATTCAAATTTAGCTCAAAACTCTGCCAAAACCTTGGGGGGATGTCGAAATACATGTGCAATCTAAAAATAAATCTATGTTATGGCACAGTGGTTACAGAAGTCACAGAGGAGCTTGTTTCTCAGCTGTAGCAAGGCATGTGTTGCTGCATGGTTGGGAGGCACACATTAATTATAGTGCTCGTAGGAATTGCCCTGCCACACTGCTGACTTACTGCCCTTCACTGCCTCCATTCTGAGGGGGTTTCTTAACCTGCTATTTCACACAGTTTACTCCAGCCAGGCCGGTGAAACAGAGGCCTGTGTGTGATAGAAAGAGACAGACAGAGAGAGAATTATAATAAAGAGCTTAAAACCATGCATGTGAATGATGAGGTAAAGTGATTACGTTGAAAGCGATGTGAAAGTGATTTTCAAAACAAGGGTGCTATGGAATAGGAAACTTTTAAAATATGGAACTCGGTTCTTCTCTTTGCCTGTAGTGAAGGCATTATGGAGTAGCTCGAGGTGGGAAATATACTGTCTGTGTGTTTCCTCCTGCCTGGCTGTATGACAGTATCTCTCAGTATCTGGACACAGTGACTCCATTGTCATCGATAATGTGTGTTTATCTGAGCCATACACAATGCCTAGCTCCCCTGTGTGCATTCATCCTCTTACTTCCTCCCCTGGTCCAGCTCACTCATCTACATGTGGTGATATCTATATGTGGGACCTTATACTGACAAAACAATGTTTGCATCACTTCTTTTCATTACACTGTTGTACTGTAAATCAAGGGTAACATTTTACAAATCAGAATTTCTCAGTAAGCTGAATAACTAAAGCCAGAAGAGAGAATTTTTCAAAAGACCTCTGAGGATGGGACATCATTCTGTAGCTGGAAGAAAAAAAAAACTGATGGCTTTTTTGTTGCTTGTTTGTTTGTTTGTTTTGAAAATGCCCTTATTGAACCAACAATTGTTATAATCTCTACATTTTATCCTGTGTGTAATCTAATGATTTAAATAACTATGCAAGTGATTGGTCAAAAGCATTATTGCTACATACAGTTTGCTTTTACAGTTTTTTTCTTCCAGTTACAGAATGATGTCCCATCCTCAGAGGTCTTTTAAAAACTTCTCTCAAAGTACCATTGGACCCCTTAACTGTTCCCAGTTTTATTACCTCCGAAGGTATATACAACGTGCGTCTGTGTGTGTGTTTGTGTGTGACCTGACCTTTTAAAGAGACTGAATACATGAGTGAAAATGCATAACAAGTGGTCTACACAGTTGTCTCATGAATTAGGCCCTGTCCACACGGACGTCTGAATTAAGCATTTTCCTAGCGTTTCTGGGTTCAGATGAGCGCAGATCAAACGCTGATGTTTTTCTGCACGTTGGAACGAATCAGGCCCTCCACACGGGCTTTAGGGGCTCGCGTTTGGATGGTGTCAAAAAACGTTGCATGCAACTTTTTCTTGGCGTCAATATCTGCGCAAAAGAATTACGTTTATTTGCCATTAGTTCAGCTCTCTGGAGGACTACAGCCTTCAGCCAGAGTGTGATCCCAGTAGCGACGACGATATTTTTGCCGTATCAGAAGGATTTTTAACACAATGACATCAAGGTTTAGGTCTAAATAAAGCCACTGATCGATATTTCACGAATACGGTGCAGGATAAAACTCAAACCCCCCAGATTTCAAAAACACTGAATACTCCCCCCACAGGTGAACACACAGCCTACGTCGCTCAGAAATTTGAACGCCCGTGTGGACTAGGCCTTAGTCTTGTTAAAGTTATTTTAGCCTAAAATATTAAAACAATCAAAGGCTAACGTTTAGTAACGTAAAAGAAGCAGTCCCAGAGCCAAGTGTGGATACAAGTGAAATTTGGAATAACAAGTACACCAGCTAATGTTAGTCTTTGTAAAAACGACAATAATTCTGCCAACCCTTTAAAATTAAAAGAAAAAATTCAAGCTAATAACCTAAGCCACAGTTGGTTCAAAGGTTTGTGGTTGGAAATCATTTCAAATTTTCACAGAATTTGTAGGGAAAAAAGTCTCATTTGAGTTGCTGGTAAAAAAAAATTATACTGTAATTGTCTTTAATAATTACATTTTTGTTCAGTGCTAACTTTTCTGTTAGTCAGAGTGTGATCCCAGTAGAAGCGGCGATATTTTCGCCATATCAGAAGGATTTTTAACACAACAACGTCAAGGTTTAGGTCTAAATAAAACCACTGATCCATATTTCACTAATATAGTGCAGGATAAAGCTCAAATCCCACAGATTTATCCAAAGTGACTTCCAAGACACAGGAATAATCAAGCATTAGAGCTGCACAGGAGAACACTGAAGTGAGTTTGCTCTTTTTCTTAGTGAATCACTTGGGTGTGCCTGGATGACAAAAAGCTATCAAGCTAGATTTGATCAGACATTTTTTGTGCTGTTTGAAATTGTTTTTCTGTATTGCACAGAGATATGTTTAAATGTGAAGTTGTAAGAATAAAATTATTTTAGATCAATATGTAAGTCAAGTATTTAGGGCCTAAATAACCATGTAACATGTAAAACAGAAAGTTATTGTAATGCTGTAATCTATAAAAACATTTACTGGCCTCCAAAAAGCCTTTTGATTTTTTATCACATTACCATGCAGTAGCAGGTAGGGAAGAAATAATATTATATATTATAATTTCATGTTTCACCTCCCACTCATACTGCCCCACCCTTCAAAGGAACATTCAGCTAGCTCAGTGACTCAGCTTCATTTCATATTTTTGCTTGGCACACTGTGGATGGAAAATTTCAGCCATGGTTTCCCATTCAGGCTGGCTTTAAGAAAGGTTAACTTAAATAAGCGACAACTTTCCATTACGTTTCTACTAAACTTTGCCCATGTATGCAGCATGTTTTCACCTCTCATGTCATTACTTTCTGATGCTGGCAATATTGCTCTACAGTGCTTGTCTTGCATTTGAATGAAATGGTAATGCAATCTACCTGCCTCTTTACAGCATATTCTATAGGGATTGTACCTGTCTGACCCTCCTGCCCTCATCCAGAGGTGTTATATATATATATATATATATATTTTTTTTTTTTTTTTTTTTTTTTTGCATTCTTTTTCTGCTCCCCCTATCTCACCCTGTTCCAGCTCAACACCTCATATTATCAAACCGTCCAATTAGAACACCATCACTGTATCATTACACGGGCTGCTGACCAGCTGAAATGAGCTTTACCCACGGCAGCAGGCAGCAGCAATCTTTTGCGAAGGTAAACAAAACCAAGCACACACACAGGTCATTTAGGTGTAGCACTCATATCAGCCATGCTTCATCAGATATATGATTCATTTTTCTATCATAGAGCTATGTAAACTGTTTTTCTTTTTGGATATCTGTACATAACAGAATGCCTCCAAATTGTGCTCCCTGTGATTGCATATTGCTTTCTTTCCCTCCACTTATTATGAAATGAGCTCATGTGTCACTGAAATTGTTTTGAACTGGAAAATGAGATCAAATGGAATGCAACACCTGAAGGGTTCTGAAATGTAGCCTAATTAATCAAATAACTGATTTGGAAATCGTAGCCAAGCATGTAACTGAACTGCTGTTTCCTACTGTCTGATTAGAAGCCTTTAGATTGTGTAGTTCTTTGTATTTTTTTCATCTTTATGTGGTGTTGCTATAGTATTAAATTGAATGAAATGTTTGAGTTTATGATATGAATAATGCTTTGTGACCGTTTGAATGATTGTGTGCACTGTATATTTTTGTGTTGACAGCTTCAGTGGGTTGTTAATGTGATGCCAGAGGCAATGCTGTTGATTGTGTGTGTGCTCATGTGCAGTTCTGACTGACAGGGACATGTTCCTAAAGCTCTTTGTCTTTTGAGAGCTTCAACAATTACCTGTCACACTAAGACAAGACAAAATCAGACAGCAAACAGAACACATACACTCCAGCACAGAGATATTTTCCACTTTCATATTGCGCTTTGGTCCTGCAGTCTGTAGAATGTGTCCAATATATAGGCTTATTGTGCATTATTGGAATGATTTTCCATAGTTGTAACAGGTCAAATTTTTTTCTCACGTTTCAGCTTCATTGTACCTCATTGTTAGATGGTTATTGCAATGCACTGCATTTTTGTGGCACTCATGGTATCAGTAGACCATGGTGTGCATATTGAGACAGACCATTTGTCTTTGTTTCCCCGTGGTTAAGAAAAGCAAGCCGCATACAACCGCCATCAATGGTTCAGGCTATTTTGTCACATGTAGTAAACATTCTCTTGGCAGGCTGCTAACAAGGTCACTGAGTTGTTTTCCAGATTAAGCAGTGTTACTGCACCCATGATGGCCATTTGATGATTATTCTAATGTGTAGTGGTGTGCTTAATGAGCAGCCAGAGATTGCACTGTGCTATTACTTATGCGTACACTCACATTACTAATGCTAACACTGACTTTCATCCTCCGAATATAAAGTTTCATTACTGCAAGTCTTCACCATGCCATTGATTTAAGCTGATTTATGTCTCACTATTGTAAGATAACACCATACTGCTAGATTGATTCTAGAGATGACTTCATTGTCATAAACAATAGTTAACCACAGACAGGAATTGTTTGTCTGTTTGCATGTACAGAGATGGCTGCAGCAAAGCCTCTCGCTCTCTATCTCTCGCTTTCTGTCTTTCTCTCTCTATCTCGCTGTCTCTCTCTATCTCTCTTCCCCAGACTCTCTTGTGCTTTCTCTCTTTTTTCCTCTGTTTTTGTCTTTTCATTTTTTCTAGTCTTTCTCTTTCTTTCTCTCTCTCTCTCGCTCTCTCTATCTCTTGCACTTTCTCCACCTCTCTCACTATCTCTCTCTCTTTCTACGATGTGAAGTGGCTATGGCAATTCTCATTGTGCAGACTGACATTGGGCTGATGATTTTTGTAAGGATAATGCCCTGTGTGTGTCAAGCAACCAACAAATAACTCCAGTCATTTTCTCCTGCATTATTACACATCCAGCCAAACGCCCATTTTTCCACCTTCTGTGCAGGAGGAGGACATAAAGAGTAGCCTGGGAAGAGAGGATTGACAGAGAGAGAAGAAAGAGGAAGAGAGTGGGGGATGGGTAAGGAGGACAGTGAGTAGAAATGAGTGTAAAAGTGGTGGACTCAGCATTTTCTGTGTGAAGATGCACAGCCATCTGTGTGTAGACAGGCAGGCGTCTGGCCGTCATTTGTCCAGTGTGGTGTGTGATGTGGCAGAGTGTGAGTGTCACTGGCAGGAGCGCAGCCCTGTGATATATGAGTTTCTACAGTGTCGTGATTAGTGGCGCAGTGCTGGGGAGCCATGCTCCTCACCTCATCAGTTCCACAGCCTGCCCCACACCCTCGCAAACCACAAAACCACACACTGAAACCACACACTGCAAAAGCACCCAAAAACACACACACACACACACACTCCACACCACCCATAATATTACAGAGCAGCCTGACCAGATCAATCGAAGCATAGGCAGAAAATTAGAATTTTAATAGAGTGCCTGGGAGTGCTAATTAAAAAGAATGATTATATTTTGTCTGAATGTGTACAATTAAAAAGACAAGGGATTCACCATTTGCTATTTAAAAAAATTTTTTTTGCTTAACTTTCAAAACTAGACTGAAATTTGATGTTGCTATTAGATACTAGTAGAATTAATATTATATATCTATATACATTGCACATAAGATACATGTGTGTGTGTGTGTGTGTGTGTGTGTGTGTGTGTGTGTGTGTGTATTTCATTGTCCTGCACAGTTGTGCCAAAATGATCATCTCTGGGCCGGCAGGTGATAAATAATGTCTCCCATTATGATTAATACACCTCACCAGAGAGACAAAAGGAGAGAGAGGGAAATCGCAAACAAACTTGAATAGAGGAACACAACTGTCAGACAAGTGGGAGATAATTGTTGTGGGTACCATGGAAACTGAAGCGGGAAGAAAGAACAAGATGGAGTGAGAAGGGGAAAAGAGGCTGAAACCTGACTGTACCATCCCAAGGTTCCCCCCACCCCATCCTGTCTGTGTCCTCTGGGAGTTCATTACACACCAATGTAGTTCACATAGCCCTTTCTTATCCTTTATTGCCCCTTTAAACCCTTGCACACATATAAAGGGACAGAGTTATAGCACAACAAAGCATTTTTATATACAGTGTATTTATAGTAAACATAAATTAGTGCTGCTCGCTGTCTGTGCTGTTTTGTACCCTGAGTCTATCCCATATATTTCATTTGGCCTGCATTTACAAGTGTGTGTGTGTGTGTGTGTGTTTGTCTATATATATATATATATATATATATAT
>JBBPDA010000003.1:13856240-13898415 GCA_037974385.1 Arnoldichthys spilopterus | reverse complement strand
TATATATACACACACACAGATGGTTAATACATGGCATGAACTCAGCCATATTCATTTCCTTTTGTTAGGGGCTTTTCTATAAACATGCACTTCACCACGTCCAACTCCATCATAATCTTTCTTCATCTGCTACCTCTTACCTCTGTTTTGATTGGCTATGGCCATCAGACTAACGATTGATGGGAGCTATCTTGCCCAGTCATAGTTGAGCCTTGCTATGACCCTGATGTCTAGTCTAAAGAATGACCTCTGTAGGGTTGAGGCTGTGGTCAGCCAGGTCCATAATGACTTCACAGCTTATGGGTAAATATGAGTGATTGGTAATTGAGCTGAGTGTGTGAGTGAGAGACCCAAGCTGTCTGAGGCCCACAGGCCAGGCTTTGTGCTATGGGCAGCGCTGGCCAGTGTCACACAGAGAGCGATGTTGTGGCAGCATGACCTGGAGGAACCTCCAGGGTTAAGTGGTGTCAGGATACATGTGCAGCAGCCTTGCCTGTAGGCTAGGCCTGAACTCCAAACTCCCAACCTCAAGATCTGTGTTCCAAATATTCTTCCAAAGAGGCACATAAAGAGTACTGAAAAAAGACACTGAGCTAATTGGCCTACAAAGATTTTGACAAATGCTTTTTTTAACACTTAATATAGTTAACACGTAATATTGAACAATTTGTTCTCATTTCTGTCAAGACTTGATGTTCCCTTAATGGCAGGATTGTGAAGTGTAAGCTAATAAACAAAAACTTTCAAATGTGTCAACAGAATAAATTAAGATTACATTAGCTAAAATAGAAATGGAGATGTCAATCAAGAACTGGCAAACAGAGTAAAACAATTCCAATGTTACATCCGAGGGATAGCAGCCAGAACTCATTCACATGCAAATTAAAGCTAATAAAAATGCTTATAATCTTCTGCACTACTGTGTACCGTGTTCACACTGAGCTTGCTGCTTCACAGTGTACCAACAAAAGCCAACATGATGCAAAATTGTAATTTACAATGACTTTTACAGATCAGGGGCTGGAGAGGGAGGTTATGTTTTACAATAGTGTGTGTGTGTGGGGTGTACTAGAGGGTCTCCTAGAGCCCACAGTGGAGCCTTTGTACAACATCAAAGCCGAGGAAGTTCTGAGAGTTCCCCACTGTACTGTGTGAGCATGGCTCAGCCCCTCTGCTAATCTTTCAAGTCCAGATTGAGGGTGGAAAAAAGGAGACAATGTAGCTAGTGCTCCTTTAACCCCAGCCTGGCTCACACTCATTTATCTGTGTTGAAGTACTTTAGGATGATGATGCCCAATCAGTCAGTGCTATAGCCCTGCTGTTTGCAGAAACGGCTGACCCTGACTTGCCTTCTACAGTTCAGAACATGAGGGTTCCATTTGAGGGCTCCATTTTCCATCAACACCCAAAGATCCCTGCTTTGCTGCATCTTTGATAAAGGCCAGGGCATCCAGGGCCAGCCAACCCTAGCTGGAAAAACAGAACAGAGGAGAGGACAGTGATGTCATAGAGGAAGCTATAGGGTGTTATGCACTGTGAAAGCTAAAGGTGCCTGGAATATCCAGTAATGTTTTTAAAAGAACGTAAATACATTTTTGTCATATTGGGATCTGACTAGTTGACAAGGAGGACACGCTACGTACTAATGTTTTTTATTTTTGTGCCCAGGAACTATTGCCCTGTCCACACGTCTGAATTAAGCGTTTTCAGGGGGCGTAGATCAAACGCCGATGTTTTTTGCACTTTAGAGCGATTCAGACCGTCCACATGGGCTTTCGGGGCTCGCGTTTGGATGGCGTCAAAAAACGTCAATGGTGTCAATTTCTGCCGAAATCCGGATAAGCGCAAAAAAAAAAACGTCTTCATTGCGTTTACATGAGTTAGTTTAGCTCTGGAGGACTACAGCCGTCCCATGATCCTTTAGTCAGAGTGTGATACCAGTAGCGGCGACGATATTTTCGCCGTATCAGAAGGAGTTTTAACACAACGACGTCAAGGTTCATGTCTAAATAAAGCAACTGATCCATATTTCACTAATACAGAGCAGGATAAAGCTCAAACACCACAGATAAAAAAAACACTGATTACTCCCCCCACAGGTGAACACAGTTACAGTCTGGGCTGGCGTTCAACAAAGGCAAACGAACGCGAATGTAGCGACATATATTTAAGTCAATCACCCGCCGCTAGAAACCGCAACGCCTACGTCGCTCAGAGCGCGTTATACAAGATTTGAACGCCCGTGTGGACTAGGCCTAAAAGTTGATGATCTTGTACATATGTGAATGTAGAGTAATAATTTATTCAAATGGCCATAGAAATCCCCCATGTAACTAGCCTGTTGGATTGTACTTTTCTGACTAATTTTATTTTCTTTCTGTTTGTGTTATTGCTATTTTTAGTGTAGAGAGGATGGAATAGTTCTTTTACCCAGACAATGTAAATAACTGAAAGACTAAGTAGCAGCAAAAACCTGTTTTTAACATGAGGCATCATCTGCCTGGAAAAAACACAGAAATATATATATGGTCAATATTAAAATAATATAAAAAACTGTTTATTTTGAAACCATTAAAGGGCATAAGACAAAAAATAAAAATGAAATTGCATGGAAATGTCAAAAGAAAGTCAAAGAATAGCACCTGCAAAAAGGGAAATCATTATGCCTGGACCCCATGTAAATGTAATCTTGTGGCTTAAAAATCTTTTCCTGAGGATGCATTTTTTTTTTTTTGAGCCAGAAACTAATGCGCCTCACTAAAAACAACATCTGGTTCAGTGTCTGGTGTCCAAGGCCAGAACTTACTTCAAAAAGGATCTCAGAGAGAGAAAGAGTGAAGGAAAGGTGTAGAGGAGATGTGCCCTGCTCAGCATGAGCAGTGATGGGTAAAGTGAGAAGCGTAATGGAGAGTACTTTGGGTGCAGTGGTGGAGGACATATCAGCTGCTGGCATTTTTGTAACTACATTAAACAAATCCTCGGAAGGCCCCAATGATGCGTGCAATCTTAATTTTTATTACCGCAATTTATTATACACTCCCCCAACTAATGACAGATCCAACTGTCATTAACAGATTAATTATAATTTCCCCCGGTGTGCACTCAGACTGTGAGAGAGCATGCACACACAGTGTGAATGTGTCTGTGGGTGCCTGCATGTGTCTGTGTGTATACTTAAAGGGTGTAATAACAATTTTTAGTCGAGGTTTGGCAAACATGATTCCTCAGAGATAATATTACTCTAAAAAGCTTGCTAATTAAAAGAAGAGCCAACATAAGGTGTAAGGTAAGGTGGAGGATATTTTACCTCCTCTCGAGTTTTCAATGTAAACAAAATCATACATCTAAATATTACCTCCTGTGCTATGTCCTGAAGAGTGTGACTTAACTCTCTCTGCTGTATTCTGTACCTCTTTCCTCACCAAGTCCTACTCTGTTTATGTGTGTATGGGATAAGGGTGGGTGATATTGGTAAAATAACATCATGATAACTTCTTTTTTTGAGATACCCAGCATGAATAATATTACAAACCCCATTTCCAGAAAAGTTCCTAAAAATGCAATAAATACAAGAATGTATGATGTCTTAATTTTTTTTTTTTAAATAAAAAAAATTTAGAAACTGAACTATAACTACTTTCATTGTTCGTACCTGTCTGTCTTTGCACTGTCCTGCAATGTTTACACATCTTTGTACACAATGCACTTTATGTTGTTAGTTGTGTAGTGTTTGTGGTCCTGTGTTTCATGCAGCACCATGTTCCTGGGGGAACGTTGTTTCATTTCACCGTGTACTGTGTGAACTGTATATGGTTGAAATTACAATAAACGCCTACTTGACTTGACTTGATTTTACCATTTCCAGAACATAATGAGAATACATTTAGTGATTTTAAAGAAATCTCAGTCCATGCAGAGATAGGTTGGAAACTACTGTGGAATCTGCATGACCTTCAATTCCTCAGAGGGCTGTTCATGAAAAACGGTCACATTATTGTGATAAATATAGCCACATGGTCACAGGAATACTTTAAAAATCTGCTGTCATTTAATCAAGAAATGACACTTAATCAAGAAATGCAACCTAAGACACTGACATTTCTATGCAGAAGTGCTGCTGAATTGTCTGAGTGCATCAGTGCCCACAGCATGTGTGACTTGCATAAGTGTATCATTGATGCAGAGTAGAATACCGGGCGAAATGTTTTTCCATGAAGTCACTGGTTATTTCAACAAGATAATACCCAGTCTCATTCTGCACGCACTCTCTCACGCATCTCACTGTGGCCTTGCAGACAGTGATTGTATAAGCTTAAGTAGCCTGCCAGTAGTCCTGATCTGTTTCATATTCAAAGTGTGTAGTGCATTATTAGAAGGTAATTCAGACAATAACAACCATGAACTGTTGAGCAGCTGAGGTCTTGTATCAAGCAAGAATGGACAAAAATTCTACTTGCAAAACTGCAACAATTAGTATCCTCAGTTTCCAAAGAGTTAAAAAAGTAAATAAAGGTAAATGTGATGTAACACAGTGGTAAACATGCTTCTGCTCCAACTTGTTTTTTGAGCATGTTTCAGGCATTACTCAGGCATTTCATTTTATATTTACAACATAAATTTAAATCCGTCAGTGAAAACATGAGAAATATTTTCTTTGTACTTTGGCAGTTAAATAAAGGTTCTTGCATTTTACAAATGTTTTTATGTTAACTTTTCCAGATATTATATTTGTATTTATGTTTTCACATCACTATACTATACATTGTCATAGTTTAGGGGCTCTCTAAAATTGTTCTTCATCTAAGGTCTTTTTTGCTTTTTTTTACATACAGTTGTAGAAACACTACTCACATGTATTATGTGTACTCATAAAAGTGCATAATAAACTGCAAAACTATAATACTCTACTGTTAAAAGTTTATTGAATATTCATGATTTTCAATTTATCACTAAATGTAAATGTTAAGTAGTCAATCTGACACTAGTGACTGCTTAATGAAAACAGTCCTATCTAGAAAAGTACTGTGGAACTTGTAGAACTTGCTTACATGGCAAGCCAGTAATGGTTAACGGATTGGATAATGAATGAATGAATGAATGAATGAATGTTAGTATGTTAATTCTTTTCAAATCACTTTACAACAAATTATTTTACAAATATATATATAAAGCATGAATGAAACTCTTAGTGTCTTTCCTTCTTTCTGTCTTTCTTACTCCTTCTATGTTCTATTCCCATATAGGTCCCTCATGGTAGACCCTCTCAGAGCTGAAACAGAGTCACTTTGCCATGCCACCTGCCTTTGTGTCACTATCAAAGAGCAGAGAGGGGTAGTGACATGTCTTTTTTATCTACTATAAGGGCCTCTGGCTTCAATACCTCACCCACTCTTACCCCAGCACACTGCAATGGGGGACCAGAGCTCCTCTTCTTATCCCTCTGCACCGTAAGCCCACATCTGAACCTGCAGCATCATATGACACAGTGCACACTCTGACCACATACCATAAGAGACATCACATTCTACAGGGAGAACTATAAATCATCACCAAGGCTAGACAGGATATACTCCTGAGCTAGAATTGTCTTACTCCATTAGAATATCTTACTTACACCAAGAAGTTTTTACTTATATGAGATAATCTAATTCAGTAGTGCTATTTAATTGTTTGTTGGATTGTTTATTTATTTATTTATTTATTGTTTATTTAAACAGTGGAAGGATGAAGTTTTCTTGTTTCTGTCTAAAATGCATATAGAGTATAATGTACACTCAGAAATGAACAAAACATGCCTCAGTAGTCTTTGTGTACAGTTTACTTGTTAGTATCTTGCTGTAGTATTATAATTCCAGTGTCGTTTTACCACTACAACTTTTCTCTGGATTTCAGAACGCTACTAGTGATAATTCTTCACTTTTTACTGTAATATAAAAATGTACTGTGTGTGTTAACTTCAGCTTTTTTAGTAATATCCAGGAGACCAGGCTTTTTACTTACAGGGTTTTTCAAACTTTTTCTGTCATGGACCCCTTCCAGTGTTAAAAAACATTCTACACACCCAGACAACCCAAATCTTTAAACAGCACACAAATCAAATACGTACATAGTATCTGTAAATTATTGGCTGTTGTGGTTATTGAAGTTAGAATAAGCACTTATCAATATTATCATTGTGACTTTGTCACAATATGCTTTTATGCTTTTCTGAGCATATTTTAAATATGGTGAGTACTTGTAACCTGCCAGTTTCATAATAAAGAGAGCATAATTAGTAACTAAATTTAGTACAGTGCAGAATGTAAAATCTCAAATCTCAAACGGTTATTAAAATAAAACAATAGATTTTAAAAACAGGTTAACCATAACTACTTATTCTTTTTTTCTGAGCCAACTTATCAAACCTTAGAAAATGTATTATTGCAATTGTGAAATATTGTGTGCACTGCTGATAAGTCCTTTAAAATATTGGTTGAGTAAAAAAACTCAGATATAAGTTATTTATAGTAAATATGAATCTCTTCCATTGCCATGTCATTATATACAACAATAAATTCACCCCCCCCTGCCATACATCACTTATAGTTTCTGAATATTTGCTATTAGAAAAATAGCATATTAGCAAATAGAATATTTTTTGCCTCTTACTATAATACTACAATTATATTTTAACCTAAATTATCAATCAAACTTTAAGTGGAGTACAAGCCTTTGCTGATGTAGACTTTCATGATGATTGGTCTATGTGCTATACCAAAATGACTGATCTTTTTGTATCTGCTGCAATGAGGTAACTGATAGCTTGACTCCTGTGTGTTTTAGCAGAGTGACTGATAGATTTTACTCTGTTGTACTAGTGTGGATGATTAATTTGACAGCGTATGTTGCAGTGAAACAGGTAAGACTTGAGTTTGGCACAGTAAGAGGCTTGACATAACTGGTTTAGATCCTTACAGGCCTCAATGAAAGAGAGAGAAAGCAGAAAAAAACATCTGGATGGATGTGGCTCTGGGGAACATCTGAAACATTGAGAGGAATTTGACAATATTTAAGGTGCTTGTGCAGCGCTGCAGGCTTTTTCCTTCACTCCCGCACTGAGCAGCTCTCTCATAGGTCACTGGGAGGCTTGCTCATTCCATAGAAATACACATGCTTTATTCAGTCTGATAAGGCGTAGAGGTGACCTGCTCTCAGTGCCAATATAAGACTCTACAACTATGAAACTTTATTCCCACCAATACAAGAGTTACAGTTTAATGCTTGAGGATGCCAAATGTGCTATTCCTTCTCATATATATCTACAATTCTCTCTTGCATGTGCCAGAAATTTTCATGTCATGTTAAATATGCTTGATTAGGAGTGCTAGGAAAATAAGCTTGTTATGAAATATTAAATAGGAGTGTGTGGCAGAGCAATAAAAGGGCAGTAAGAGAGTGTGACAGGCTGAGGTGGAGGATATATGTGCTGCTGGCCCCAAATGAACACACTGAGACTAATACTGCTGAGCTTCATGTTTCATTTATGTGCCCACACTCACTATAGTGTGGGGGGGTTGGATTGAGGTTCATTAAAGATTAATTAAGACAAATGCAGGGAAAACATTCAACTCCAGCCGCATCGCTGATCCAAACACATCTCATGCACACACACACATACATACACACACACACACTCACATTTACTCATTTGGCTGATGCTTTTATCCAAAGCGACTTCCAAGACGTGGAGCAGAGTAGTGGGACGGTACCTTGCTCAAGGGTACCTCAGTAGTGCCTGAGCCGGGACTTGAACCTGAGACCTTCAGGTCCCCAGCACAATGTCCTAACCACTAGGCCACCACTGCCCAAACTCACACACACACATATACACACATTCATGCACACCTCTTCAGGAAGGCAGAGTCAGAGTAGATAAGTATTTACAGGGGGAAAAAATAGGCAGAAAAGAGTCTCCTGAGAAGCATGGTCATTATGAATGAGAAGGTGTGTATAGGGCAGTGATCAAAGGAATACTTCTGGCTACAGCTTACATCATAGTTTTAAAAAATTATTTTATTACTGGATTTGAAAGTCTCTAGTGTCTGGGTTTTTCCTCTGTCAACTGCTTCCATTAATGAGAACCATGATCCCTTGAAGCCAATGTGGTGTATCAGTATTGTGAGTTTTGGGCAGTTTTGCAGTATCCGAGCATCCTTTCCTGTCATTCAGACCTGCAACACAAGTTGGGACAGTAAAGCATTTACCACTTTGTAATGTTGCCATTCTTTTTCACAACACTTAAAAGACGTTTAGGGACTGAAGAAACCAAGTGATGAAGTGTTTCAGGTGTAATTTTTTAATGTCCCATTCCTCCTGCAAACAAGTCTTAAGGTGGGCAACAGTAAGGGGTCTTTATTGTCGCATTTTGTGCTTCAAAAGGCACCACACATTCTCTATTGGAGACAGGTCAGGACTGCAGGTAGGCCAGTAAAGTACTCGTACCCTCTTCCTCCGCAGCCAGCACTTTGTGATGTGTGCAGAATGTGGTTTTGCATTGTCTTGTTGAAATATGCATGGGCGTCATCTTGAAGGCAGCATATTGTGCTCTAAAATCTCTATGTACTTTTCAGCATTAGTGGTGCCATCACAGAAGTGCAAGTTACCTTTGCCAAGGGAACTGACACAACCCCATACCATGACAGACCCTGGCGTCTGGACTTGTTGCTTGTAGCAGTCTGGAAGATCCTTCTCTTCTTTGATCTGGAGCACACAGCATCCATTTCTCCCAAAAAAAATACCTGAAATACTGATTCATCTGACCACAGTACACGTGTAATGGTCCATCCTAGAGGCCTCTGAGCCCAGAGAACTCAAGGACACTTCTGGACACTGTTAACATAGGGCTTCCTTTTGGTACAGTCTTAATTGGCATTTGTGGATGTAACTACACATTGTGGTACTTGACAAAGGTTTGTCAAAGTAGTCCTTAGCCCATGTGGTGGTATCACTTATAGATGAACAACAATTTTTGATGCAGTGCCGTCTGAGGGATCGGAGATCATGGTTGTTCAGCTTAGGCTTGCGCCCGTGTCCTTTACGCACTGAAATTCCTCCAGATTCCTTGAATCTTTTAATTGTTATGCATTGTTGAAGGTAAAATATCCACATCTCTTCCTATCTTTCTTTGAGGAACATTGTTTTTAAACATTTCAAAAATGTTCTCACAAATTTGTTGGGAAACTTGCCATCCTCGGCCTATCTTTGCTCCTTAAGGACTAGACCTTTCTTGGATGCTGCTTTTGTACCAAATCATAATTACAATCACCTTTTGACATAACCTGTTTCAAATCACATCATTATTTAACCAATTTACCTCATTACTAGCCTTAAATTGCTCCTGTCCCAACTTTTTTTTGAATGTGTTGCAGGTCTGAATGACAGGAAAGGATGTATATTTACAAATTAAATTAAGTTGACCAGACAAAACATGACATATTTTGTGTTCATATTGTCTGCAATGAAATACAAATCAAAGTAAATTTAGAAATTATTACTTTCTTTTTTTATTTGCTTTTTCCATAATGTTCCAACTTTTTCTGATTTGGGGTTGTAGAAAAGGGTTCACAAACTTTCAAGCACCACTATATCTTGTATCTTGTATGTCCTCCAGTAAAGGCATTATTGCAGTCTACAGGCTTTGAAAGACTTTCTTATTTTAGTGTAGTCTGTTTTGGTTTCATGAGCAGTGCTTAAAGGTTAAGGTGACAATAAATACAGAACATAATTGAATTGCTCTTTAGTCAAAATACTCTGTACTATATAAACTAACACTATATACTATATTAACTATACCTATATACTGTGTAAACATCTATTTGAACACTGTTGTCCTTTAAGTAAGTTTTGCACCTAATAAAACTGCCCATGAGAAGTATATTGCACTTCCAGGAAAGTTATTGCAGGACTGTGTGGTATAAGACTGAAGTAACTGAACTGAAGTGAAAATTTGTTTTTGTGAACAAACTCAAGCACCACAATGAAATGTGACCTCTGCATTTAACCCATCACACATGTACAGGGGGAGCAGCGGGCAGCTATCAACAGCGCCCGAGGAGCAGTCTAGCGGGACGGTACCTTGCTCAAGGGAACCTGAGTGGTGCCCAGGCCAGGACTTGAACCTGTAACCTTCAGATACCAGGGGCAATGTCCTAACCACTAGGTCACTACTGCATGTAGAGCGCCAATGCAGTCCCCCACTATCAGAATTTATGCAGTCGAGCTTCCCATATTTGGGAAATCTGCAAGGGTCAGCACAACCGAAGTGCAATGACTGAGCCTCACCTTGGGCAAACCACTTTCTTAATCATTGTATCACACCTGCCATGTAAGTATAATTAAGCATAATTATAGTACCTGATAAAAAGTAACAGCTGGTTCCAGCATTCTATATGAGTTTGTTAATCCTCTTGGTGCTGGCCACCACACACTCATAAAGAATCTGCAGCATCTCCATAGAAAATACAGCCTACTCCAACCCTATGTGGCCAGTGAGTTCCTTGACCAGTCCAACTTACTATCTATGTACTTGTAAAGTACTTGTAGTCCTGAACAATCTCCACATCCACTCACATTGACATTGATCTTCTCAAGTCTACCAGAAGTTCTTTGATTTTACTGATTTTAAGCTGCAGCTGATTCTGCTCGCACCAGTCAACAAAACCAAGCACAACCCTCCTGTATTTAGTCTCATCATCATTCCCACTACAGCAGATTTGTCAGAGAATTTCTGCAGATGGCAGCCCTCTGCGTTGTAGTTGAAGTCTGTGGTGTACAAGGTGAAAAGAAATAGAGACAGAACTGTCCCTTGTGGAACTGCAGTGCTACACAGCACCATGTCAGACACACATACTGTGGCCTACCAGTCAGATCAGATCAGTCCATAGCCCACTCGAGTTTACTCCCCAGCCGGGCTGGCTGAATGGTGTTGAAGACTCTTGAGAAGTCAAAGAACATGATCTGTAGGGTACCACCTGACTTTACAGGTAGATAGTGGTATCTTCCACCCCAAACCTCTCCTGGTAGGTGAACTTAACGTCATCTAGCTGTCCCTTTCCTCCTTTGTCTTCACAGACAGCTGCTTCTGTACCTGCTCCACTGCTTCCCTGTCACACAGCCTGAATGCTCTCTTCTTCTCATTCAGGGGTGCTTTGATGTCTTTGACCCAAGACCCATGGCTTGTTGTTGGAGAAGCAGTGTACAGATTTCAGAAGTACAGTTTTGTCTACACAGAAGTTGTTATATCCTGTGATATAGTCAGTGAGACCATCTAAGTCCTCACCTGCTGGCTCGCTAAGAGCATCCCAGTCTGTTGATTTAAAACAGTCCTCCAGAGCTGCACTGGCTTCCTTCAGCCACCCCCTCATAGTCCTCACACTGGCAGGCTGCCTCTTCACAAGTGCACATAACGGAGAAGGAGGTGCACCAGGTTGTTCTGTTATCTATAAGGTGGAAGGGATGTATAGCTGTATGCATCTTTTACATTAGCATACAATAAATTCAGTGTCTTTTTTGACCTAGGTGGGACAGTCCACAAACTGGGTGAAGGTACTTAATGTCTTGTCCAGGAAGGCATGATTGAAGTCAACTGAGATGAGGACAAAAGCATTTCTTTATGTTGCCCGATGAAGGGATGAAAACAATCGATTATCAAATGTTGTTATATCAAAAATTACAGATAACATCATAGTATTCCAGCAACCTAAGCTGACAGTAATCATAAATCATAATGTATACTCTTTTTATACCATGACACTTTTCTGAGTGAAATGCAATATCAGGAAGATGCACTGGTAACTGCTAACTAAAAGCTAACTGAGCATTTTAATCCAAAGAACATAAGTTTTATTTTAAATGATCTGATGAATAAAGATATGACATAGTTGTTTTTCAGATTGAGTGCAACTAATTCAGAATAGTCCACTAACCAAATTATTCAGTGAACAGTGATCCTGTGTTCAGAAACAGACTAATGATCAAGGGCCAGAGGCTGATAAGGCCAAACACACTCAAAGGGCTGCTAGGAAAAGAGAGAATAGGATAATAGGTATTTGTAAACATTTGATTATACTTTGTGCAATGACAAACTCTTATATAATCTAGTACATGATATTAAACATGTGTGCTTGTGTTGTCATGATACTTATATTCAACTTTGTTATACTTTTTGTTATGATAAATATTCTATACCATTTTCAATACCAAAGCTATTTGGGTAAGTTGAAAAATAAATTAAAGATAAATTTATGTTTTTTTTCTCCACACTGTGACACTTAGAAGCTAATTATATAAACACATTATGACCATATGTTAACAGAAAGATAAATATTTTACAGTAATAATTATATTAATTATGAAAATAATAATACCAGTGAGGTGGTTGTTCAAAAGCCTCCTATAATGTCACATTCAGATACCCAGAGAAGACTTGTCCAATCTAAAGTGAGGCCCATGTTCACACAAGCAGTGCAGACAACGGCTGAGGATAAAACAACCTTAACCCTTTAAGTATGAAAATCAGAATCAGAAAACTTGATCCTGGAGGAAATTGGTTAGACATTATAGACATGTAATTAGAAAGTTAGGGACATAGTTTGGTTTAATGATTCAACCATTACCTTAAGGCACTTTGTTTACAATGTTTAGTATCAACATGCATCATTTTATAAATATTTTTGACAACACTAGTGTTAGAAAGCACTGAATTTTTAAAATGTAAATCATCCATTTTTTAGTCAGCCTGCCAGAGCCAGACAGAAGTGTTGGGGCAATTCTTCCATATGTCAGCGGCAGGATTTCACAGCACATGCTCCTTCATGCTGCTGTGAGCAAGCCCCAAACTGCAGAAAACCATGGAAACCAGGCATTGCTCCATCCTGAGATAGAGAGGAAGAGAGAGAGAGGGTGTGTGTGTGTGGGGGGGGGGGTAGGGGGGGCAGAGGCAGATTGACCTTATTGTAGTCAGAGAAAATACCTCAGAATAAAACTCTACTTAATCAGACTGTAATCAGATCAGTAGTGAGGGCCGTGTGGGCTGCAGCACTGCTTTTAGTGCACAGGCACTCACAGAGATGGAGTGTGCTGATAACATCTGCAGCTGAAACTAAGCCCCCCCCATATATATATCCTCAGACTGTTAAAAATAAAAATCTAGTATTTCTCTCTGTGACATCTGATTGTTTTTGTTGTTGTCCTTTTTTGTATTATCTGAGTGTTTTGTTGTAATTTTTTGTATTATCTAAGTATTGTTGTTGTTTCTGTTGTTGACTTCAGCAACGTTTTTGGGTTCTGTGGTAAATGTAGGACTTGAGGGGAGGGATGTGGGCTGTTATTATACAGTTTTGGACACAAATTGTGGAATCGATTTTTGGTGCAGCATGTCAGGAGTGATTGATGCAGTGCCTGGGCTGCTCACACACAGCTCAGAGCCCCACACATTCACCCTCAATACACTAAACTACTGCACACAGCTAACTATGACATTCCACACACTTACATTTGCTATCTTACACTCTAGAGAGAGAGAACAAGAAAAAGAAAGGAAATGTGATAATACTTTAGTGTTACATGCTGCTTACATGATCACTGTCTTGTATATAAAATGTCACTGTCAGTGTGTTGCCTTTATTTATTTCTGATCTGTAAATTATTTGTTTTTATCCAGTTCTTCAATCTAAATAAAATGAGTTGAATACAGTGAAGAGGGAGGGATGGAGGGAGAAATGGTGATGCAGGTCTACAGTGCAAAACTGTTCAGATGCTGAAGCATAAAAGAAATCCATTGTGTTGGTACTGCCTTAGTGCTGACAGAAATTAAATTGTGTCCAAGGACTTTTTATATAGCAGCACAAGGTCTGAGACAATATTGCCAGTGGCTTGCAGCTTCGCTACAGACACACAGTCCTGTCTCTGTTTGTACCATGACATAAGACTGCATATTCTTCTCTGTCTCCAAAAATCTAAAAGACTCCCATTTAACTCTAGACAGAGAGTTTCCTGTATGACTGCTAGAAAATGCTTTATATCTACATGTAATGGTCCTGCAAGGCAGCTACTAAGCAGTACTAATAAACACATATGCATCAGGGATCACGTGTAAGGACACCAAGTGTGCCTTTAGTTACAATGATTAACTGTTATGTCTTTGTAAAGAGAATTGAATCAGTGCATGATATTGTTTCATTTTTTGTTCAGGTTACTGCTGTGTTTTTGAGCTGTGACTCATCACAGATGTTGCTAGGGCAAAAAGAAGTTGAAGATTCCACTTTGGTAATAGTCCTCAAGCAGCCACACTGAGGCATGCTAGAACAAATTCTTATACCAGCAAGTAAAAGTTAAATGATACTGACAATGCTACTGCTAACATTTTGATATTATAATTCCATATATTACCATGAACACAGAAATACTGTCTTATTAAGCTAATTTAGTTGCTGGCTGCACACGTTTGCCAGCTTTGTGGGAAGCAGACTTTTAGATTGGTCTCTCATACATGAATTGCAGGGGTTACTCATCAATCTTCTGCATTGTACAGGCATGTCCATTCACAACTCCCTAAGTGTATCTTCTATTTAGAAGTCATTTTGATATCTCACATCTCACTGGGTTACCTGTGCATGTTTGAAATGAGTTATGGTAAGCCCTCAAGTCTGTATCATTACTGTATACACAAGCATAATTTGTAGAGCCTAATGTAATCAGCTCTGGCAGACGAAACTCAAGTGTATTATGACAGGCTGGTTCATATGGTGCTCTTGTGCCTTAACTGTGTGTCCATTTCTGCAGTGCATTTTTTAGGTGAGAAGTAGTTCAGGCAGAGGTCAATGGATAGCAAGTAAGAAGGCTATATTAAATCCACATGCCATGTGCTATCTGTCCATCAGCGGTTGGTTTATAGATAAGGTGATGGCTCAGATGCCACACCACAGTGTAGCTGAGAACAGACAACAGTTTGGACACATGCACAAGCTTTGAACCTCAGCTTATGTTTTGAGCATTACATCAACACATACGCTCTTTATTAAAAGGTTCATATGGAACTTAATGGCTGTGGATAGCAGAATACATGAGGTAAACAGAATATTTTTTAGCTATGATCTGATAATTCTTTGTAAACCCCCAAGACAGCCTAAGCATAATTTGTAACATGTATTCAAGAAAATAGTTGTTGCTGAATGTTTCACATTCACATTTTTCTCACAAATGAACAAATGACTAGTAAAGAAATACATTTTTAAAATTTTCTTTACTAGTTATTAGTTTCTTACAAATAAAATGTGCTTATGTTTGGTATTAACTATGGATTGGTATTAAATAGTTTTATTACATCTAGAAGTCATTTCATTCTGCGTAACCAAAGATCTTTTCATTAAACATCTGAGCTGAAATACTGACATTTAAAGTTATTTTGACTGTATTGACTGTAAGAATGATTTTTTAAATTTTATTTCCTTTAACTTTTTATGTGAAATTGTTACTATTTGGTGCAGATATATACAATTATTCAAAGAGTTATGTTACTCAATCATTTAATAATGTTTTAAAATGAATGTTTTTTTACTTTTCAATGGCTTTTATATTATATTCACTGGTTTTAGATATTTGTTGACGAGGTTTTCTGTTTGTGTATGATAACTCTTGAGTCTGTTTTGTCTGCAATTTACATCTTGTAATATTCCTTTATTGCATGTCATACATTACACATAACACATAACATACATTATTGCTGTAACCTATGTTTATTACTGTAGTCTTATACTTTAATTTAGTATATCTTATTATGCTTTAATGGTTACTACATTGATTACCGTTTTACTGTTGTGCTATGCCATATTGATCACAAGATCAGATTTTCCTTAGTGTAGGCTGTCTTGTTACAACTGACTTATTCTTTTAGGCTTCCAGTACAGGGCTCCATGATCTCACTTCTACTCTGTAACAGAACTACATTATTACCACACAGAATTAAAATGTAGTTGCGAGAATGCTAAAATTAGTAGAGAAATATTTTTTGAAAATTATAGGTTGTTCATTTGTTTGTTCATGGCTTAGATAATTACTATGAAATATCCAGCAACTACTATTTACATGAATGCATGTTGCTAATTATCTTTAGTGGATTTAACAAATTTTAACCCTATCGTATGAAGAATAAGCCTTACAGAGAATCACAAAAAATATTAAATTTAGCTTGTAGGACCAATCTTCAAAATTCATATTTGAAGTAGGATGTTTCATAAATGTATTAGAAATCTTGATATTTTTTTTCTAGCACATAAACTGGGGGACCTGGGGGAGTTGTCATAGAGTGGTCCCAATGTCCTTCCTCAGTTCTTTGCAGTTCCTTTTACAGAAAGCAGCCATGTTGCTGCATATTTTGCCACTTAGTCTGAATGAGGGGATGTGTTTCTATGAGAAAGTGACATCAATGCTCTTTAAAGCAATGCAGTTATTTGCAGTAAATCAAATGTATTGATCTTTTCTTTACACATACAGCACATCAAATAAACACATTTTTGTATCCTCATATACCTGGAAACACTTTTCTTGTCTAAGATGTATAATTACCAGAATAAAATGAAGTAAAACTCCTACATTTTGGGAAGCCATAGTTCCTAAGCATTTCACTTGTGTGCTTAAATCTGCAGTCTGTAGTTGTATGCTAGCAGTGGTGTGTTAAATTTACTGCATTGTGCTTGTCTTTTTCTAGTGCCTGAGGCATCTCTTGCTGTGGTAGAGAGCTCGCTGGACACACTTCACTAAGTTACTGCTCCACAGTAGACATGACTCATCTTGAAACAAAACACATCCCTCTAATGGCATGGTCTACAACCTGCCCCTCCCCCATTCTTGGATGTATCCTAGAGAAATGTTGGTCATTTAAATAATGTTAAGCACACTAATGTTTGTTATTTGACTTTTTTGGTATAAAATCTTTAAATTCTAATGAGGTTCTTTAAAAAACATGTCCCAGCACTTTTAAAAAGATAGATCTTTGAGGAACCATTAATTGAAAGATTCTTTAGGGGGCCAAAAGTGAATCTTCCATGGCATTTCTTATGAGAACCTTTTTGGTATCTTTATCATGAACAATGTACCCATACACTAGCCATGCAACACACAACCTCCTCACACCACCAATGTATAGCTATGTGATCATAAACAAGGTCTCCCTAACATATACTCACACACACATATTCTGTTGGGTCACTAAATGCCTCACACAAGCAACCAGTGCATCCTACAGTGTCTGTGAAAGAGTGGGATGAACAGAATGCATGATGTTTCTGTGTTGTAACTGAACCCCCTGTCAGGAAACAATACTGATTGTTTTGGATCCTGATTAATGGCACAGATATGGAATTTAAATGTTTGGACTATTTTTGGTGTCCTCTGGTAGTGTGTTAAAAGGGAAGTCAGACACCTTTAAGGCAGGAACAAAGCTGAGTGGGTACAGGTGCTCAGCCTGCAGAGAAACACGTTCAGATAATGCCTGCTGTTCAGGACGCTTCCCAAAATTTCCCTGTTTGATTTTAGCCCATTTATCATTATTCTCTTTGGCAAGCACAATGTCATCTGCTCCCAGAAGAATTATAGGATTGCACTGCAGAAGACAAACAATTTACTGGCACTTTGCCTCACTGAGCAGCACTGTCTGCCTGCCAGCAACCATCCATTTCACTATTCACACCATACAATATAAAACAGCCAGGCACAGGCACACGAACCACAAACACAACAGTACAGGCAACACAACATGCACACAATGCAAGGAAAAGTTCATATAGTACAATAATTACATCCTGTACATACAACTGTATTTCACTTTAGTGTAAGAGAATTATGGCCAATTATTTTGTGGAAGAAGAATGAAGTGTAAGTATACTACACAGTGGTGGCCTAGTGGTTAGGACATTGCACTGGGGACCTGAAGGTTGCAGGTTCAAGTCCCAGCTCCGGCACTACTGAGGTACCCTTGAGCAAGGTACTGTGCCACTACTCTGCTCCACGTCTTGAAAGTCGCTTTGGATAAAAGCATCAGCCAAATGAATAAATGTAAATGCTTCCCTTGTGCAGCTATAACATTTGTTGTTCTCCGACTTAAACATCCTGAATTCAGCATAATGGCTACATCAGGTTTATCCTTGTGAACATGAGTCTCTTTCTTACTTCAAATAAAGGCAAGGTCAACCTCAAAGCACTTTATAAGTTGCAATCTTCTCCATATTAGCACATTAAAACCAAAATTCTTTAATTTATTTTTAAATATGGAGAGATGTTTATTGCCTTGTCTTAAAAGTAGGAATCATGAAATGGTTGGTCAAACTTACAAAATGTTATATTGTGTGACACATATACATGCTAACAAAATGTAAAATTTAGAGACAACAAATTCATAGGCCCTGTTTATGCCTGGTATTAACATTCTTCTCAAGTTTATCTGATCACAACGGTATAGTGAAATATATAGCTGTTTACATCAGGCATTTCAGTGTGTCTGCATTTTTGTCAGTTGAAAAAATATACTGCATGTCCTGTACAAGATTTTTAGATTGCATTGGAGATGTACTGCTACAATGTAAACCAACAGGAAAGAAAGAGCTGCACAAAGCAAATGTTTTCATTTCTGCTATGATGACAGTTGTTTAAGCATTGGGATGCTTTGACATTCACACTACCAATTATTTGATCATAAGACAAGGCAAGGCAGGTTAATTTCTATAGAACATTTCATAAACAAAGGCAGTTTAAGATGCTTTACAAATAGATTGAAGTAGAAGAAAACAGTTGGAGTATAACTAAATAATAAAGTCGGATAGGAGGTTACAGTAGTACAATTAATGTGGAAGGCAATGTTGAACAGATATGTTTTCAGTGTGTTTTTGAAAATGACTGCTGTGTAGTGGCTAAAACACTGCCTCGTCATGTTTAGTTATGGTTCTAAGGACTGTTAACAGGTCAGACTCCAATGATCTGAGTTGTCTAATAGGCCAATATTTGTTTTAACATATCAGTACATGTAAGTAGGACATAGCTCATTTAATAATGTAATTATTACATACAAGTTGCAATATTTTGAAACTTATCCTGAAACTGTCCAGGAGTCATAGAGTGATCACAGTAGGGGAGTAATGTGTTTATACCACTTTGTCTTTGTTAAAACTCTCACAGCAGCATTTTGAATAAGGTGTGGTTGTCTAATGGATTTTTGGGAAGGCCCGCAAGCATGCCAATAAAGTAATCTAGCCTCCTTGAGATAAATGTGTGATCGCATTTTTTCCAAATCATCATATTTTTTAAGTGATAAAACTGACTTTGCTATGGATTTCATATGCCCATTTAAACTAAGTTCTGAGTTCAGAGATGAAGAACCTGAAGAAAAGAGTTAAAACAAAAGAAATGAGTGGTGGCTTAGTGTGAATTCCCCATTGGTTTTTAGTGAAAATGAGCTGTGGGGAGGTGCAGCAGGCCTTAGGCAAGCAAGGGAACAGTGGTGGGATGAAAGGATGGTGAGGCATAGAGGAAGGAGGAGGAGATGTGGGCCAGGAAGCAGCCTGTCAGACTAGGCCAACCTCAGTTGCACCCCCCCACACACACCCCCTTTAGCAGCCTGCACTTGCCTTGCTCCTCTACAGCTACTGCAGTCTCCCGACATTTACATTATTCAAAGATAAATGCATTGTCAATTCTGTCTCTCCACACACTAGATATGTGCACTGCTCCAGTCCCTCAGCAGCCAAAGGTGCTCTCACCTCCGTTGCCCACTAGACACAATACAAATGAAATCAAATGGCTGCTGCTACTGAACGGAATAATTTAACCCTGCAGAAGGACTGTGTGTGTGTGTGTGTGTGCGCGCCCACTATGATTAAAATACAACATACTGAAACAGTAACAATTTATCACTGCAGTGGCACTAAGAATCCTTTCCTAGGTTTTGTAAGAAATGGATTTTGATTTGGAGCATAGAGTTTCATATCAATGTCATTTTTCCTGTCTGCAACAGCATCTTCTTAGTAAAGATTTGGTACATCATTGAATTCATGGTAGTTAGACTTTGTTATATACAAATAATGACCAAGTACCTAATCAACCTAACATAATTATGCATGTACAGTGATTTTGCATGTCTATCATAACACATTGCCCCCAAAATATGCATGTAGTGTGTGTATCTGTGTGTATCGATATTTGTATCTCCATTGAGTGTATGAGTCCACTGAGATTTAGCTTTTCTAATCAGTTTCCACTCTTGGGATGCTATAAAGACAACTGCATGGGTTCATCAGGATTTTTTTATTTACACATGGATTATAATGGACTGTGCCCACCATGATTTATTATCCATTCAGCTACCACAATGATGGGCTTCCTCACCTCAAAACACAGACCTCAGTGTCTACAAGATCCCTCTGTATAAGACCTTGGAGAGATGAGGCAGTCTTAATGTGGATTAGAGTTGTATGTAATCTCTCTATTCCTCACCCTCTCTCACTTTCTCTTCATTACATTCTGCATATTGAGTATCAGTGCTGGATTCAGAAGTAGAAAACATTCTTAACTTTCATTGTAACCATATGTTTTCTAAGTCATTTTAGATCATTTCTATTGGTCCATATATCACCTTTTTTACACACTGTTAAAGTTAAAGTCAAATTATGCAAAAGAACTTAAAATAGAAAAACAAGGTTTATAATGACTTGACAATATAAATAATGGCATCTTTACATCCTTTTTAAGGCATCTGCATTCTTTACCATGACAACTGGCTTATTTGAAGTGTATCCTTAAATTTAGTTGAGGATGTTAAACTTAAATTTCCCAATGCTAAACAGCTACAAGTGTAACACAAAATGCAGCAGAAACGAATCTGGATAACCTTCAGATATACTAACTATCATGTTAAATACAAACCCAATTTCCAGAAAAGTTGGGACATTTCCAAAATACAATAAAAACAAACATTTATATGTTAACTCACCTGAACTTTTATTTATATGATTGGATATAAAAGTAGCATCTATCACAGACTCATTACAGTCTTTGCAAACAAGAATGGGTCATGGCTAGGGTTGCAAAATTTCAGGAATTTTTAAAGTTGAAAACTTTCCATGGGTATTAACAGGAATTTATGGGAATTAATGGGAATAAACCATATGTTTTCAAAGTTGAAGGTTGGGAACATAAAATATAGTTGGTAGAAAATATATTGTACCATAATCTTGGCTAAAACAATCAGATTTAATACAGTTGAGTATTTATGCTATTCCTCAATCACAGGCACATAGCATATTACTTACAGCAGGGCCATTGAGGCCACAACCCTACATGCACTGTGCATTCCTACATCACATGCACAATGATTTCTAGAATTCTAGAACTATTAAATCAAAATGTATTCATACAGTAGCTAGCTAACTGCTAAACCAGATATCCAAAATATATGCTAGCTAGTTCTATGCAACTGGCTCACCCCTGAAGTTACCATCCAATGTGTACTGGAAGAGGATTTTTAATGTTCTCTGACCAGCATACATTTCCCCAACCAGGCATGCATCTAGTCATTTGCTGGATGAAGAGTTCAGCAGAGTGCAAACAAAGATCAAGCAAACCACTGACAAAGCGGACAGCATTTCAGTCCTCTCTAATGTGTGTTCAAATGTTCGGGGACAAGAAATTATAAACTACATTGTCGCCACCCCTCAACCTGTATTCTACAAGAGGGAATTTTTGGCTCACCTCTTCGTGCTGACAATTCATGGAAGAATTGTTAGTCAGTTCATAAGGTGCATTCCATGCAAGACTGCAGAGAATTTAGGTCTTTCATAATCTACATTACATAATATTGTCAAAAGATTCTAAAAAAGCAGAGATATCTCTGTGCATAAAGGGCATGGCAAAAACCACTGTTGAATGTGAGTGATGTTCAAGCCCTCAGACAGTCTTGTTGCTGTGACGGATATATTCTCCTGGGTTTGGGAGTACTTCACTTAGGGCTGCAACTTGAATCTGTATTACTCAAGGAGGAAAATACAGCAACTCTATCCAGAAATGCCAACAAGTTTTTTGGGATGCATAGCTCATCTCAGACAGACTGAAAGACTGTGGAACCATGTGCTGTGGTCAGATTACTCTACATTTCAGCTTGTTCAAAAAACTTGGTGTCGAGTATCACTGAAAGGTCCAAAAGCCCGCATCTGTCAGGAGTCAGTCAGTGCTCACAGCATGGGCGAGTTGCATGTATGTGAAGGTATCATTGATTCTAAAGCATGTAATCAGATTTCTACATTTTCAAATTTCCAGTAGCAAATCTACTACAATAAGTATTCTTAGTTTCAAAATGAATTAGAAAGTGTTATTAAAACGAAAGGTGATGTAACACAGTGGTAAACATGGTAAACAAAATCAAGCTGGTCAGTAAATTTATTGAAAATCTTTTCTTTGTACGTTTGTAAGTTAAATAAAGGTTTACAGTGAATGAAGCTGCTGGCTTATTGAGCTAGGGGCTACCTGACTAGGCCAGCGAGCATGAAAAAGATTTGTCTCAGGTGAACATTTATACAGAGCTAGTCTCAAATCCTTAAAGTGTCTCCCGCTTATGATAAGTTGTTTAATTACCCATTTTAATGCTTTTGTTCATGAAAGGAGTGTTAACTTTAAAGCCTAAACTCATGAATGGAGCTGTCCGCTAGCCATTTTTCATATCTAATGGTCACAGACTACTTTACTGGAATAACGTGTCTGGGATTACAAATGAAAAGCACAGGGAATCATTCTTTATCTTGAGGACAGATTAAATTCCAAACCCTGTTACTGTAATAGGCACACTTGTAGCTTTACATAAATTAGAGCCATAATTATATTAAATACTATTTTAAACAAAATAACACATTTCTCAGAATCTATAGTTGTAATTTATAGTAAAGCCAAGTTCATTTTCCAGAATAATTCATTTTTCACTATGGTGGAGGGCTAATATGATGTACTGTACAACCCAAAGAGACTGGATCTCTCTTATCACAGGGCATAGCACAGGAGAAGATAAATGAAGATGCGTTTTATTCCGTCATAATTTCCCTGGGAAAATGCTATAAAGGATGTCCATATGGATATGAGTGAGAAAGAGGGGGATGTGTGAGGTATTTGTGTGTGGAGCAGTATAGACATTGCTGCAGTAATTGATGGCAGCTTTCCTGCGTGATCAGTTTGTCTGTCAGTTTGGAGGAGGTAGCGAGAGAGGGATGGTGCAGCCTCTGAGGATGGGAGCCACCACATCACGTTTGCTAGGTTAAATCTTCTAATGATAAGTATAAATCATCAACTGCTGTTTAGCTGAATGCATTCTGAATATGTTGTGCATCTTGAAAGAAAATGATAGGAATGTCACATTCAGTATAATGAAAAATTTCTCACTTGCTGCTTTTTTTAAGCAAAATTACTCATGATTCTAATACAAGTGAAGTCTTTAAAGATTTTTACTCGCTACTAGTGAAGGCAGTTCAATAATGCATTATTACTTTAACCTTATTTTTGTGGATATTGTTGTAATCCTGTTTAGGAGTGCAATGATACCTTAGCATTTTAGCCATACAAAATCAAAGTAATTGTAGATGCTATAAGAGTCAACATTTTGTTTTATGAATATATTCTAATTAATTCTATGTATAAACTGTATAAAATGTAAAAATAGAAAATGTGAACTTCACCTTACATATATAAAGAATAAACAACTGTAGACTTGATCTTTGACAGAAGCACAACACAATAGCTGTGGTCCACATGATCATCTCCTGTGTTTGGCAAATCTGGAAAATATTCCTGTTATATAAATACATCAGTTTGGTGTAAAGGGATTGGGTTGAATTTAGAAATCAGCCTCTTATAATCATTTTTCATACCCTACTTTATTAACCTCCTATGTGGCCTGAGCTTGACAGCTCATCCAGACTTTTGTTACACATTTCCAGCTTAAGAATAATTCCACCAGTTTGCTTTGTTTTCTATGTGGTTACTAAATAAGAAGCCTTAGCCTTAGTTTTAGTCTTTAATCATTTTTAGGCTTAGATAATCTCTTTTTATTATGAATTATTTATTTAAAAAATAACATTTAAGCAGTTTTGTAGATGTTATTAACATAATACACTCCATTCTATAGTTCAGTAGTTGTGGCAAGCTGGATTTTTGACAGCATTTAATATATTGTACATTTTATTTACATTTACATTTACATTTATTCATTTGCCTAAAACTTTTATCCAAAGCGACTTCCAGGACAGAGGAAACAATCAAGCATTGGCATTGTATAGGGTAATACTGAAGGTGGTGCTACAAGGAAGACCAACACATTTCTCGTAGTTGTAAAATAAATAACAGACCACAACTACAATAATACAAATACATGTCATATTTATTTGTTTATTTATTTTAATAAAATCTGCATGAATAGAGGTATGAATATGACTTGTAAAACAAGTTCCACAAAGTTGCAGGTCCAGCTCCACTATAAAGAAATAATCAGGTATTCAAGGCCTCCAGGTTGTAATATCCTTTACACTTTATCCTATACACTGCACCCTTTCTTTGCAACCTTCAGTAAGAAATGTCATTTCACGGTGGATGTTTGCAGAATGTCACTGTAAAAAGACATTGGCAACAAAAAGGCTTCCTCTTTGTGAAACCTAATATTTTTTCTCTTAAGTGCACTACATTGTGGGTAAACTGGTAAACCAGTTTGGAATATTATAACAAAAGCCTAAATAGCCCAATCCTAAACTGTTTCTGGTTAATAATTATAGGAATTACTAATAACATAGAGTTAACATTTAAAAGGTTAATGAAAAATGGGCATTATTTTGTATCACAATCTTAATTGCCATCCATGCAGTGAAGTAAGTATCTTTAGTAAAAGTGACAAGTGGCATAGGATGGTGTCTTCCATTAACCATTAGCTGAGCCTCAGGCAGCGTTGTGTCTGTGAACTCATTGCAACATTAGCCAGTAATAGAGAGCCACATATAAGTTGAAAATGGAAAATGGGGTGATATTTTTCTAACCTGATGTACTCATAAGAAAATCTAATTAAGTAAAGAATAGCTCATTTTATGATAATTCCAAGTTTTAGTGCCTTAGTGACATATAGCATGATAGAGACAATTATTGTATTAGATATTGGTATTGCATGTAATGGCAGTAATAAATGAATAATGCTTTTAATGATACTGATAAAAGAAATAAAGTTCTTGTGATCATGTGTGTGACTGGAGTTTGGGATTATAAAAATGTTTATTAGTAGTCTTGTGATCTTAACTTTTCATTCAATATTACACATAATTAGTTACAACAAATCACAATGCTAGATTCACATTTCTCTGTATTTATTATGACCATAATCTAAGTGCAGATGTACAGTAGAGGTTTGTTAAACACAATTTAATGCATGGCATGCTGAAAACTTTGAGGCAGTGGGCCTCATTCACCAATATATTCTTGTTTTTTTTTCATAAATTGTTCTTAGGAAAAGTCCTAAAAAAAGATTAGATTCATAACCAAACATTCTGAACAGACATGTCAGCACTCAGATATGCATGAATGTGCGTAGGTTCTATTCTTACCTAAGATCAAATCCCAAATCAGCAAACATTGGTGAATTGGTGAAAAAAACCCTTCTTAAGTGCTGTTGGTGAATGAGGCCTATTGTTACTAGGGTCAACGTAAAGGCATATCTTTGCAAGGGTACATAAAAGAAATATTCATTCAGAACCTTTTTTTAGGCAAGCGCGGTTTACTTTAGTTTTTCAAGGCACTTATAGTCTCATCTGAGTCACGTGGCTTCGACAGAGTAAACATTAAAAGTGATAAACGTGATAATGCAATTATAACCTCTGTTTTAATCATTTAATAATGAAAAATTAGCTTAAGGCAGTACTGCAGTATTAATCTTTTAGAAACATGGTGCAAGCAAGTAGCTGAGAGGGCGATTTCTGTTTTAGGGCAGAATGGCTTGAATTCAAGGATAGAGGCACTTAGTTGGCGCCAGCGTGCACAGCAAGAGATGCGAGCCGGCCGGGGAGTCCGGACTGGAACAGCGGGGCGTCAGGCCCTCATTCTCTCTCTTTTTCTGCTTCATCCGTCTGTTCTGGAACCAGATCTTCACTTGCGTCTCGCTCAGGCGCACGCTCCTCGCTATCTCGGCCCTTCTGCGCCTGCTGATGTATTTGCTGAAATGGAACTCTTTCTCCAGCTCGGTCAGCTGCTGGGTGCTAAAACTTGTGCGCGCTGTTGCAGTTGCAGTCGCAGATGTGGTTAGCTTATTGGCCAGAGCACACCCTGTAATATAAAGAAAGAAAAGAGAAAATGAGTTGGACCGTGTGTAGACACTTCTAGAATGTAATGAATCACACAGTCACATAAGCCACACCTTTCGTCACCCGGCATGCTCTCGTCTTCAGAGGAAAAACTTACTTAGTGTATGCTTTCTTTTAATTCTCATCCAGTCGAATGTGTTCATAACTACAGCCTTCGTGTCCTTTGACCGAAACTCGTCTTTTAAACAGCTCTCCTGAGGCGAAATAAAACTTCTGCACCTGACGTACGCGAGTAAAGTTGTCCCCGTTTGTTTGTGCTCCTGGTAGTAGAAGGGCGCGCTGCCCGTGCGCTCCTCATACACCTCTGAGTGTTCGGCCTCTGTGCAGCATCCCCAGGCTCCAGCGCAGCTGAGCGCGAAGCACGGCCAGTGCAACCCAGCCCCTAGACCCGAGCTACAGTGCACATCCGAAGTTAGAGGGATGTCAGTGACGTGGTCCGGGACAGATGGCGCTGCCCTCCCTCTGGGCTCTCCCTGTAACAGCGGAGGCTCAGCCTCACGCTTCTCCTGGCACACTTTCGCCCTGTACGCGGTGTCTTCGCCTGGGTACCAAGTTGAGTTCGAGGACATTAGACGCATCTCTAAGAGACGAGCAGTTTAAGGGGTAAATGATTGCCACAGCCGCTTGTCTTCGTGACTTACTGTACTTTGAAGCTCTACATGTAAATAATGGCCATAACTGCGCAGGGCGTGGCCTTGCCCTACTGGCCAATCAGGGCACGGATGTGCAGCCTGCCTTCTGCGATCAGTTCCTTAGTACAAGCTTCAAAAGGAGCCTATAGCATGTACATTTAGAAGCCCTTTGTGTTTTATATTCTAACTCTGAGTGAAAATTAACTCTGATTTTCACTTTGTGTTCGTTCTGTTCTTACAGTTTCTGAAAGTACTAATTGGTATGTTTATCTTTCTTTTTACTTTTTAATTCGTTTGCTTTTTCCTCTAAGATTGTATACTAAAGGTTTTATCCATATCACTTTTTTAATGTAGCATTAGCTATCACCCGAAAGTAACCCCACGTATTGTTTTGCATTGTTTGGCTGTTTAAATGGACTCACCGTCTAGGAGCTCGTATGCCTAGGGGGCTTTGTACTATATTAACATCTCATTAAACGGCATAGGGAAAATAAACTACTCCGTTTCTACTCGATTGCACGAGCTGTTTCACTATAAAGGGGTTAAGTTTTTCACATTGCGTTTCACATTCATCTGCGAATTGCAACAGACGTACTGTTGTTGATATTCAGATTTAGTTTTTAAGCACAGCGCGTCCGTTTTACTAGTAGCTAGAAACATTATTCTGTCAGAAAAAAATCTATTGTCTATTGCAAAACGTCTATAGCGCCCTGTGCACTTGCCACCTTTTTATAGCTCGTTTGGGGTGTAAAACAGCCACGCTGCATCTGACCGTGTCCCCACAGAAGAAATTGCTGTCGAGGAAAATTGTGCCCAATCAGTGATGGATGATCTGACGCTGCGTCACACTCTCCACAGTTGTAGTTATCGATTCAGCCTTGCACTATGTTCTGTAGCATTTCCAGTAACACGCTACTAGATTTAGGCTATGCAATTATATTACAGCTAGTTTAAAAGGGCTCAGCCTTAGGCGATTGCAAAAACCCAGTGAATACACTGCCTTTATTAGACCAGCCTACAACAAAGAGTCTTGGAGAGCTGCTTCGCGGCCCTGCCAGATCATGAGAATGAGTGTCCGACTAGGGGAAAGGCTGCAGGACACGATCACTGAGAGGAGAACAAAGAAAAACAATAAATAAAATGTTTGTGCAAAATGCGTGTGTGTAACGTAGGTTAATTCTATATGAATAACAAGCCAGTCGATCTGCCACCTAATTTAGGATTACAGCCCCATGCAGAGTGATTTTGTAATCTGCTGTCCGACCAAGATGCATGTGGAAAAGCGAGGTCCCTCTCATCATACACTCCCTCATGTTTAAAAGTTTGGAGCAGAAGCTTAAGGCCTCGGTGTGTATAACATGCTGAACTTCATCTCTCTGCTGCAGTAATGAGCTCAATATAAACAATTTTAGTCGAACAGTCTGGTCCTTTTTTTCGTTTCGGTAGGCTTGCATGATAAAAATAAATCTTAATGGATGTACTTTAAAAGAACTACTTGGATATAATAAATACTCTTATGCAATATGTTTACTATTATAGACCTAATTTTATCTGGCAGCTTTATTATGTAAAATATACCACCATATGCCATAAACAATAATTACAGAGCTGTACTTTTCCCATTTAAAAAAGTCTTCAGACAATTAATTTATTCTTCTTTTATCTTTTTATCTTATTGTGAAACAAACTTCCTAGTACTAAATATTACAACTTTAATTTGATAACGTTTAAAGCCCAGAAGCAGTAATCGCATAATTTATTTATGAAACAAAACTTTTCGGTTGTTGTTTTTCCCACACCCTTGTAATGTTAATCCGTTTTTATCCACCTGTCTGTCGGTTGCAGTGAGAAGCTAAAACAACAAATCTAAAAGTGAAAAGGCTCAAATATAGTCTACATTTACTATGCCTGCATTCCCTTTATTTTATTACTGCTTGTACACAACAGTACAGAACCACAGTAGTTAAGTAATGTGTGTCAATATATAGACTATTTAGTTTTAAATTAAAGCTTGAAAAAGTACTATCAGGATCTATTGTCTTTATTACCCTTATGATATTTTTAAGGTAATCTGCAGCCCTGTAGATTTTCCATAGTGCAATGGGGTCATTATATTTCCTGAGGGGGAAAGGCTTGTCTGTCACAAGTAACCGGGTTCTTTCTTAATGTCAAAGGGCTCGCAGTGTAATTTTCAAACCTCAAACCTCGTGTAATCAGAAGGAGGGAGTTTATAGCAAATAGCAGAAACTCCAATTCATTATAATGATGGAGGAAAATGGCTGCCATCACTGCGCATCGACCGAAACGGTAAGCGTGGGAAACGAATAACAAAGAAGGATCGCCCATTTTTAGAGTAAAAAGCTTTATAAAACTTCCTTATCGTCTTAAATTCCTGCCTTCCATCGAAAAGGCTGCTACAATATGCTGCGGACTGCACACACGCTGCTTTTTGTGCAGCATCGGTATTGCACATGTACTGCTGCCCAAAACTACACCGTCTAAATGCACAACAAAAACAGCAAGCTTCTCGATTACCCATGCTTGATTTGTATTTTAGCTATCATTTGTGAATTTAAGTTACCTACTTTCTGTGGAAGAGACATGGAGCCTCTCATCACCAGCATGGAGCTCAGAAATGTCCAGCGCTCTCTCATCCATGCCCCGGTCGTGCCGCCAGCAAGCAGTCATGTTCCCCTTTTCTCAGCACAAAGTTTGGCCTCTCACAGTTTGAAATGTGTTTCTAGAATTGGGAATGCAAAAGCTTTGTTCATAAGGAGGTGGAATCAGTGGTGAGGCTGAAAGCGACGAGTTTTTGATTAATGAGCTTTGAAATGCCTCGCTAGGGGGAAGCGAGCAGGCGAGCTATTCAGTTAGAGCAGCCTTGCCATGCCTATAAAGCCAGCAGTACTCAGCGGTGCATCTGCTCATAGTGCTGTTCTTTGTCAATTTGCAATAGCAAAAGATTAGGGAAAATGTACATTGGTGTTTAGGGCAGATGTTATTTAATGCGGTGGCCATGAGAGGAGATATTAAACTTAAAATAAGTGCAAAGCGTCCATGCTATAATCAGCGAAAATCATCCACCAGCATCTCTTTCTTGGTGTTTTAGCGATTAAAGGACCTGGTTTATAAACAGACCACTCGGAACAGACCCCCAGCATGCCTTTCTAGCAGCATTACTGGTGGGCCGTTAAATTTTTCCATATCACAGTTCTTACTGAATGGAAATGTACGTTAACGTAAAATTACATTGATATTACAATCTTAAGCTCAGCACCGCATCTCTCTAATATGTAAGTAATGCCTATAATGCTTATATTAGCTTACTGCTGATAGATGGTTAGTCGCTGAGGCGCGCAGGCAAGGGGACTAGATGCTGGTGAACACCACGCAACCTTCTTTGTTTACTATGGATATTATTTCAAAATGGCGCCTTGGTCCTGTAGGCGATGAGGTACTGTGTGTGGGATGTGCTCATATCACCGGCTATCAGAAATGTAGCTGTGATCCGCTCGACTTCATTCGTGTCAATTTAAGACAACACATTTTTAGCATGGTACATATTTATGATTCCAACACAGACATGAGCCCATCCGTCCAATTTAAGCACTTTATTTACAAAATGTATAACACAACAAAATATAACATTTCAATATCGTTACCATTTCATCAATTTGTGTGTGGACTGTTCACTTACAAAATAACATTTTTATGAGTGATGAGGGGCAAGGATGTAAAAATGACGTGCTGGTGCCTTTAAACTAGTCTAAAACATTTAAGCATTTTCCCAAAAAAGTGTCAAGTGCCAAGTAAGCCATTGTTTGCAGTGACAACATAAAATGTTTAGATGCGATCATCCTCTGCTTATAAGTTTTCTGATAAGAAAAAAGAAAGAAGAAAAAGAAAATACACCAGTCACATATTATCACTTTGTTTGAATGTGATGACGAAGCTCACGCAATCTGCTCCAATGTAATGCATTAATTTCTACAATTGTCCCTATAAATAGTCCACATAAAAAGATAACATATGTGCGTTCCAAAACTGATAAATAATAAATACTCAATAGGGATAAATGTTTTTCATACATTCTCAGAATAAAATAATAAATAGTGTGAACAGGTTCATAGGTACCAAATGACTACAGACGACTTAACAATGGCAATGATTTCTTTTTTTCCCTACAAATTCCATCCCTATAAAGATGGGTGTCTAATTTTGTAAAATCTACAGGACTTACCTTCAAGTAATAAGATATGAAATTGCCTTCATATTGCGCACTGCTCTTTTCAGATCTGACCGACTGACAACAAACACTCTTGCGCATCTTCAACAGTCAGGAGAAATGGACCACAGCTTAAAAAATAATTACAGTCATAGCAGTAATAGTAATATCAATAATAATAATAATAATACAGGGGTAATAGGTTATGTCTCTCAGGGTGTAGTTATATAAATTATTTTTTTACTTCTGAGGTAATAAAAAGCGACAATTCGCTTGGGCACACACACGAAATCCTTACAAATGCGTTAGCTTCGGCGCTTCCTGCAGCCTTCCCTGAGAAGCGTGGTGAGAGGTGAGGTCTGTGTATGTGGGGTGAGGGTCACACGGTCCGTGATGGTGGTTGCCCGGGATCTGAGCGGCACAGCTGTAGTCCACACTGGCGGATGAGGGATGAGGAAGATGGCCGAGGTTGAACATGGGGCCGGAGGCTGGCATAGAATCAACGAAATTCCCTCCGACGTACACTGGGCTCCCTTGCAAATTAGCGTTGGCAAAGCTTCCGTTCCCCTGCATGCTGTGGTGCTCGTAATCGGTGCCCGGGTACCGTTTCTGCTGCGGTATACAGCCACCCAGCGGCGCCGTGTATGCGGCCAGGCCGTACATGTTTTGCTGGGGCTTGGCGAAAGAAGGAGGCGACGGCGCGTCGTAGTTAAGACTGTTTACATTCGGAAGCTGACCAGAGTATCCGACGTGATTGGGGCCACTTAGCGGCGGGCTTCTGTCCGGGGAGTGCCCTAAGGGAGAGTGCATTATGCCCTTGGATTTCTGATCCTTTTTGTATTTCATCCTCCTATTTTGAAACCAGATCTTTATTTGGCGCTCGGTGAGGTTGAGTAGATTAGCCATCTCGACCCTTCGGGGACGGCACAAATAGCGGTTAAAGTGGAACTCCTTCTCGAGTTCCACGAGCTGGGCGCTGGTGTAGGCTGTGCGCACCCGCTTGGAGGCCGGTCCAGGCGGACTCTTATCATCGCACGTGTCTCCTGAAATGACATCATGAGCGTGTTTTAGTGGTTGCAGAGAGCTTTCGAGTCAGTGCAGTGTGAAAACGAGGTAAAAAGTAAAACCTAGCACAACCAGCTGGCTATGTATCATAGTGTGACTGACATCTGAATCCGTCTCGCAGTGATTATGAACTGATTTTAATGCTGCAGGTTAGCCTTGTCCTGTATAATCGATGGAATTATTTCAAAGCAGCCTTACTTTTCCAGTGCTCCAAAAGCAATACATGGTGATGGTGAACGCTCGAGGCGAATCTGAGACACCATCATTAATGGACTGAAGTAGTCCTTTCCTCTGCCCAAACAAACACACGCACGCTCACGCACACACATCCACCCCCACCCCTCCACACACGCCCACGTCCACACAGGGTATAGCTACCTGGCGTTGTGCAGTTGGTGCTTTTTTGTTTTGAGTTCTGACGTGTCTCCTTCATCCATGGGAATATCTGCTTTGTGATGACTGGGGTGGTAGTGTTGGAGCCATTGTTGCTGGGTGATTTCTTTTTCTGGATATTGGTACTGTTTGAGTTAGGGGAGGTGGCTGCTAAAGGAGGCGCTTGCTGCTGGTCACCAACACTCTCTGGTTGGCTGCCCTGGCTGCCACTTGGTCGCATACAACTGCCATTGATGTCGGTGTTTTTATGTCCCGGGGGCCGGGCCGGTGTCGTTTGAATAGAGCAGATTGGGCCCTGATAGTCATTCTCGATGCTCGAGGTGGAGTAGGACTGGTGTGCAGGCCCATAATTGTAGGAGTCAGACTTAGGGTATGAGTAGCCTCCAAAAAGTCCAGCGTTATCATAATAAGTGGCTTTCTGCATGGTGAAGGTTTTAAACTATGAGGGCTTTTGTACCCTTGTCCAATTGCATGGGCTTTTTGCCACCGGATTTGGGCTTCCCACTGGTTTTCTGTATTTTGACCTGTAAAGATACAAGCAAATGAATCATGAATCAAATAAGCTAAAATGGAGTTTGCATATCAGCTACGAAAAGAGTTAGTTAGTTGTGCACAGTGGGTGCAGGTCACTGACCACTCCTCAGATGCATTATTTCCTATGGATTATTCTAAGGTGGCACTTCTCACAGCGCTCTGGACTTTAACTGACTGTAACTGCTTATTGTAAACGCTTCAACAGCTCATTTCACTTGAATTATGGTACACAAAGATGCAACTTGGGATTTTGTGAGAGAAACTAATTTGGGGGGGTAGGATTACATTAATATTATATAATATTGGAGAACCAGTATTATATATTTTTTTTTAATACTGGGCTTTGTCTTTTGCTGTTTTTGTTTCACCTATCTCTTAGGTATTTTTGACCTTAAACATTTAGCCTGACTAAAATATTTAATAGTTAGTTTAATAGTTACTAAAATGGGCCTGTGCATAAAGCCATTCAGTTTAGCTGAGGCCTTCTAGGTGTGCTGTAAACAAGCACAGGCAGATACAGAAAATACTTCACACGTATACACATACAGAACAGCCTAGCGTTTTATACTGTGTGGTAAAGACTCATTTGTTTTAGAACATTTCTTACATGTAGATGTATTTTTTGGCTAATTATCCATGCACCTGAACACTTTTTTAGTGTGTAATCTATGCAGAGCTTCTCGCAGGCTGGCCTTTCAAACCTGGTTATCCTTTCATTTTCAGAATCTCAGACCTAGATGCAAGACGAGGGTTAAACTTTAACTTGTTCTGAAAGTTCCCTATTGAGCTGAATCTAAAGGAGGCAGAAGGCGAATCAGCAGTTTTGGCCAGAACAATGTCCTCTTTTTTACCAATTCAGGGCCCAGCACAATGTAGGAATAGCAGTCGTACTGTTATGTAGAGGAATAAAACAATACATTTGAGAATGTATGTAATATGTATTTTTAAGCACAGATTATCATATTGCAAATTTGTTAATGAAAGATGAGACACTGAAGGCCTGAAAATTTAAAGACTATTGATATTGTCTTGATTAGATTTTGATTGTCTGCAGAATATGATAGACACAGCCTTAATGAACTTATATTTTTTAAATGCATTCATAGGCCTTGTTGTTGTTGCCTCACACTTGCTTTGTGTGTTTATTGCATCCGTTTGTTGCTGTCAGATTGGTTGTATGTGAACTTTATCTGAACCACCCAAAGGCCGAGTTGTAAATCACAGCAATGATGTCAGCCAAACACTTCAATGCAGTATTCTCTTGTTCTTACCTAGAGTCAAATGTTAAACATGGTTTATTATTATTATTATTATTATTATTATTATTATTATTATTATTATAGATCTATGTAGTGTTTATCAGCCTTGGTAAGCATTGCTCTTATTTTACCTTCTAATCTAACTTTCATAACTGAAGATTCACGCACGATATCGCTTCAGAGTCGTAACGACGCTGTGCGTGGTGGGAATGGGTAGTGGTGGGTGGGAAGGTCACTGAGCTATGCTAATGGATTAACAAATGCCTGGCAAATGCGCGGCGGCAATCTGCTCCTTCCGGCCCTGTGGCGTGCTAAAGCACCGCGCCCGTTACAGTTCCACATGTAGGCTGAACTAGGCCTTGCTTTATCTTATATTATATTGTTCTCCATTTATGGTAGACCAACATATAATGACTTAGGGTTGTGACAGGACAGCTTAATACAGTAGACGGCCTGAAGTTCCACGCATTGCATATCAATGCACCTGTCATCGTGAACCCCACAGAATTTATGACTAGCCAACTTAAAAAAAACAAGCCTGAGTGAAAAGCGCAACACTTTCCAAAGACACGCCACACTCCGGAATATAAACTCCAAGCGTAGGAGGATGACCGGGTTAAAGAATGCACTACTCTGCTATACTCCTGTAGTGAGATTGGAGGCCGCCCATATAAAACCAGCCACTTCAGTCTAGTTTACCCAGCACAGAAGACACCGTTGCCTTGAAATAAAGTGTTGCTGCGTTATCTTTCGATTTTACGACGAGGATAATGGATTTAAAAGAAAATGAAGAGAACATGCTCAGACATCCAGCAAACTGTTTGGAACCGGTATCTTCAGCTGTCGTTTGGGATACATGTGCCTCATTTTATTTATTGCTTGTTTGTTATTTTAGCTCACTTCTGTAGGCTAAAATAAGAGGTAGATCTGAAAGCATTGGACGCTGTAGGACATTTAGACTTTCTGTATTTCGTAAGCCCAGGGAAGTGCAAATGTGGGAAGTGTGAGATGAGCTATAAAACTACACTCGATGCTTCAACGCCCATGAGGGTGGAATATACATCATACTCTTGCATGCATGATGTATTCTTATAAAAGTTACATGCGTACTGATATACATTATTATTATTATTATTATTATTATTATTATTATTATTATTATTATTATTATTATTATTATTATTATTATTTAAGGTTGTATTACTTTTGTTGCTATTTTAAGCATGTAACAAACGATTTTACTTTTCATAGCAGATATTACGTCAGTAGAATACGTGATTATTTCGGGAGACAGGTATTAAATGCATGGCATTCAGAATCAAATAATAATATGGAAAACAATACTAAATTCCGCACGAGTTATATTTTTCGTTGAAAAAGTATTTCCTTACCACAGCTTGTATCGCACTGTTCTCTCTTCTCCCTCAAGCGCTCCTCATTATTTGCACCAGGACCTGGAGGATGAAAACATTTCTTTGATCAACTATGTCTATTAGAAATCTAATATTTCTAATCTAATAATCTATATCCTGTATTCTTTACACCACACAGTGACTGCATTTAGCTTTGGCTTATTTCTGTGCATTATACTCTATCCTTCTTTTAAACTAGATTCTTGCATTTTCTATATAAATGTAATAACTGGCATCAATTAAAAAGATTACTTATTTCTAAATGAATGTTCATGAATAAATGCGTGCGTTTCTCTTTCTTTGGATTTTGCAGTGTATGTTAAAACTAAAGTTAATAAAAAAAACTGACATAAGCGATTCTACACAAAGAGAACCTGGCCAAAATATTTAGCACTCATAAGCCTTTTGGGTGACCTTTGGCTTCTTCAGCAATAACTCACTGATTAATGAACAACGGGCGGAAGGAGCTCAAGTAAGTCACAAAGAAATCCACACCGCACAACTTCTCCTCCAGTGCTTTTAAAAACGAAAGAGCCCGTGAAGGTGTGATATTTAAGCTCTTCGCTTAAGCCAGGTCTCCAAACAAGACGAGCTGCTCCTCGCCACGCAGAGAAAGTGCTATTAGGAGCTGAAAATCATGTGAAGAGGAAAAATCTACACACGGCGCTGTAAATATCCGGCTGCAACATCTTCATATGCCTAATATTTCTGGTACATTTTAGCTGCTTCTTCATGTTCAAAGTCCTTCTAAACCGGATAAATGGTGCTGTCTCGATTGCTTAACACACTCTGCTATTCTCGGGCTACAATGTTTTCGCCCACGCATTGTTACGGTAAGTTTGGTCCATATAATGGCACAATGGATAATTCAGATAATGGACTGATGAACGCGAGCTTTTAAAATATGTATAGGACTATTGGACCGACGGTGATTATTTGAGCAGAGATACCTATGCTCTGTAACCCTTGTCTGTAAGTCTGTGTGAAAAATAGGATTAGAAAAATACTGGTTTGCAGGCCATCGTCTTTGCTTGTTGTAGCGGTGCAATGCTGCGCTTTTACAAAGCCTTCCACAGACAGAAATGGACGGAGGCTATTTCAGTAGGGCGATATGTTTTGAGTAAGCTTTAGGATGATAATACAGAAACGGTACAACATGGGTTTTGTTCATACAATCAGTAAAGCAATACGGTTGACAAAAAAGCTGACAAAAGCACTGTCTTGTTTAAAAATCGAAACTATAACACCTGTGTTCCATTAAACCTTACAATTTAATTACAAAAGTCCTGTTATTTTCATAACATGTTAATAACAAAAACGACATTGAAGTAATAAATGAAGTAAATACACATAGGTTAGGAAATAAATCCTCTTGGAAGAAGTCAATGCTGATACATTATTATATCAAAAAACAAAGCCAGCTTTCGCGTATCTATTAAGCGAGCTTCGATAGAAAAGGGCTGTAATTTTAGTTAAAATATGACGCACTGATTAATGTATAATAGTAAACTCACCAAAATAAAGCAATGCTGTGTTAAATTAATACAAGATGTGTTTCTTTCATTCTGCAATTATTTCGTTTTATTGGGAAAATAAGAAATCCTGTCTGTTCGTGCTTTATGGAGAGTGTATTGTTCCAGTTAGAAATTACTGTTTTTTTCTCATCTGTAATCTCAACTCAAAAATCACAATCCAGCTATTGAATTAATTTGGATATAGTAACGTTGCTGCTTAACAATGCATAGATCTCAAACCACATACATCATTACTGTGAGGATAAGACAACAAATTAAAGTGATTTACGATCTCACAAACTAAGACAGAACCAGAAGTTGCACCAGTTCTTTTCCCCTTTGCATTTAGTCTTTTTGCGTCAAATCGCAAAATCAGCTAAAATTCAACATCAGAAGTATGAATCAGACAGCCGCCCGAGCTAACCTTTGGAAAATGCTCATGGTTGCTCAAAATTGTAAACCAGCTCTGTAGAATCCGTATATATCCTTAAATTGCGCTTAGTTAAATGTGCGGTGGCATTAATAAAGATCCGCTGCTCTGAACGAAATAAATCATATTTTACCATTGCCTTCATGTAAAGCTCATGGTTAAAGGTTGCGTTTTGCCATGCAATTGCTTACCTGTGAATCAATTTATCATAGAGCCTTGCTTCTCAGTCTCAATATCTCTCCCTGCAGTGCCTCGGATATATCCTTCACCCTTTGTCTGTGCACGGCACTGTCCTAAACCTGATCTTGCGCTTTTTCAGACATTTCCATATACCAATGCAGACAGTATTCCCGAAAGAATGGAAGCCACTCAGTCAACTACCAATAAAAAGCCAAGTAGGTATCCTTATTCCAAAAAAACGAAATTTTGCAGGCAGTCAACCTCCCACTGAAAAGCGAGCGATTACAGATGTAGGACCATGGTTTGAGTCAACATTAAGATATTGGGGTTTGAGAAACCTTTATCATGACAAATAAAGGCGCTGCCTTAAAATACAAGCATATTTGTTCACGTGATCTGGATTGCAGATTGTCCTGATTGAGGCTGCTACTCCAACCAAGCCTTACCTCACAAATCCCTCTTTAAAAGCAAGAGCGCTACTCTACTCTCTACTCCCTCACTTTTTTTTCTCTAGCATTGTCCCAAGCTTAAATGGTTTGAACTCAATGGATTCAAAACATCTTTTCATCAGATTTGCTGTTTTTGGAATGGTTATGGTAATAATACATGTTCCCTTAAAAAAGTACCCTCAGAAATAAGTGGAAGGGAGAGTTAATTGCCCCATTAAAAAGGATCGTTTTCTGTATTGTTTATTACAGTATTCGGTTTATTTTTACATAAAATTTCATACTTTTAACATAACTGTAGATGATTACAGATAACATCATTGTAGCTTTATTATTTCCTCACAGAAACGGCTGGACGTTTTCTACATTTTGTTGTTTTCGTATTTTAAATAAATTATAAAAAACTTTCGATATATTTTTTACGATAATAGCTCGGGCAATGACAGCAATTTATGACCCCGTCAGCTAAGGGAAATCCATCAAAATAATTACAAATTCCTCTTCTCATTTCAACACCAACGGATGTATACATTGGCTTTTTTGCTTTGTGATTGTGATACAAGAATAATTTTACAATATGTGATTAATGTTTTTTTCAAAATGTATAATTCTGATGTTTAACATGCCTTTCTATAGCAAATGTGGTGGATGGTGGATTAGCTGCAGGAGGGATGGAGATGGAGCGAGTTGGGAAGGTGGCCGAGCGGGAGCTTGTCCTGAGGAGAGAATGCGCGTACTCTCCCTTTCCAGCATATGTTCACAGGGTAATAAAAGTGAAAGATTTACAATCTACGCCCGGCCCCCAACAGCCTCTCACCCTTTCAGGAATTACTGAGCATGATTTACAGCGATGCACATCTCCATCATCCCTCTCTAGTAACTTGTACACTGCCTTTCAGGATAATGCCAGCATCATTTTTGCACCATCACATATACAAATAAAAATGGATATTGTAGACTTCTGTGTGTTCGTGTCCTCGTCAGTGTTTTGACCCTTTGTCTGTACCCTGGATTTGCTGTATGTTGTTGACTGTTGGTGCTATTGTTGGAAATTATCTTCAGTGACCACTTCCACGTTTAGAAACAGTGTAGTTATCTATTCATAACTATTTATCTCTTGCATTTCTGTGCTACATCTCTGAAATGTTTAGCATTTGTTACTCTTGCTGTCCTAATAAAAACACGGCACCACGTCCCAATGCCACCAGTTCACCCGGGAAAAACTGCATCTTTGACGGATTATAAATCACTAAGAGGCCCTCGCATGAAGCACTGGAGACCGTGCATTAACCAACCGGTATTGCTGCACTTGCTCCGAAATCTCTTTAAAGATACAGTCATGCAGGTGAGATTAACAGGTTTTAAGCCGACCACCAAGCTCCGTTATACTGTAAAATCGCCACAGATGCGTGTAAATGTAAGGTTTAGACCTGGATGTAGTCGAAACGGTTTCAACAAAAAGCCATTACTCTGCTTATTACAACTCTAGGCTGTTCTCGAGGAAGCTCCCCGCACGAATCAAAGGGCGCTATTTATCAAAATTCTGACAGACATGTTCATCCACGACCTTACTCAAAAAGAATCGTAAATGTTTACCTACCAAGCTTCCATTGGCTGAAAAGCTGCACAACCGCACAGTGTACGGTTGCGTGGGGTACCGCACCGTTTGGATATTATTTTCTTGGATCTCTTCAGTTTTCAAGTCTGATAGAGTCCTCGCGATTAATGACGACGCCGTGTTTCTAGGGGACGTGCTGCATTAATTATTTAGACAATCACGTGGTCAAACAGAAAAAAAGGTATAGAACGGAACCATATAGTCACCGAATTCTATCTCCGGATGTCGACAGCGCGGTTTAATACATCTTAACGGGCTGTCTCGCTAGGCGAGGACGTTTTCTGCGAACAGCTGGAAATCAAATATGGCCGTTTTGAGAACCATTGTGAGAGCAGCTGAGGCAGCCGGCGCAGTGTCACTGCAAATGGAACTGCCTATGGCTCCCATTTCTTCTGCTCGCACATGTAGGTCAATACCAAAATGCCTTACAGTACCAGGCGGCATTTCGGAATTTCCCAACTTTGGTCATATATTTGGTAGAATTGAAAAACAATGGGGGATTGATAAACAAATCCTCTCGTTAATATTTTTGAATGCAAAACAGTGACTATAGTTAAGTTTATTTTTTCAGATCTTTGACACAGGTAATGCTTAAAATGTGCGTGATTCTTTGGTGCAAACGACACGAATGTTTTATAGTTATGTCATTATAAAGAAACTTGCTAGAAAAATCCTTGAACACTTTGGTGGACTTTGGTCAAACTAACCACCTTTAGTTTGAAAGACGCACGAGCCTCACTTAGACTCATACATAATTTTCTCTCCCTGTTTTTTCTTTTGCTGTCTCTATCTGCTTGTTATATGTATCTCTCTCCCGCTCTCACACGCTCACTCACTCACTCACTTACACACACACACACACACACACAAACTCTCCGCCCCCCCCACTCTCTCTCCGCCCCCCACACATAATCCAAGTACATCTAAAGAAACATACACGTATATGCTAAAGTTCAGCTGTAAAGCTTCGTCGTTGCCATTAAAAGACTGTGCCTGATAGTGTGAAGAATAAGAGGCCCGTCTGCTGTTGAGCTTCATATTCAGGATCATATTAAGCATGCTTTGAGGGCTTATAACTGGGCAACCTCTGAAATGTTAAGGAAAACACACTCACTCAGACACACTCACTCACAGACACACTCACACACACACTCACTCACAGACACACTCACACACACACTCACTCACTCACAGACACACTCACAGACACACTCACTCACAGACACACTCACACACTCACTCACAGACACACTCACTCACAGACACACTCACAGACACACTCACACACTCACTCACAGACACACTCACTCACAGACACACTCACTCACACACACACAGACACACTCACTCACAGACACACTCACAGACACACTCACACACTCACTCACAGACACACTCACAGACAGACACACTCACAGACAGACACAAGACACACACAGACTGATCTGAGTTCCTCACTCTCAGACCTGTTCTAGCTGCTGTGTTCTGGATAATCTGTAATGTGACAGTTACACTGAGATCAGATGGTGTGATGAGTTTGGTGTGTAAGCTTCTCTCTCTTCTCCTGGGGGTCTTTATTATTCCCTCTGTTCTCTCAGTTTCACAACATGATTGCACATTAAAGGTGAGGGGGGGGGTGTTGAGTTTACCTGGATTAGGAGCTCTGAGAATTAAAACTGTGTGTGTCTGTGTGTGTGTCTGTCTGTGTGTGTGTGTCTGTCTGTAGTTAATGATGTACGTAACTCCGCCCCCTGTGCTCTGAGCTACATGCTCTTTGACCCGTCTGACCCAGTGATGAAGCAGAACGTGGAATATTACAGGTTCTACAGAGAACAGTGGGGACTGACGGAGAACCACTTTAAACCACGGCCTGTAAGAACAAACAAACACACACACACACACACACACACACACACACACACACACACACACACACACTCTTCTGCTATTTACACTTTTCTAAATCTGGTGTCAAGTCAAGTTTATTTGTATAGTGTTTTTACAACTGACGTCGTCCCAGAGCAGCTCTACAGAAACCGGGTCCGAGCCCCAAAGAGCCGAAGGCGAC
>JBBPDA010000003.1:13834006-13856140 GCA_037974385.1 Arnoldichthys spilopterus | reverse complement strand
TATATATATAACCCCCACAAAGCCGATTATATAAAACAAATATAAAATTTTAATTTAGGACCCCCAACCAAAACATTTTCTCCTACCTTAAAATTTGGAAATAAAATGCAATACGCCTTTAAATATTCGGTTAGTTAGATTGTTAGCTGGTTAATAGGTTAGTTATTTGGTTCGTTTTTAAACCGAATGATGAAACCGTCTGGACGAGAAAGGCCTGTAGGTCTTGAGGGTCAGGGGTGTAGAGGTCAGGACTCGCGGCTGAAAAGCGCCCGATGCAACAGAAACTGTGTCCTCTGAATGAACCTGCCCGCAAGGCTTTTGTCGGACTTCTGTAAAAATACCTTTTCAGTGCTCTCAACGTGAAGACCTCAACCAGAAGACGTCTTTGCAGCGTGTGAGCGCCTCGCGGGTTTTGTTCAAGAAGACAAAGACTCTCCACAATGACAGTAGAACATTCCATCTTTAATCACGACGTGAATACCGACTCGCATTTCAGAGGCCACTCCAGTCCTTTTGCCAAAAATATCTTTTTAATCAAACGTAAAAACGGCAGATCAGTTATTTTCTCATTTTTCCAAACAGTACACAGCTTTTCAACAGAGTATGCGAAGTGGTTCGTGAATAAACCTTCTTAATTGACTCTATTACTCATTTACTAAAAAAATTGCTTGTAAAAAATATGCACACAATACAGAAATATATAGACAAAAACTTATGTACTTTTCGTAAACGAACATAATAGATTTAGAGAACGATCACTTAAAATTTACGTAGAATATAAACACAACATTTTCAGAATTCTCATTCTGAAATGTAATAAATAAAGTATTCAAGATCTAGAAGTATTTTTTGCAAAACTAAAATGCAAAAGTAAAATTATAAAGAAACTATTATTTAGGAATTTCACATGGACATCTGGAAAACAGATATACAGCTTCTTTACTTGTACATTGTTTACAAAACTGTCAAGTGAGATTTATAGCTGTTATGGGATCCAATAGTACGGTCAACAGAGTGAGATTTTAGCTTCTAAATTTTTAAGTTCTAAGTTACTCTGTGACTGCTTTACCAATTTTTTTTAAAAACTGTTAAAATGGATTTAAAAACGCAGTATTCCTACAATTCCTACCCTATTCCAACTTTTTGTGACGTTTTGTACTTTTCCTGCATTTCCATTTTAAAAGACTTTCAATATTCTGGTCATAATATGAATTTATTAGAGAACTGAATTCATACTAGAAAAAAATATTATGCATAAAGCTTAAGTAAAAATAGATGATCCATTTGTAATTTAGTGAATCCACCGTTTCACATAATTTAAAGTAGTGGAGTAGTGGAGTAAATTGCTAAACTCACAGGCCATCGTCGTAACCACGCATAATTAAATAATGTAACAAATTCACAGGTCATGTAATCGTGAACCTTGTAGTCGTTTGGAGCGAGATAGTGTTGCTTATAACGAAATCGGGATAAAGAAGGATAGCTATACAAAAACTCCGTGCTTTTATATAGATTTGGCAAGCTTTATTTTCTAGCCTACTATATGCCATTGTAACATGTTAAGTATGTTGTGATGCCCTTCTATCCTCTTTATACTTACAATGGTGACAAAGGAAATATTTCAGTCCTCTCACCGCATCCACTCACATTGTTTGGTAATGATGTGTACGTCTGGTTCACATTAAATAGCACTGGTGTCAACAAACGTAATTTTAAGACCATGCAAAGGCAAATGAAGCGTTGTATATTATACACAGTTCTTCTGTATTTCTGGAGCATGTTTGTGGAGCAGATGTTTCCAGTTCACTTTATAAAGTTGTAATGTCTGTCTGGCTGTCCTTTTGAACGTGTTTTGAATTCTGGTTCGCAACCGACGTCGACCTTCCCTTCGTGTTGGGTAGTTTGTGGTCCTTTTTCCATTTCATTCTTCGGTTCTGAAACCAGATTTTTATCTGTCGCTCGGAAAGACACAGGGTGTGCGCGATTTCGATGCGGCGCCGTCTGGTCAGATACCTGTTAAAATGAAACTCCTTTTCCAGTTCTAAAACCTGCTGTCTCGTGTAGGCTGTCCGGGAGCGTTTGGGCTCCGCTCCTGTGTAATCTGGGTTCACTGGAAAAGACAAAACACACCCGGTTCAGAAAACAGTCCTTACTCAAACAAGGACATTTTCACCTTAACTATGTGGGTTTTTTTAAAAGTAAAATACCCAATTTAATTCGGTTTACATTTTGGCAGCCACAATCCATTGTTTTTCATGAATAAATCATATAATTCGGTAGCCCAAGTGTCAATAGCGCAGAGGCAGCCCATACAGCCAGTGGCCTATTTCCTAAGCAATAAAAATTTATGGCTAGTGTAATTGGCGGCCCCCTTCAGAAGAGCCCATAAATATTTCACTGAGTGATTTTAGCTCGTCTTATATCGCCGAGTTCGACTGGTCCACCAACAGATAGGAAATATAGTAAAGCTTACCAGTACTAACGTGGACTTTCTTCATCCAGGGGTAAACTATTGCCGGCTGCTTGCTCTGTATCCCGTTCTGGTTCTTTGTGTTTTGCTGTTGGCCACAAGTCCTCGGGCCGGATATTTGGACCGGGGAACACTGTTCAGTCTGTGCGGGAAAGGAGTTGGGGTGGCTGGCTTGGTCCTGCACATGACCCCGCGGCTGTATCGTTGAGTCCTGCACAGTGTTACAACTGTAGGGCTGCTCCGAGTAGTTTGACCGTGAGTAGATCCCTGGATGCTGAAAATCAGTGTCCTGCGATGGACTGTAATAGCCCGAGCTCTGCTCAGGGATATAACTGTTCTGCGAATATTCCTCACAAGGAGGAAATTTTGGATCCACATACTTGGAGTTTACCATGTACGAACTCATGGCCATTAATTTCTGAAGGTAGAAAATACTAATTTTTCTCGAGTTGTCTTTTTTTCCTCCCTCCATAAAGCCCTCCTACTTGCTGTCAACTGAATAAAGTTGGGCACCCATGTGACCGGATCGGCCAATAGAGGTGAAGGAAGCCGATTAACGCATAAGAAGCCATACACACCTAGTAGCGAATTTCACCAACTTCGCAAAATATCGCAGTAAGGCCTGATGAAATTATTTTACTGAGCATTATTCATAATGCATGCAGATAATGCTATTGAGTAAATTAGTGCTACCACTTTCATCTTATGGGTTGTTAATACATTTCTTATGATGAGGGATCATCGCGATCGTAAAGAGCCATATAGAAATTAATATTACATAAAAAACAGAGATGCACATTACTATAGATATCCATTTTTATCTGCAGGATTAATATTCAACCATAGTAAATCATATTCAGGCCAGGGATTCTGACTGGTAAACAAATAGGAGATACAAAACGACCCCTGGCACAAAAGAGCCGAATAAAGACGGTAGACAATTGATGGAGACCGTCTTTGTGATGGAGAGGTCATACAAAAGTTACAGGAGTCTCATCGTCCCAGTGCTTTTCAGAGCCGTGGCCTACCATCAATGCCGTGTGCCAATCAGTAATCAAACTACAAATAATGCAGACGTGAAGCGTGGAAAGCTTCTGGTTGCACAGCTATAAGAGATAACATGGATAATTGCAAGGTTTTGCATTTACATCATAAAGTACAGAATCCTAAAAAAGTGCACTGATTTGAATCTTCGTATATTGTATTTTATGGAGACAAAGCAACAAAGCTAATAAACCTTAGAGGAGTGGGGAGGAGAGGTGTGAGGGAGAAAGGGGCATCTCCAAGATTTAATTAAATTAAGATATTCAAATAAAAAACATGCACCTCTGACAAGAGCTGCTGTACATTCTATGCACCATGCTATTGAACATAATGTCTACTGTACTGTATAGAGAGCGTGGATTTGTGGAGACTCTTCCTTCCGTAGTGTAAACTACTTTTTCGTAAACTCAAATCATGTGATATTTAATGTAACAATTAAGCTTAAAGTGTGGTTTATTCGAAGTTTTTGCATCGACCATATACTCCCCTAGAATCGAATCTGTGACTGTGATTTGTTCACACAAATTCGGTTCTACAGGGTATATATAGACGACGGGATAAAATGGTGTAATTTCTGATGGTGTTCAACTCTTCGCTGATAAAGCTTTAACACAGAGGTCATTGCTAATCACAAAATCTTACCTTCCTAGACCGTTTTGGCTCAGTATTTGCCTCAGTAGGCTTCAGGCTTCAGAATAACACCATCAAATGACAGATGCATATAAAGATTTTACCAATAATTTGATCTAACTGAACCCTGCTCCAAACACACACACACACATATAAATTTGTAAAGGCTAATCACATCATAATAAGCCGTCACAACGCCATGGTATCTTCTACTAAAATATTTTTAGCTTAGTAGGAGGAGAACATGACTTCTACTCACACATGCTCCGGTAAAAAAATCAGAACGACTTACTATAGCCACTGTCTACTTTTGAACACTGGGTGGACGAGTATAACCAAAGGGCTAAAGGCCGAGAGGTCAGCCCAAATCATTTACAACACACATCACAAAGTTTCATTATTTTTCTCCGAAACGACAGCAGCGTCGGAAGAGCACTAAAAGTTCATGAATTCTGCATGACCCCCCAATAACCAGAGTAGTTCTGTGCTCTAACTTTGCGCCATGAGACTCACAGTTGCACAGAATCGCACAAGAAGAAATAAGAAAAAAAGTTACTGGAAGATGGGTTTTTATTTTTAACATTGTTGCCAAACATCTAAATGTGAATGTGTTTTTCACTGTCACTGTGTTTCTCTGGGTTCTCAACACACAGCGCATAAAGAAAAATAGCTCAACTGAATAATTTTTCATTATTTGTAATCTAACTGAATTAACCAAAGTTAAATGAATGTTGTAGCCGCGTGATCTAAATTATTTTGCTTTAACAGATAATATAGATGTGTAATAGTTTAGTCGGACGGGTGTAGGCCTGAAGAGGCAGATATTTTCATTAAAGAGGATAAGTAATTGGAGGTGAGCTGTTCGAAGTGTTTTGCATTTTAATATATGTTAGACAGCTTGACCTGCAGTTCACCTTCCCTTGCGACTCGTTCATGCGGGTCAAAGCCGAGTTACTGATGAACAAAAGAACAGAGAAGCCACCGCTCCTCGTGACATCTGGCTTAAAATATAACAGGAGTCGCAAGCCATTATAAAACATTTTACATTATTCTCCTCACTTTACACATTCTGTACTTTTTGTAGGGAAAGCATATTATTTGCCACTGTGTAGCACAGCTGTGTTTTCACAGATTTTTTTAATGAGTATTTTTCCTAATATTTCCATATTAATGTTAAACTGTTAAACATTTATTTTCACACATAAATATAGTCTGTATTAGTGAATCTGATTAAACATTGCGTTGTGTGTGTGTTCTCTTTTCCACAGGCTGCTTAAAACTCAAAATCACTGCAATGGGGAACTGAACATTACTGCAGTCAGACGAAATGGAACTGCGCTCATGTCTCTCCTTGAAAATAAGCATTTCTACTCTTATAATATTTCTCTTATTTGTAGATGAAAATGATGGGTAAAAAGAAGGAACAAAACAAAAAACAACTAACTTTCCCTTTTCATTGTAAATTACAAAATAATTTAAATAAAATTGTAAACATTAATGTTTATAATGAAAACTAATTACGTTGAACAGCAGTATATTTACACACTTTTCCAGTTTAAATATTGACCAATTTATAACCGTTTATTTGTTCCTTCTCTAGATATGGGGGCGCTAGAGAGCATATCTGCAAGAATAAAGAAAACATCTCATGTTTTATATCACTTCTTTAAAAATAAGATACATTTCGTTATAAAATTCGTTTTTTCTCTTTTTATTTTCTTTAAGTACTAAAAATTAGGGTGACATTTTACGTCACTGACTAAATACTTTTACAACTTCCAATGTTGTGTTAAAAATAACAATTTCAATATAGTGGCAACGCACAAAAAAGCAGCGTGCAACAAAACCTGATCATTAAACTAAACTGTTTCACTAACCAAGGTGGAATAAAACGTCAACATTCGTGTTAACCATGCACAGTATCACCATCCACTTTAAACACAGCAAAACAAAATGATTAAAAAATGATTAATTTCTTATTTTCCTTTAATATGTAGTGAACAAGCTTACGTCTTTCTTTACATGTCATTCTGGAACACCGAGAGTGCTGCCCCCAAACACCTCATCAGCCACCAAAACCGGATTACTGCGTTACGTCACTTTCATTCCATCCTGTTTATTTCTACTTGTTAATCACACAACCAGTCTAAACAACCGCAAACCGAAGCAGTCCGAACCAGTCCGACCTGGACAGCATACTGTGAGGTCCAGACATGAGGTCCCAGCCCCAGTTCAATCCAGCACAAGTTCAGTGACGCGCATTCGAAGCGGGCTTACCTCGAGGGCTCGGTGGACTGCATGAAGCGCGCGGATAAGTGACTTTATCCATGATCAGAACAAAACCTGGATTAACTCAGGCTCCCGTACCGGTGCTCACAGCTTTTCTAAACCGTCTGCTAGGCCTTTCTAATATACAATGTGAATTATATTTTGGCTTGTCAACTCCCTGGCCATAAAACAAAGTTTAATGGTATCACGTGCTTCCCCACAGCCATTCATGACAGCGCGCGGGTGCCATAAATAACCCTGAAAGTTGCACTTATTCAATAATGGCGATTACACTGATGTCAGGGGAAAATAAAAGCATTGGGTACTCTCCAAGGGGAAAACGTTTGGCTGTCGAAGGAAGAAGAACGGTATTGTTTTATATTCTAAAGTAATACCAGATAGACTTGGCCCAAACACTGTTAATGTGGCTGAATTTTTTTGAACCAGTTATTTATTTTTTTTTATTTAGCTCCTTATGTAGCCATTCCCTAGAACAAATGGGGTGCATTTGAGTACCCTGGCGTTTAAACTTCTTGGAATGTTTTCTCACTGTAAATTGAAGGTAATAAAGCAATAAAACGCATCCCTGGTGTAAACCGTATTACCGCCCACGTGATAATCTTTGAACTGCAGAGCAACATGTTTCGACTTCTCACAATCATTAAAAAAGACCAAATGGACAGTCATCGTATCGGTTAATACTTCAAGGTTTTTACTAAAAAAACGTGTTCATTACAAAAAACAATGCAGAAAGTTTCCCACGCTCAACCCTGTATTGGTATAGTTATATTAATAAATGTGTAAAATGCTTTGGCATTATTATCGTAGCTACTTATTATTTTAGAATTTACCACCTTATTAGATCTTACGAATAAACACATACTGTACTAAAATAGCATTATACAACATATTTATACATTATAATAAAAATAAATAATATTAACATATTTGAATTCCTGAACTCATTATGAACTACGCAGTCTAATTCAAGACAGAGACAAATTTCCAGGCTTGAGATTTACTTGTTTTATAACTATGCATTGAACAGTACAGATAATTCGTCATCTAATTAACGTTAATGTTTCTGCTCATGGTTTAAAATAAATAGTTTTACGTTTCCCATCATACGCTAAGTAATAAGCTAAGCAGGGTCACATGCCTTCTTCAGCCAACCACAATTCAAAGAAATGACCTCGGAATCAAACGGTGCACAACGGCCTCGAAGAGACTCAGAGTGTTGGACAGCAGTGCCGTCTGTCGGCTAAAACGGGTAGTACTCTTGGTAGTGTATTTGGCGCATTGAAAACTGTAGTTCACGCTTTCCCCGTTTGCGGACATGACGTAAGCCCACCAATACAACACCTGAACAAGCTCTTTGATATTGTTTGATATCAAGAAGTGCAAAACATCATTGCATTGATCATTCATAATAATAGTCATATCAGAAAAAAACATCTGTCTGCAGTTTCAAACACATATGGGGTGATAAGCAACAAAAGCTAGAAGAAAAAGAAAGAAGAAAAAGTAGCATATGAAACATAGACTGTATTTACCTGTGTGTGTTATAAAGTGTGTATGAACTAGATTGTGGAAAAGTTTGTATTAAATAGATTATGATAAAGTGTGTATGAACTGGGTTAAATCCTTTTGTAGTCTAAAAAGATGTGAGTCCCACTGTTGTTCCACTTTATTATGTATCACTCCGACTTACACTATCATATCGTGTTTTGTAGTGTATTTTTATACAAGAGGTTTTTCCGCTGGCGCCTGTGTGCTAGCTGGAAGATTTGAGATTATGCGCCTTTCTCTCCTGCTTTTGCCGCATTGCAGTAAGGCTGTAAATACTTTTGCAGCTGCCTGTCAGCCAGTGGTGAAATACTGTCTTTGTTCCGCAGCCCCCATCTCTAGGCAGCTCACAAGTACCCGCAGAACTGCATCGTTCTCACCAACTGAGGGGACATATATTAAAATAGTGGACTCTGTTCTCCTGTTTTCTCCTTTTTAACACTTCTGTTCGTGTTTTTAGTTTTCTACATTGTACTACACACACAAACACATTACTGAATATTCATTCGCATTAGGCTAGCAGAGGCAGCTATCGTTGAGTTATGTTGTCTGGATTTATTATATTTAAGCCGACAGTCGAACATTTGGGTTAATATAGGCAGTGGAACTGAAAATACTTATCTACTAGTCTATAATCTACAAGCAAAAGTGGATCAATGGGGATTTTGAGAGTTAAAAAAGAAATGGCAAGAATTAGACGGTTTATTTTAAATTTCTTTGCATTTTACATCGGTAAAACTGCACTTATGCTGCCCATCTGTTACATAACAACAACAACAACAAAAACAATAATAATAATAATAATAATAACAATGACGAATGCAATTGTTATTATTATTTCTATTGTTATCAAACGAGTTTATTTTGCTGTATTAATCGTTCATCTAATTTGAAAAGACTTTATACAGTTTAAGCTAGCTGTGGTCAGGTCACGTGTCATTCGATAGACTATAGACCCCCAAATAAATGCAATAAAATATAAACTGGAAAAATTATCGTAGTTAAGATTCGTTGGCATTTAGATTTGGGAGTTGAGGACTTCAGCCTCTAGAGCCCTTGTTGTGCTAACCGGGTGGTATACCATCATTTTATGCCTGTTCTGCTTTATGCATTTTATGAGCATGTAATGCTTTAAAACATACAATGACATGAGATTCACATTTTCTCTATTGACAAGCTGCACAGTGCTTAATCAGGCTAACATAGTTGCTGTTGACAGGCTAACAGGCTAATGTTGTTGTAGTAGCCGGGTGAATTATTAATGCAAGCACTATGAGCAGCATGCATTTCTTATCTTCCAGTCAATTAAAAGTTTGCGGTTCTGGACTAATGCACAAACGATTTTAACAAAAATATAAACTTACCAAATGCTGTCGAATAATCCATGTTCTCCGTTTTGCGCTGTTTGTGGATGTTTTGAAGCATGTGGTTGTTGCAATTACACCAGTTGTGCTTGAAGCCTCTGACAGTACACGCTAAAACTTGTAAAGCTGTAGAGGCCCTTGGCGACCGTGTGTATGGCTTATTTTATACGTCTGCTCGTTATAAAAATACAAATATGTGAGACGAGAAAGGATGTTTGTATTAGGTGGCTTTAGCTGCAGAATGCGGAAAAAAAATCGCCGGAGAATTCAGGAAAAGGGGGCCATGAAGACGCTTGCCTCTTGCACATGACCAGTGGCATCCAATGACAGGCGATACAGACCCATAAAAATGTCTATTACCAAGCTGTAAATTGTGTTCTAACAAAAAGGAATTCGGCACTGCTGCAAAGGCTCTCGCTTTTGCGCATAATGGCGGAAGCTCTGCTGTCTGCTTCTGCTGTCGGAAAAGAAATTAAGATAACAGAGTTTTTAGAAAAAAAATCTGATCAAATAAAAGATAGTGGAGCCCTTGCGTCACCATGATACAATGATCCACATTCAGTTGGACTTATAATATAATAATATTTAAAATCGCACAGTTCATACACTCTGTCCACATATCTGTACACACACTGCGCATACACTCTGTCTATACAGCTTGTCAATACACCCTGTCCTGTTTTGTTTTAGGGTTTTACGTTTCTATTGAACATTTTACATTATAACTACGCAAACCTATGGGGACAGGTACAGTACTGTACCTTAAAAACCCCTTTAAAGATTCATAGTTGGACCTTAAGACCACTGTCGTACCTTTGAATGTACATTAACATTGTTTGCACTTTCGTTCACAAAAATGTACCTGCTAGTACCCTTTTCTCAGACAGTGCGCGAGTTACAACAACAAATTATAAAAAATATATTTTCAAAATGAACATAATAACTATATTGTATTATATATATAGGCAAATACTCATTGTGAACGTTACAGACTACTTTACATCATTACATATGTACGAATAAAATGTGTATTTTAGTCAAGAAAATAATCACAGAAGTGTAGAAGTAGCGAAAGTGTGTGGGGATTGTGAATATAGATGTATATAGAAGAGAGTATTATTTGTAGCTGCCAATTTTATTAATCTCTCATTCCTGCTGAACCTTATGTATATATGTGTGTTTCAGCTGCTACTGTCGCTGCTGCTGGGAACATGTCCTGGTTTGTGTTTGAGAGAATTTCACTTTATTATTTTTTCCTCACCATGATGGAAAAAATACAGAAATCGAGCTTAAATTTTCGTTTCAACTGCCAGGGCCAGTGTGTCTGCCTGCCGCGGCTTCCTCCACACGGCAGTGAGGAAACAAAAACAATGTGCTCAGCTCCAATTCTATCCTGCCTATTCCGGCCTGTGCATATTTCAGAAAACAATATGCAAAATATCGCAGTTCGTATGGAATGGTATTTCGGCAGAGAGGAAAAATCTTTTCTCAAGCTTGCTCATACGCCAAAAACAAGGCTACAGGCCCGTGCGTGATCTGAGAGCAGATGGAATGACAACCAACCTTGGGATCTCACGCAGGGGACTGGGTATAAGACTGAGGCCCGCGCTGATTTAGGCGCGTTGGTGCTGCGCCAGTATCGTCATGGCAGGATTTACAGTGGGAGTATTGTAGCAGGCCGGCATCTTGTCGCGCCGTAAAGAATCGCTGTCTTTTTAATTTATCGTATCCGTAAAAAAATAGAGTTCTGGCTGTGGCATGTAATTCCACACGGATTCGGCTGATAACTCGGCCGCTGTGCTGCGAACTGCCTCGGAAGATAAGAGTCCTGCACCGCTGGGAAAGACCAGCAGTGCCCACCGCCATCGCAGTGCTATAGCGAGCTCGTCTTGTTTGAGGGGCGGGAGAGGGGCAGTAGACAAAATAGGAGCTCGTTTGTACGATCACCTTGCTCCTTATAAACGTCACAGAAACCCAAATGGGATGGGAGACTGTAGTTACACGGAGCAGCGCAGTCAGAGAGTGCGCCTTTGCGCAACGTGGTCCCTAGTCTGGAGAGCAGTTCCGCACAACTGCCACAATCAAGTACACCTCAAAACACATTTTCTCCAAGACACGTCTCACAGAGCAGAGAATAGGGGCGTGGGCGGTTTCCCTTTCAGTTACTTTCTGACATACTGGAGCATTATCTCTTGTTTTATTATTGTTATTATGTAGATTGTGCCGTGCATTTCTCATCTTAAATAAATACGTTTGCAAGATGCTGAAATCTGGTGATTTTAGCGCAGCTATAGAATATACAGGCTAGCTATGGGGCTAATAATAGATTAAAAAAAAAGTCATTCACATCCTACATTTACAATAATAAAAAGTCAGGTTGTTCCAAAATAATCATGATCATAACATTTTTAATATGAATTACGTGGATGAACGGTTACCTATACTCATTGTTTCTTATTTAATGTTATTTGCATAATTTTTTTTCACATCGGATTTCCTATTGTTTAAAAAAAATCCACATGACCACAAGATATCTATTTTCAAATATTTATTAGACAACACAAAGACAAACATAAATATGTTTTTACATGGGCATAAATGAATTAAAATGTGGCCATTCACAAAAGGAATATGTTGATATTCTCTTGGGCTTCAGGCCTAAGTGGTATCACTAATGCACTGTAAATCAGTACAATATTTCACAGTAATGTACTGTAAAATTCAGCTTCTTCAGATAAATATGAGTTATTGTATACATTTCAACAATGCATTAAATACATTTTCTTTGCATTACTAAATTATGGATGAATTCTACTATCCGCATGGATATTTTGTAGACTAAAATAACACATTAGATTAGCAGTAGTTAATACAGGGATTCCACTATCAGAGGTAACCATTTTAGTCGCATTTTAGTATGCAGTGTTAAAAAAAACGACGCTTTTGGTAATAGTGACAATTTTTTATTTGTTTGTTCATCCATTCATATTGCTAATGATATATTTGCTTGGAAAGGGAACTGAAAGACGAAAATTCGGCCATGTGGTTGATAAATGGTAGAAGTCATGCTCCACCAAATCAGGCCTTCCCTTTTTAAACTAGCATTTATTTCTGTAAGATAATTGACATACCATAGAGATACTCAACATATGTGTCTAGAAAAGCTGGGACTCATTTACAGTGACATTTCACTATATGAGCTACTGCTGGCCTAGATATTTATTTTGTGAAATGTCACAATCATTAATGCTTAACACAGAACAGACACTAGCCTCGGTATCCCAAACAACCTCCCATTAACTATTGCTTGCTTTTGCGTTTTATGATATTAAATTGTGCATAATTGATTAGTAAACAGGTGAGTTACTTTTCTGCGACTTCTTTAACCAAACCATAGGTCTGTTTAAGTTTTTGTTAAACACCAAATAAAGGGAGTAGACTGCATTTCCAAAGAACTACATTGCCCTCTAGCGGTAACAATTACCTCCTTGTTGCCAATTTTCATTAATTGATCAGTTTTGCACTTTTCCCCCTTTTTATGTTATACAAAGAAAGTGAGTGAGAGCGGACAATATATTTTAACATTAGACTTCCCAAAGCATGACATACAGTGAAAGTTTTCAGTGCATTATTACAGGTCAGATGAACATTTAAATGCTTCTTCTGGATAGTGAACTCTTTCTAAACAGTGTTCCAAAAATTAATCGTTCTCTTAATGTTCAGATTAATTAAATGAATCTGGAATTTTAAACAACAGTCAAAGTTAAGTGTTGTTGCCCCTGAGTGGAAATGTATTTGGTGAATAAACGTGACTTTCCGTGTGTTGGGGGTTGAGTTCTTTTCAGTCTTACTGACAGACAATTTATCGACCAGACACTCACTGGTGTGTAGGAAAGTGTCTACATTTTTGTTTGTCAGCAACAGACACAAACACCCAACTAGAATGTTTTCAAAGCAGAGTGCAATTACGGTCTTAAACCATAAACTCATTTAGACCAGACGTCTAGCCATTTCTATGGGTTTATTAGACCCAGTTTCTTCCTGCTTTAAAGCAATTCTAAAGTATGTTTCAAATGAATTGGGGCTCTCCAGAACACGGATTTCACAGCCATGAATAGTTTATTCGGCTCCCCTAATCATGAAAATCTTCTTTCTTGTTTACAATATAAAAAATTGTTTTTGCAATAGAAATTACTATTTTTATTTTACATGACCGGGATATCCAAGGCGTGCAGACTAGGTGCTACTTGTATGTATTACCAAGTATTTATTGACTTTAGTAACCACTCTCAGATGATTTAAAAAGCAGGATACTTCAATTAAATAAAATACAACACAACGACAAGTAGCTGGTTGTTCAACTACAACATTATATGTGAAAAGTTATTGTTTTTTAAACCATTTCAGAGCAGTTCACACTGCTGTGGGAAAAGGCATAAGCAACTATTTGTTTTTCTAAACTTTTAGTTCAAAATTAACTTTCAGTATAAGTTATTAATGCATTAATTATGCTATGCAGTGTTGCAGAAAAGTGTTCTCATCATGTCACTGCTCCTAAAAAAACATAACTTTGATGTCAAGAACAAAGGGCCCCGGATTACCATACTTCCCAACGACATTTAGACCCTAAATAACTCTTTCGGCAGCGTGATAAGCCTGTAAAATCCATTTTAAAATGAAAAGTTAAGCCTGGGCCAGTGTAGGGTGGCCTGCTTCATTATTACTACATGTACGATGCAGACGGCGATGCAGAGTATGCTGTACTCAAGGTTGCAAGTTCCTAAAACAGACAATACTATTCTTTCATCAGTGCCTTGAACACTGTTAGAATGAATTACGCTTTATTGCAACGTCTCATACGTGCAACATTACTTTGTCGTGCACATTGTGTGGTTTATTGAAAGGCTGCGTTTTTCATTAAAAGATTGTTTTAAGAATACACACATTAGAATTATGTTAAGACTTGATGTATGCTATTTTCCCAGTCCCAGTACTTTCAGGAACTACCGTTTTAAAAACCAAATACACAAAAAGCCCCAACATTATGGATCTAAACTAAAGATATTACACATATACAAAGAGGACACTTAGCTAGGCGAGTAGCTCGCAACATATTGTTATTCACTGGGGGTCTTTACTTCCCCTCTCCCTGTTCATCTTCTTCATTTTCATTCTTCTGTTCTGGAACCAGATTTTAACCTGTCTCTCAGTCAAATTCAGAATTCGTGCAACTTCGTAACGGCGATCCCTCGTCAAGTACATGTTGTAAAGGAATTCCTTTTCTAATTCCAGAGTTTGGTATTTTGTGTAGGGACAGCGTTTCTTTCTTGTTGAACGTGCATGGATCCAGTTGGCTGCTGGGTTGCCTGCAAAATAAGGAAAACCCCAATAAAAACAAGGTGACAAAAGAGAGCACACAGACAACAGACTAAAAATATATGTATATCTTTTTTTCTGACCTTAAGAATGAATTAGACATCAAGGTATCTTCAGTGATGTCGATGCACGTATTTATTCCCGTTTGTTTTAAATACCCGCTTTAAAGCCTTATACATCTCTCTTGCCCCGTGGTTAGAGTTCAGACACTTTTATTGGTGAGTAAAACCTCCAGCTTTACACACCCTAGTCGTACAGTTCTGGTGGTTGTAAATCACGGAGCAATTTATTTTACTTACTCGGGTCAAGTTGTTGTTTCTCGTCTTTGGGCTCGTTTGGACTCGCAATATCATGGCCAGCGGTTTCTTTGGTGCCTTTGTCGGTGCACTCGGACGCGGCGCCGCTGCCTGAGGCTCCCGGAGCCTCTTCCTCGAAGATGGAGCTCTCGGTCCTTTTCGACGGCAAATTTTCAGTCTTCGTCTCGCACGGTCGACTGCTCGCGGCCGCATGGAAACCGGAAAAGGAGACATGGTTGGAGATGGGATCTACCCAGGAGCGCACGTATCTGCTGTCTGTACAGGCGATGTGCGACTGGTGAACGTAAGGATGGTGGTACATGCCGGAGACTGTGGCCGTGGACGGTGGATGTACCGAGGACCAGGATGTGGGGAACACGGCCGACTTGGGAGCAAAGCTGCAGGAAGAAAAATCGGCATTTTCCCCCACACCTGACGGCCTGGTGGACACCGAGTGCGAGCTCTGGACGTAGCGCGGTCCGTACACATCCTCCACTTCGTGTCCCATTATAGAGTCCACATAATAATTGCTAAGAGCTGAACTCGTCGACATTCTTGGACCTCGCCTTCGTAGCCATATAAAAGGTTACACTGTTAGGGAAACCTTGCCTCTGAACAATCATAGTATTTTGCTGGCTTCATCTTCGGTGATTGGTTACATGAATCACGTGATCATATTTACCAATACAGAGAGTAAATCAATCCGCAGATAACGGTATGTTTGATTTTATCCCTTTCCATAGCCTAAACCTACAATGTGGTATTTTTGTGAGAATGTGGGCTATGTACTGGTTCTGCGTTTTTCTGTCCTCTTGAACATGAGGGCGTTTTAAGGCGCCGTTTAAACAAAGGCGACTGCGGACTATTTTTCTTTATCATAGATTATTACTTCCACAAACACCCAATCTCTTCGCAGCACTGATGCCTCCATGGCAAATTACTCCAACTGAGTGTAAAATCTTACAAGATCTCGTCATGAGATATGTCATATACTCTGGCCTTGTAAAGCAGGCTATTTTATAGAGGAGTGAGTTTTAAGCCCTCGTAAAATAAATGCAATAACATGCTGTAAAATAACGAAGCACGTTTCCTCGCGCATTCTCGTATTTTACAAACTGTCCCTGCTTCTTTCATCTCGAGGACTTACATTTGTAAAGGTAGTCTTGTAAGTTTGGCACAGGAAGTTATGTTTGTATACTGATTGTATTTATTGAGGAGAAAGTCATAATGTTTTTATGTCTATCAATAAAATCTTTATGAGGTGCATTTGATTGTGCATTAATGTGCCCTTAATAAAACGGACCCCGTGTGTTACAACGTGTCTCGGTCTGTATTTAATGAAATAGAAATTACTTAGAAAATAGATCTGCCATCTTCTTCCACGTGGTTGGAATTGTCAACACAGGTATTCTCACATTCTGGCTAACACGAGTTAGATTACTAATACTAGTCAAATATGAACTTAAATACTAATTGATCTGTCAGTGCTGTATGATTTTATTATTGCAGTAAATGATCAGAATGTTTATCTGTCAGTTTAGGATGAGTGGTCGACCTCTGAAAGCAGAACATTTACACATATATTTAATGGGAAAATATTCAGACGGTGTCTGACCAAAATGGTACTATAATTTATTTACACTATTAAGACTTTTCCTCATACACCGTGCGTGTGTGTGAGTGACATAGGAGGGTGAGAGATATAAAAACGCACACACAGATAACATATGAAACCGAGAGACAATAAATAAAGAAAAATATATTAAATAAATGATGGCTTATGAAGACCCTTTTTAAAATTTATATTGGACTATTGGACCTGTATGGGCAGACCTAGTCTTGTCGTGGTTTCTTATACTGAGATCGCGCATGTGATGGACTTTCTTATTAACTTACAAACACGCCACAAATATCCCTGACTCCAGTGCTTATTTGCGCTTGTGTAGTAGTAGATAGTTTGCGTGTTAATACAAATGCATAACAGATTCCTAATTTTTGTGGTTTTCTTCTCCTTTATGCAAAAGTTTAAGATACCATCATAACCTCAGGTTTTGTGTTCCACAATAGATCAATCGTTTTCAAATCGTTGTTAATTTAAAGCTAAAACGTTGTAGAAGTGAACCTGAAAGTGGAGCACTGATCCCGTTTTGCCATTCCTTATCAATATTTGATGAAATGCAGTTGGGATAATGCTAACAGTCACAGCTGGTTAAAATCGGCTGTTGCTTTGAAATACATAATAAACAGGTGCAGTCGTATTATTTAGAAATACCGCGTCTTAACCGAATAATCACAGACTCACTATTTAATAAACATTCCTGTAGCAAAGTTTGAACAAAAAAGCAATAAATTTGGCCATTTTGCAAAGGGAAAACTTAAAAGAAAATCATTCCATTAATGCATTAGACGTTTACTGGTCATGGCTTTCTCTTTTGATTATAGTGTGGTTATGCGAACACAGGTCACATCATATTAACAACTATTTCGACAATGTATTTATTACAGGATACATGCCACAAACATGCACTGGAGGTAAATACTTTAACATCAGATATCACATTTACTATACAGAACCCTTTTTACGATAAGATTTCACATGAATGTACATTTTCAGGCGAAGAGGTATGGACAGGCTTACTCTTTCTTTTAAACAGTAATGTGCTTTCAGGTCCAAAGTCATGTCTCCCGCGGATTTAAGCGCCGATCCCGCACGGCGCTGTTTTTTGTCCTTAGTAATCACAAACACAAAACGACTTTGTGTTTCTGTACGTTTCATAAGTTAAGACCACTTCATACCCTGTGGAACATATGCTGTACACAATGCAATATTTCATAATGTCACTTGAATATCATCAGGTCAATATAATAAAAGCACTATTTTTTACGAAGCAACAATCACAGCATGTGAACGTGAAAAAAAATAAAACAGGATCTCATGTTCGACAGCAACGTTTTGCACTATACAGGGAGAGAAAGAGGCAGGGCGTGATTTAGGCCATCCACTTGTCTGCATGTTCACGAGAATGTGAGATTTGAGGTAAGTTCCCGGATCCGGTTTTCTCTGCTCATCTTCTTAAGCTTCATCCTGCGGTTTTGGAACCAGATCTTCACTTGTCTGTCGGTGAGGTTGACGCTTTTGCTGATCTCTAGACGGCGCTCTCGAGTCAGATACATGTTGAATAAAAACTCCTTTTCTAATTCCAAGGTCTGGTGTTTAGTATATGGGCATCTCTTTTTCCTGCCACTCTTTGCAGTCAGCCAGTTGCTTGTAGGCGTATCTGCTTTGCACTCTAGAAAACAAACAGATACACACACATCACCCAGTGATTCCTGGGATTTGTCCGGTTTCTTTATGGCTCTCTCCTACAGCATAGCAAAATTATATATACCAATTAATCCCTAAACCTAAGTGGGACGGACGCGAATATACAAGTTATTATTGTTCTTATTACCTAAATAGACAAATTGGACGCTTAACCACATTAATATAGTTTTTTTTTCTCGGATTCTCTGTCAAGTAACAAGAATACATAAGGTAATACATGTTCTTCAAGGTGGGTGAACAGCCTAAACAATGCAACTAAATATATATGTGTATGTGTCTGTGTGTGTACATGTGTGTGTGAGTGTTACCCATACATATATACATATACACACACGAACGCTGTAATTGTAATTTTTTGACATTTTACCACATTTTTTACATTATACCAAAATGAGAGGTAAAGTCCCTAATTAATATTAATTAATCCCATATTGTGTTGGGGAAAATATTTTAATACTGTTGGCCGACTCCGCGTTCTGTTCACAGAGTGAAAAACAGCTTCACAGCAGCCGGTAACAAAAGGTAGCTTTAGGCTCTTTAATGTTAACGCGCGGCTCCGTTTCCTGTAAAGTCTTTTACTGCAACCCGAGTAAGCCTCTCATTAAACATTACGACTTTCAGGTTGTTTGTGTTTTATATTGGGTTTTATGATGCTGGAGCGTTCGTATTACACCGCGACGCGATTAATCCCTTTATTGTACCCACCTTTCGCTTCCTTGTGGGGCAATTCCGGGCTGGAGACCGACGCCTCAGTAGAATAGGTCTTCTCCTCCTGAGAGCTCGCCTTGGGGTCCGGGCTTTGCGTTGCGCTCGGGGTGCTCGGCTCTTGGTCGTGCGGTATCTCTGACAGCTTCTTTTCCACTTCAGCGAAAGACGTGGACTGCGTTTTAGGAGTTAGCCGGTTGAGCTGCATCAGGGTATTTGGACTGGCCGTCTCGTGGCCAAAGTCTTGACTTTTCGCCGTCGTGTAAGTTTGACTCAGTCTGAAGTAACCTGGGACCGGGATTTCCGGACCTTCCACACTACACGGCTCCGAGATCAGGTTTGAGTACGCGGGCATCTCGGACGAGCTAACCTTTGCTCTCTTGTCGGAGTACATGCAGCAGTTGCTCTCTTCTTTAATGCTTTGTGAAAATGTGCAGGTGGGCATCTGGCTAGACGGTTGTTCTATTCGGCAAGATCTGCTTGGATCTGCCCAGTTATCAATCTGAGGTATGTACGAGTGGACGCTCATGCCCATATGCTGGTGGCTGACTTCCCCCCGTTTAGCAAGAGACGGCAGGAGTCCACAGGTTTGCATTCCATAACTCCCCAGTTCTGCACTGGATGGCATGTACATGTTGCTGCTGGAGTAGAAACTGTCTGTTCTGCACGCACCAATCAAAGAATCTACCAAAAACGTGTTAGCAGCAGGAGAGCTGTTGGGAAAGGACATTTTGGAGAGGTTTTACAGAAGAGAGAGGTGTCCTTTGTAAGCTGACATATCTAGCAAAACAATCCCCGCGTAACCCAGAGGATCTCTCTGCAACCACATGACAATCTCACCAATGAAATTTGAAAATGGCCTTGAGACGCAGGCTCTTCCCCGTCACGTGTGCACACTGACACATGATTTGGAGCTTCAGACGTGGTCAACAGCGACACCTAGAACGCGGACTTGAAATTGGTTTCAAGGTAGACAAAAGGCTACAGGGCTATAAAAGACTTTCTCCTTCATATTAACAATAAAGGTAAAATATCAAGAGCCGATGGACGGAGATGCAGCTGTACTGACCAGTAGGAAAGTAAACCACACTCTTAAACACACCTGAATTATAAATCCAAGTTCAAGATGAGACATGTATCCCGAGCTGTTTCGACCATACAAACAGTTTAGAAGTATCATTTGTGAGACGCAGGGGATTTTAATCTTTATATTTTTTAGGAGCTCGCTGCAGATTCTGGCTTAACACTGTTGTATTTTCCCATGCTAAACATTCGCAGACTGGAGTCTAAAGTGTGTATATTTATTGTCGTGCGTGAGTGATGATCTGTAATGCGTGTAATATTTCACTATATTACTATACTGCTATTTTCCCCCACAGACACATGTATGAAAGCGGAGTAAATGTAATAATGCTTATAGAAGCACCTGCGATGTAGCTCCTATCTGGATTCAGCGCTTCCTGATAACGTCTCTCGACGAGTGTTTTGAGTAATTTAAGCTGCTAACGTTTTTTTGTTGTTTTTGTAGCACTATGTGAACTACACGTTGAATATAGATTTAAGTAGATACAGAGTAACGTTTTATTCGTGGTGTGTCAATATTATTTCACTTTCACTATTTCGATGTAATAATAGAGTGGTAGTATAGTTTACAATACGTAATACAGGTTTAGGACATTTCCTTAGAAATGTATCAAATGTGTTCAATGTGTTATAGCGATTTAAACCATATCCCAGGTTACTCACCAAAAAAAAGGCTTGAAATGCTTACGTTAGGCGCTTTTGCTGTTGATGAGTCACACAATTACACTGGGCTTCCTTATGTTATAACCTAATGAAAGTGTACTGTCATAATATATTTCACTGTTTGTATTAATTTGTTATTTGTTTTCAGTTCAGCTCTCTGATTTTCATTAATGTTAAATCTATATAATAAAGGTTGTAATCTTCACTAAAGTGTTTCCTTGAATGTGTTTTAAGACAAAGGCCATTGCAAATATGGGTCAGACCAAAGACCACTAAAACAAAACAAATGAATACAAAAACACCTACTGTATATTTATGTTGGTCATTTTTATATTTACATAAATTAGCACATATATTTTATTAATATGATAATACAGCGTATACAATTATCAGTATGTTTATATTTCTTCTTCAAAATTAAGTAGTAAATCATGTCTAGAGACTATTCACAAAAGGTCTGTAATTGATTTTATTTTTTTTATTATTATTATTTTGGTTTAACAATGGTGGGCATTTTCTTGTGATAAATTTAATAGAAAACTAACAATCGAGAAGATCCTAAAACATGTTATCTAAGGTTATGTTGTATTTTGATAATATTTAAAAAATAAATATTACTAAATAAATATTTTTATTATTTTACATTATTATTATTATTATTTCAATCTTTACATTCGAACAAACAGCTCTTATGTTTTCCATAGCCAACACGTCCATGGTCTTGCTATTTCATCTGATTATTTGAGAACAAACCAAGACTTAAATAATTTTTTTTTTTTTTACATTAAACTTACGTAACGCGTGTACGATATGCACAGAAATATCAACCCCTTATTCAAAAGACGATTTAAATTGGAAATTAGACAAACGACGGCAAATGTCAGTAAAAATACGGGTTTTATATTAGTAATCCACAGTGAAACTATTTACCGATGAACAAACAAATGTGTTTTTATGTTTGTTATGTGTCGAATTTGCTGAACAGAATTATGCTATTAAATAGAATTATAACTGAAATAGTACTAACTCGGTATTTGGTGTAGAGCTTTTATTTAATTCAAAGTACAAAGAGAGTACAAAGACATAGAGAACAATCTGCTGAAATGGACGGATTCATTTCCAAAGCTCCACGAAATTCTTCCAACTACTATACATAATTCTACCAAACTATAAATAACATGCAAGGATTAACACAAGGGAGAGGCATAGCCCATTAGTTTGCATAGTTTTGGGACGTGTGTGTGCTCTCCAGTCTGCAGCTTTCGAGCTTGCTACAATGAAATTTAAGTGATTGGTGAATTAGAATTGTGTGTTTATATATATACACAAATACACACAATATAT
>JBBPDA010000003.1:13810659-13822493 GCA_037974385.1 Arnoldichthys spilopterus | reverse complement strand
TATATAAAATATATATGTAAAATATAATTAACGATTTTGTGAGATAATATTACTGTTATCAACAGCAAGGTCTCCGTGTAGGGTTAAGTTACCTAAAATGTGAGTGTGCAAAGATTTCTAAATTTTAACATTTAAATTTAATTCGATTTAGTTCACTACAAAATGTTTATGGCCCATTAGATCGTTTCTCATCACACAATGATCTCGTTAATATGCTAAAAGCAAATTGGTATCTATTGGTATATATATGGGAAAATCGGTAAAATGAAGAATTATCGGTATTTTCACATTTTCGAATTAGCGTGACCACCTAAATCAGTTAGGCTATCTGCCTTGATTATATCCGTATTAATAATATGACCGTTATACCGTTTATAATTTAAAGAGACACAAAGAATTGCAATTTGGCCGGTTTAATGATAAGAGCTTAATCAACAGATGGTAAATACAACAACACTGGGCGCTGTTTTCTGAACTTAAGACAGCAAGGAAATGCGAATGGTCAAGAAATGCCTGATCGTCAGTAGACTAAATATTTGGACACTATAGGACCTTAAGACCAAGACGTACAGCTTAAGAAAGAGAGTACAAATATATTTCTCCTTACCTAGGGCTGCTTTTCCAATCGTTACCAAAAAACACCCCCGTCTTACCTGACTGAAGGACAATTGTAAAGATGCCGGAAAAAGAAGAGACAGTTCGGCCCCCCAGCTTTTATGAGTCTAGAAATCTTTGTCTAGAAACTTTATGCAAACCATTAAAATGAGATTCTTCCCTCTGTTTCACATTCATGACTCAAGTTGAAGTCTCATCTTTATTCAATTAAATGGTTGTTCATTATCACATACAATATCTTAAAATAGTTCAAGGTCAAAGTCCAGACTCACATTTACCAAAACAAGTCCAAGTGCATTTTATCGCAGCGTTGTACTGCAGCTCAGAATAAACATCTAACATACTGGATGAGAGGATACCGGGCTGTTGTTTGTTTGTTGTTTTTGCCGTTGTTGTTGATAATGATAATGATAGTGGTGATGAAAAAAATCAACGTAACATTGGGCGTTTTCTGCAGGAATTTAGTGCCGCCGTTGTTAAGTCCTTCCGCATGGTTTATGGCCATACCGCCGTCTGTTTCTTTACCAGCACGGGAGTGGGAAGTGTTTTGTGACCACAGAAAACTGTATAATCCTGGTTTGACCTCGTAGCGTTTCTAGCATTATTATCTCTTAAAAAAACATAAAATTTACACACTCTTCTTCGTCGAGCTCTCAGTACATACGTCTGCAGCCGAAACTAACCCCCAAAATGTATTTATCAACTCGTTTCATTAAACCACCGCACAGTTGCAGTTACGCAACATAAACAGTAGATGGCATGACAGTTCCACTAATGGAGGACTTTTCATTATTCATAAGTCTCATTTCAGTCAAGGTCGAGTGTGGGAACGCGTGTCAAGGTCAACGGATTTAGTCTTTGAGATCAATGTGGTTATTCATCTTAAAAAGGCCATGTGAAATGTACAAAAAGCACAGAGGCTTTCAAGGTCCCTAATTTTGGGGAAACAGGATGCTCATGTGTATGGTTTTGTGGGCATCCTGGGCACTACAGTTTTACTGCAATTTCAGCACTTGCATTTTAACAAACGCTTTAATTGTCACAGCAGGAAAACATTTTGAATTATCTCTTTCTCTTCCACAGCCAGGTCCAGGTAACGAACAGTTTAAGCTACATTGCTTTACTTTAATCGTTTTGTTAATGTTGAGAGCACAGACCGACCCTGGTGGCTAAAACTGGTTCGATTTAAAGCTAGTTGCTGTTCTTGCAAATAGCTCTCAGTCTTAGTCTTTACTGAAAAATAATACAACTACTAATGAGCAGAATAAAAATAGTAATAAAATTATATAATTATAGTATAATAATTCTCTTTAATGTTTACTTTGAAAGCATGGTCAAACACACAAACTATACTTTCCAGTTTATAGTAATCTGTACTTACACGAATGTAGCGTAATTAATCTGGAATCTTTATAAACAAAAACTATTAACACAAATTGACTGACTGTGGCATAGAATACCGAGAGTATACATGTATACACGTGAAAGGTACGGTACAGTAACTAAAACTATAATATGTGCTTCTGTAACATAGTCCACCGAATTTTTAAATCACAGGTCTATTAATAAAAATTGATCAACTCTCAAAACATGGGGTGGACACACACACACGCAGGCACACACATATACACGTTCATAAATAATGTTTAAAATTGTTTTTAAGAGCATTGGGTCACACTCTTTCTGCTTGTAATTTACTGATAGGGTTCAAAGTCTTTAGAAATTTTGGAAATAATCTTCTTGTCCTTCACACGGCGATTCTGAAACCATATAGTGACTTGTCTCTCTGACAGGTTGGTGGAGGAGGCTATCCGCCGTCTCCTCTCTTTGGTAATGAACTTTGTAATGGTGTATTCATGCTCGAGTTCCTTCAGCTGCAGCTTTGTGTAGGGAACCCGTTTCTTCTTCACCCGCCGAGTGTCAGACCGAGGCTGCACGGTGTCCTCTGGAAATACGAAAATAAAGTGCTGAAGGGATCTGTCCATGAAGATTTTCCCCTGCATAAAGTACACTGTAACATCATATATGGCCTATTTTAATAACAATAGAATGGTTCAAACAGTTAATTTCCTTGTTTTTTGTGTATCAGTAAATATGTAAAATATAAACATTTTTTTAGCTTTCAAACTTAAAAAAGAAAAACTTAAATTTTTTTTTTTAATTGTTGAAATTACTGTATTGTATTAAAATGTCTACACATGCCGACTGTGTTATACTTCATTTAAAGGAAACGTGTGGCCTAGGTTACTTTATATAAGTCTATATATTTAGTTCATTAACCATAATAAAACCGCCAATTTTGAATGCATGTAAAAAAAGAAAAACGTTATGTGGTTTAGATCAGTAGTTTGCTTAGAAATTCGAATATATAAATGGAAGTGTAATGTGAGTAAGAGTACAGATCTTACCTGTTAGTGATGATCTCCAGATATGTGAACTCTGCGTCTGCTTCTTAGGACAATAAACCTGGCCGCTCCAATCGTTTGGCCAGTTCCATGACTGGTAGCCCTCTGCGGCGAAAGTACTTTCAAGTCTTTGGTCTGTGCACCGTACTCGCTGCGCTACGGGCACATCAATGTATCCAGGGATCCTTGAGTATGGGTAGGAACCCGTGTACCCCTGATAAACCCCTAACTCCCGAAACCTCACGGGAACTTCGTCGCAACGTAGCGCGGTCTTATTGAGTCCAACCGTGTCCTGCTTAGTGGCTGAATGTCCCCCTAAATTTCCATTTGCACTGGGGCTCATGCCACTTTGCTGAAATGCAGAGCCTGAAAGGGTTTTGCAAGTGTAGCAGCTATTGGCTAAGTGGCATCCAAAAGTGGCTTGTGTGTTAGAAGTGGTCGCAGAGCTCGAGAAAGAAACAAAGGTAGAAAAACTCTGTGGGTTCAGAGCGCTTGGTCCATCTGACAGTGCGTAGACAGCGGGTCCAGAAGAAGGGAGATTAAAGTGCTGTCCGAAGGTAGACGAGTAAAAACTTCTGCTGGGAACCGAGGCTATCTCTCCGCCTAAATCCTCCAGCTCCATATTTAGCTAACAACCTTTAAAGTTACATGCGTGTGATCACACCTGACACCAATTAAAAGCATCATCTTCTGTTAATGCAGACAAGGCAAGTAGGACAAAGCACCCAACCACTCCAGTTGGCAGCGAAGCTTTTATATTTTTCCAGACTAATTACAGGACTCTGACAGCTTGAAATGCGATTGGTTGCTTGTGGCCATGTGACATGCAAATAACTAAGTTGACCCTGGATAATAACTGGATTAGTTATTATTGCTTTGACATCTGTTTAACGTAATATAACATTTAACACGTGTATAAATTTGTGATTTTTTGCATGTTTAAAAAAACATGCCTGACACCATTATATGATCTATTCAAAACTATATTAACTTTGAGCTATAATAAATAATTGAGAATTAAGTGAATTTTCTATGCTTACACATGATTTAAAGTTTTTTTTTTAAGAGTTTTAAGTTGCTTGTCCTGAAGACATTCCTTGAATTTGGTTGATGTTGTTCGCCAGTCAGAATCAGATTTATACAAAACAAAGCACAAATCAATTCCATTCATAATTGATACATCGCGTGTGCCTGCATCTGAAGCCTGGGCTTGTAAGAATGATTTCTGTTTTGTGCTAATTGAACTGCTAAACCTAGAAAACTAATTCATTCAGCTAAATCTATTAAGATTAGGGCAAGTTTCACCTAATTAACTTGGGTGGAATCTGCAAAATCTTCCATCATCATTGGCATAAAGTTAGTTTTCCAATGTTGGATAAAATAGCAAAACCCTCGAAAACTATTGTTTCATTGTATAATTTCAGTATAGGATAATTGTAGGCTGTTTCGATTTGAAACTAGCAGAGGCTACATGTAAATGTGGCAGCTGAAGTTAGTAGATTTGGCCCTGGCTGCTGAGTTTAGAACTATATTCAGTTATTAACAAACTGCCTAACAGATAGTTGCTTGGAAAAGGTAACAATCATTGGCTTGGCACTCAGTTGTGTTACTATATTACTACATTACTGCAATAATACATCTTATGTCATACAAACCTATAATAAAGGAATCATTTATCTGTAATAAGCATTCGTTGCAAATGTAAAGTGTTAAATGTAAACAACTTCAATGTAACATATTTGTAATTATTTTTATGCAACTTGCTAACTTTTGTCAACCAGAATCAATCTTACAAGCCATGTTTGCAACTAATACAGCCATTTAGCATGTAAACCATGTCCCACTGGTAATGCAGTTATAATGTGCTATACATTTGTGAAATGAAATGTATTGTTCTGTCTGTTTATCTGTATATGTTCTTGTTGTCAGAGACCGACATGGAGGATCTGAACATAAACAAGACTGGTGATTTTTTAAGTATAAAACCATCCTAATTTTTATCATTTGGTCATTTAAAACCATCAAAGATGTGATAGAATTGGTTGCATAAAACTAGTTAATATAAATTTAATGTTATTATTAACATAAACGGTAATATGATATGTCAGTTGCAATCAATGAGATTAAGTGAAAGGATCAATTTGCATGTATATCTATAAATTATAGTTTAAGATATAACCTCTAATAAATTAGTTGTGACTTTGCAACCATGTTTATGTACTATTTAAACCATATGTAAACTACAGTGTTATTGTAACAGTACAATGTGTTATATTTTACACAGTACATACATCCATACATTTGTTATAAACGGCCCAGTAGGCAATATGTGTTCAGGTGTGGTGATTTCGCTCCTTATCAACATTCGCATCAGCCATTGTAAATAGATTAACAGTTTTGTTTCAGTAAACTGTAAATCATATTAAACACTAAGTTTTGATTAGTCTGCAGACCAATGGCGTGGTCGGTAAGTCCCATCAATGGGGTGCATGAAGGCATGCAGTATTATCGGTTTATCACTAGATGGCTCTATCAGTCCACATTGTGCAATTTCGTCCGTTGATTGATTTCTTTTAAAGACAGCAGTCTTGTCGGCAGTGCTAAATACTAAACAGAGTTGGCGTGAACAGATGTGAGCCAGTGTGATGACTTCCTAACAGTCAAGAATGTCTGAAACAGAAACAGGCGAAGGACTTGAACTACAGACCAGACTACTGTTCCTTTGTCTATGGGCTGCACAACTGGTGCTTTGTAGTTTGCTGACATACTTAGCAGTGCAATAAAATCAGGACAGATACTACTCACCTTGTTTTTTAAGAATGCTTAAACAAAAATATATTTTTTAGAAAAGCTAATGTATAAAGTATTTTACATGGAAGCTATTTTTGATGTTTTACAAACTGACTGTAGGTCAAACTGATTGTTCTGAAGAGCTGAATTTTTGGTGTGGTCTACAAAGCCACAGAATAGAATAATATAGAATAATATTTGACCTGCAAGGTGTCTATAATATTATCACATAGGTGACTACATTAATTTGCATGTATATCTATAAATTATAGTTTAAGATATAACCTCTAGCAAATTAATTGTGACTTTGCAACCATGTTTATGTACTATTTAACCCATATGTAGGCTACAGTGTTATTGTAACAGTACAATGTGTTATATTTTACACAGTACATACATCCATATATTTATTATAAACGGCCCAGTGCCAAGTAACATTATTTCTAAAGCATTGTCCTAAAATGTGCAAACACAACTGTAACTGTAATCTGTCTACAACTGTGTTTTATGGGCTGCAGACCTTTTAATGCAAATATGTGCAAGTAATGAGAAACTGACCAATTTGTAATAGCATAATGACAAGCTCATGCCCACACTTATCCTTGTTAATTGATTTATACTCATGGACTAAAGCACATAATCTAGCTAACAATCCATCTACCAAGGACATTTTAAAGCTTAAACACTAAAGGCTCACATGTGGCCCCACATTTCAGTTTTTCACTCTTATCATTACATTAGTTCATAGTAGTTACCAGATAGTTCAATGTTATTACTAAACAATAAATTTAAAAAGTGATCCAAGCCTATTATTCTATTATTATTTTAACTACTATTATCTATTCATTCACATGTATATGATCCAATCAGCCATAACGTTAAAACCATTGCCTAATTTTGTGCAGGTCTCCCTCAGTTGCCAGAACAGCAATGTCTGTGGTGCATTGTGGGTTCTGACACCTTTCTGCCATAAACTTAACTGTTAACTGTGCTATATTAACTCTTCTGTGGGATTGGACCACATCTTGATGTTTACATATATATACAGTTAATACATAAATTAAACATATTGCACATTTTATATGTACAAATGTATAGAATGGTTCTAGATAAGGGCTGTAATTATAAGATCCTAACAATATAACATGAAAAGTTACCATTGATTAGTCAATGTCACTGAACTGAATTTAAACCTAATTATTTAAGTATGAAAGTAATGTTCATACACTGTAATGTATATTAATGTTTTAAATGATGCCTGGAGCAGAGTTTTTATGAACATAGCTATCATGTTTCTTGTTGAGACACCTGTGTTTCTAGTCCTCATCTATGGCAGGGGTGGGTCAAGGATGAAAAGAATCTTACTGAGTACTTAATTCTTCATTATTATTACTTCTTCTTAATTCATAAATTAAGCAAGGTGGGTACTTTTACTTATATTTTATTCTTGTAATGATTTAGCTGTAAAGTCCCCAGGAGTGCTGTCAGAAACTGAGCCCAAAAGGGAAGTCACTGGGAACAGATAAAGTGATTCTGAACACATGCATCTAAGCTACTAGTACTAGTACTGCCCACCTCTGTCAATTACATTCCTATGTGTGCTGTCATTTTAGTGTGCTGTATATTGCATCTTGCACCTTGCACAGTGTAAAGGCTGTTAAGAAACTTTAACGCATTAATTATCTTTGTGGTTACATTTCCGTTTTTGTCATTACGATTTGTAATTCACAATCATGATCAGACATGCGGTCATTAATTCACGTACTCACATACAGGTCCTTTGTGGCTTGTACAGCTCTGAAATCTAAAAGCCGACTTGCTTGAGAAAAACTGATGGGGGCGCCAGAGAACGTAGAAGCACTACACACACACACACACGAACACACACACCCCAACCTCGAATCTTCAAGCCAAATGAAAGCTGCTCGCGCTCTCACTTAACCCCGCCATCACGAGCCGTCCACTCCCTCAAGCATGAGCCTGAGCCGAAGCTCGGCTCACACCGTTATATATGAATCAGATATTAACGTGCACCTTGCTGACTTGCCCCCAAAAAAATGAATACGGTGTGCAATAGACAATGGGTCAAACACTGGTAATATTCTCTATTATATTACTTGTGTTTGATATAGAAGCAGAAGGAGTGTGAGTCCTTGTTGTAGTTATTTTCATCGTAGACTTCATATGAAAATATTTCATTTTATTTTATTATTCTACCAAGTGTAAGTTCGATAGTCCCATTAATCACAATTATACTACATAGTAGTTTTGCTGCAAGGCACTGTGATAAAATGTGATAAAATTATTAAAAGGACTGAAAAGGAAAAAATACAAATCTGTACAAAATTGAAAATAGTGTATGTTTATTATTTACTCTTATTATAAAATAAATGTAGTTTAAAATTATATTTCAATATGTCGCATTCAAATCTTATTCTATTGTTTTTCGGTCTTGAACATTGTTTAATGTCTTAATACTTACTCGATATATTTTATTCATAATTCTTTAGTTTTTCGTTCTGTTTTATTGAGCTCATTGCATTTGTCTTGGGCAGCGAGAAATTAATGTTAAGTAGAAGAACAAAGCACAGCTGCTGTAAATATCTTTTTCTAAAAACCCTGAGAGACGTTTACACTCTGATTTTCAGGGTGAAATGTTATTCGATCAAGACCAAAAATAATTGAGTTTTCTTTTTCAGGAGAAAGTCAGTTGTGTAAAGTCCACAGTGCCTTTGACTGAGCATATCCCACTCCTCAGCTAATGTCTCACTCGAAAAACGGTCTGAGTGAAATAATGCACATAGAAAAGGGGAAAAGAGAGGGAGGCAGAGAGGGGGAGAAGAGAGTCTGCGCAGAAGGGAGGAACAATAGAGAATCAAAGCATAATGATATTCCTAAATGAAGAGGGAAATGTTGCCGCACTCATTTTATTAATCAGACTGTCAATTTCACCCCAGAGGCCAAACCCAGGAGCCGTCTAAAGCAGGAGCAGATCAGCGGCGGCGCCTCCTCTCCTCACTTCTTCTCTCTCCCTCCACATGGATATGTGGCTGGACGCCTCCGTCGTCCTCGCTCGGCCCCTCTCTCTCTCTTTTATTTGCTTATAAACCTGTTACAATAAATGATCATGCGAGCGGCGTCACGCGCACCTTTAACGACGGAGCCGCAAGCCACTTTTTGATGAATGACATCTCAGACCGGAGAGGATGCACGGGTCATTTTGAGCAGTCACTCGTCGCCCGCACTGGCATTCTTCTCTCTCCCTCACTCTCTCTATCTCTCTCTTTTTTTCTCTCTCTCTCTCTCTTTCTCTCGCTCTGTCTCTCTATCCATCCCTCCCTCTCCCACACGCACATACATTCTCTTTCTTTCTTTTTTCTTTCTATCTCTCTTTTTCTCCCTTAGTTTCATCCCGCTCATAAAGGTGTTATATTATTTTGAGGCAGAGCTGAATGCGGATTAGCTCCGCCGCCGCTCGCCGGATCTCGCCTGCTGTTTCCTGCACCTCGTCCCCATGGAGAGGATAAGAAAAGAGATGATCCTGATGGAGAGGGGGTTGCACAGTCCCGTCGCAGCCAAGCGCCTCTCCAACCTGTCGGACTCGAATGGCGGCGGCGGCGGCGCGGTGCTCGAGGCCTTGGAAAACTCCGCGCACGCGGGCCGCCTGAGCCCAAGGCTGCCCGCGGCCTCGCTGCACGGCTCCCTGGGCGACATGCCCACCAAAGGCAAGTTCGAGATCGACAGCCTCTTCGGGAACCACCACGCGAGCGAGAACAGTGCAGCGGCCGACATCTCGAGCTCGGATGGCCGGAAGAAAGTAAGCCTGTACCCGGAGGTGTCCACCGACTCCGAGATGAATAGCGACGTGGAAGTGGGGTGCCCGTCTCACCGCTCACCAGGCAGCGCAAGCCAACACAAGGAAAACAATAACAAAGGTAAGAGTAGTTCACACATAACGTGCACGCGTACGCTCGCGCGCGCACTCACACTCCCTCGCACACATTCACTCCTGTTCCTGTCTTTGTGTTAATGTGTTATTATTTCAACTTTAAACAGAGAATGAGCACCTTATTGGTGGATTACAGTATTTTTTGTTGTTGTCCAGTTGCACAGAATCACTGAAAATATACAGGAATTAAGGTTGCTGTAATTATTACTCAAGAGTGGGAAAAATCTGCTAAAATTTCAGATACTTCCAGTCTAATTTTTGCTTAAAATCTGACCTGGTATTTATTTTTATTATGCTAACATGAATATTATTCATATGATAATTTAACAGCTTTCTCAGTGCAATCATTATAACATTCACCGTATAAATAAAAATGAGAATCGTTTTTTTTAATAATTTTAACATTACAATAAAGAATCTCCAAGAAGCATAATCAATCATTTAATATTAGCTATTTATTTGTTGTTGTTTTGTTTTTAATAAATGTAACCATCTGCATACTATATTCCCATCTTCACAGTAAAGTTATGGCACGTGCGTTATAATGAAATTAATGGATTCTGATGTCAAATATTCTATCGTATTTCTATTCTTTATCTTGTTCAGGCTTTTCTGACAGTAATTCAGGCAGCTCCAACTCGAGCTCCTCGTCGCTCTCCAACCATAACGGCACCTCCATCGGCAGCTCCAACAACTCAAACACAGACCAGGTGCGCAGGTATCGCACTGCCTTTACCAGGGAGCAGATCGGCAGACTAGAGAAGGAGTTTTACAGGGAAAATTACGTCTCACGACCCAGGAGGTGTGAACTAGCTGCAGCGTTAAACCTGCCTGAGACCACCATAAAGGTATGTTTAAATGCTATTGCTTCAAACGTTTGAAGCAATAGCTGCACGTTTTCAGCTAACATCTGTTTAGATCATATAAATATTAATATAAAATGTGTGGAATGTATCAATTATTCAATATTATTGGAGAAAGCACATATAATGTTTAAACTTGTCCACACTGTTCACACAAACACTCACTTCCACAAAAATGTGCATGATGTAGTTTAAGATCCATGTGGATTTAACTGTAATTGTTTAATTGTTAAAATTGTAGGTCTCATATATGCATAAACATTTTTGCTGTTTTGATAAATTTATTTGATATATATATAATCAGAAACAGCTCATTGTAAAATGTTCTCATTTCATTTTGTGCATGAAATGAACTAATGAACTAATTTCATTTAAATGAAAACTAATTTTTTCAGGTGAAAATGACTATTGTTTATTGCACAACTGTCTTTTGTATTGTCATGCTTAGTCAGTTTTAGCCCTACACAGCTGGCCTATGCAGTAAGGTGACCCTTGATGGACGATAAATTCAAAGTCCCTAAAATCCCTCAAACAATGCCTTTAGCCCCCATCATCACATTTTGTCTGTGTTAAAGGTCTTTTTAGGCCACCCTAGATTAGTAGCATTGCCAGACACACGGAATAGGGGCAAATGAAGGCGATCTGTGTTTGACTCTTAGAGATAAGCGGCCTCACGCTGTTCTGTGTGTGTGCTTCCGCGCGTGCGTGTGTGTATGTATGTATGTGTGTGTAGGTGTGGTTCCAGAACCGGCGAATGAAGGACAAGAGACAGCGCCTGGCCATGTCCTGGCCCCATCCGGCCGACCCCAGCTTCTACACCTACATGATGACGCACGCGGCAGCGACCGGAAGTCTACCCTACCCTTTCCACTCGCACATGCCCCTGCATTACTACCCCCACGTCGGCGTGACAGCAGCGGCGGCGGCGGCGGCGGCTTCGGGCGCCGCGTCCTCGCCCTTCGCCACCTCCATCCGGCCCCTAGACACGTTCCGCGCTCTTTCGCACCCGTACTCGCGGCCCGAGCTGCTCTGCAGTTTCCGCCACCCGGGACTCTACCAGTCGCCCGCGGGTCTCAACAGTTCGGCTGCAGCATCGGCAGCAGCGGCAGCGGCGGCTGCGGCGGCCGCGGTCAGCGCTCCCTCCGCCACTGGGCCCTGCTCGTGCCTAAGCTGCCACAGCAGCCAGGCGGCCGGGGCGCTGGGTTCACGCGG
>JBBPDA010000003.1:13794203-13805559 GCA_037974385.1 Arnoldichthys spilopterus | reverse complement strand
TCTATCTATCTATCTATCTATCTATCTATCTATCTATCTATCTATCTATCTATCTATCTATCTATCTATCTAAATATATGGGCCATATATTACAATATATATATATTGTACTTTTAATTGTTGTATTCTACGTCTATTTATATTTGCGCGTATTGTGACTGCGTTTGGTGTGCATGACAGCTGATTAGCCCTCAGCGAGAAATAAAGAAGCTTTAACGGGCCTTTTTGGGGGGAATATTCTATCAGAATTTGCAAAATCGAGAGGTTCCGAAGCTGGTGAAGTATCGTTGCACAAGAAATAGGCCTATCAGGGGACATGTAGCTCCGCTTAGCTTGTTGTATTTGGTGGGGAAACAGTCCCCCCTATGCAGAATGTGCCTGGGGTGTTTAATGTTTTTAAGTGAGTTCACACAAAACGCAATTATCAGACAGGAAAAAAATATTTTGGGATGACTCGGTCGAAGTATGTAGAATATATATATAAATGTGTGTGTGTCTTTGCTGACAGGAACTACTGCTACTTAGAAAGTGCAAATCAGCTTTAATTAGTTAAATTTACTGTCAGTTTCTATTATATGTAGGCCAAAGAAAAATAACACTAAAGACTCGATTTTTTTTAATACTGGCATTATTACTTCATGGTGTGAACAACGACAAAGACATAATCACTTAATTATACACATATAGAAAACGATACAGATCATGGTGTGAGGCGAATAATTTGTTGATACAGGTCTTTTTAAAGATTCCCTGTGTCATACTCTTAGACATTTAGTATTTCGTGACGTATCTTTAGCTATTAAACATAGAAATTTAGGAATTAGGAATTGGAAAAGTATGAATAAATTTAATTGGTATTTTTGTTATTTTTCAATTTATCTTATTATGTTAAAATTTTCTTCCAACATACATTCACCTCACTTTTTTAAGTTAAACATTTTGGGCTAAACTACCTCCCTGGACTGCGAAATTGTACTCTGGCTGCATCCCTAACTACATACTAACACTCTAAATAGTATGTAAAAACAATACACCGCCATTAGACGTGCACCTAGCATGCTGTGAAAGTGTGTTATTTTTGACATATATGCTTTAAAAGTGTGTTATTTTTGACGTGGCCTCTGCTAAAATAAAAATACAAAGACCCTAGAAACATTCATATTTATTTCGAAAAGACGATATTGTAACACATCGCCTTACTGACGGAGCATAAATACTTTATGTGTGAACTGCTCCCATTGAATGAAACTTATTTAGTGTGGAAGTGTCTAAAATGTTATTCAACGATAGAAAAGAGCAAGCAGCAGTGTAGCTGTCCGTGGTGCTGACCGGGAATACTGAACGTATGACACAAATCAAAACTTCACTTTAGCTGAGGGCCTTTTGGAGCGACGCGAGTGTGCTCTCCATGTGTGAACAAAAGAAGAAATATCTCCTTTTCGAAAGAAACTGAAACATTGTGGATAAAGTCTACAGTAGACAGCGAATAGAGCGTAAAATCATGCTTTAGTGAAATATTTGTCAATCTGCTTTGTCAAAATTTGGTCAATCTGCATCACATGAATTGTCAGCTGATGTTAAGGGTTGGCTAACTAACTTGCCGTATATATCCTGAATAATTTATCTACTTGTTTGGATTTGCTATACCTGAAGGGCTCTCTCAGTCCTCACTCTACTGCGAGATTAAAGCCCATTGCCAGTGGGCTGTTACAGTGTGACGGTGACCTGTTTCGTTCTGCTCCTTTTTCTAATTTTTCGCCACAAAGTACTGCAACACCTTTATCTGTGTAAAACTTAAATATAGTTTGGTTCCTTGTTTGGTGAGGTTTTCTTTTCTTAAAAATAAAAGCGCAATGAAACTGGTGTCTGCTTTTAAAAAAGTTCAAATCGATGAAAAACTGGCTACTATAAATATAGTAGTTGGCATGGAAATACGTATAATGTAAATTATAATGTGTTTACAAGTTACTTACAAATAACTGAAAATGATGCGCTAAATGTGCCATTCTAGTACAGGACTGCTGCGTCAGAACAGTTGAATGAAACGTCTATTGCTTCTGCGTTCCTTGATTTTGCCTGATTTGTAGCCCATGGCCTCACTAAATGTACTGTCAGAGCTCATTAACGCGAGGATTCATATGCCTGTTACATCAGGCAAAATCATGTTGACAGACAGGAAAGTTGCAATCAAGCATTTCTATCTAGTTCCTGTTTGAACAGATTCGCATGCTTTGTTTTCCCGCCATTCGTGGAAGTAAACGTCACGTGACTGCCCAAGCGAAGAAGTTCACCGCCGCGGGGGCTTCTGGGAAGTGTTTGATGACGTATACCAAACAAGCGGCTGCAGGAGGTTAGTGTGGACTGGGAATACTATGGTAAAGTACCGAAAACATTTTCTGTTTTTTTTATATTGCTGTTTTTTTTGCTGTGTTGTATGTTAAAATAGCCGTATCTGCACTGCCGCGGCTCTTACGCCCGTTAACTGTTTCCTAGCTTGGCTAACGTAACGCGCTGGGTTAGCTTGGTTAAAGTTAGACAGCTAAGTTGAACGTTTTCTACGTGAGTTACTTTTACACACGTTACTTTAACGATTTATCTTCTTTACGTGTGTTTTGGCGCGTAAATACCAAGTAACAAGAAACATTTGCATTTCGAAATGTTCTAAAAATGATAAACAAACCTCGCTTTGTTCGCTTTTGCTTTAACTTGAACTTTTTTGCTTTTCATTCACTTAAAACACCTAAGACTTTCTTTGGCTGTAATAATTAAAGAGAAGACTGTATGCGATTGTTCCAGAAAAAACATGCATGTAAAAGATGACTTCTTGTTTACCGTTCAGTAAAATGACTGAAATGATGCGTCCAGTAAAGGAATGGTCGAACGGTTAGCCATAAAAAACAAAACGGGGACGCCTTCTTTGTCTGCATGTACTTCACTGGTTTACCAGATCATCGTGCTTTAAATAATCTGACCAGAAGCTAAAACAATAACGTTGTTCGTCGGTAAGTCTTTGACATTAGTTAAAGTAGTAATTTGGGTGTGCTTACTGTGCTGCTTTGCAGTAGCCTACTTGAGGGAAAGCACTCGGATGCTCTGCAGTTTAAAATAGACAAGTGTCCTGTTACTAAGACTTTTGGGAGCTACCAGATTGTCTGACTTAACGCCGAGCTACTCGCGATATCCATGATATTTTTAGACAGCAATTGCTTGCTGTAAGGGCGAACCTGATTTCCGCATCTGTTGAACAGAATTAGTAAGCCCTATAACAAAGCGAGCTAGCGTTTTGTTAATAGAAAACGTCATTATTCAAAGTATTTCTGGTTTTATGAAGGGGCTGATTTAGTCTGTATGGTTCTGAGTGCAGGGTTTCTGCCGAGGCTTAAAAAGTCTTAAATGTCTGAAAAGTAGACGTTTGAATTTAAGAACTTAATTTGAAAAACATTAGAATTTTATGCACTAGATTTTAAATGTCATTGTCAAATTGAAGCTGCTTGCATCACTTTTTGGGTGGGGGGTATTTGAAGTCCTGACCTGGGTACCACTGAGAGCTGCTGATGGCTGCCCATTGCTCCATATGTGGTACCATGCTCAATGGTGGTACCTGGGTTGCAATGTCTGTTCACTCCTGTTATATTTAGGGCAAGGTTCTAACCATTAGGCTGCTACTGTCCACCAGTTTAGTAAATGTACAGAAATTTGTTTATTTTGTTAGTGAATCTCAGACTCTTGGATTTTCTTTTGTCCTTTCTTCTTTTTACCAGTGTGGACACTATATTGGTCTCAAATTTTATTCAAAATAATGTTAAAAAGGTATTACATTAAATCTAAAATGTGTAAACCTGCAGAAATACTGTGTCCAGTTGAAAAAATTGCTTTCTCAAAAAATTGCTTATGCCTTTCTGCTGCAACATTGAATTGAGTAATACAAGTATATGATTCCTAACTGTAATTAAAATGTTATTGACAGGTAGTGAAGGTTTTCTTTGCTTGAACACAGATCTACTGAGCGAGCAAAAGTGTCCCTGCTCGTTCTTCCCAAGAAGATGGGTGCTGTATTTTCTCGGTGGAGGGTTTGTATCTTATGTAAACTTATTTCTATTCCACATACCTCCTCCTGTAAATTACAGCAGTTTTTACATATGTTCATCTTGGATTCATTCTCAACACAAAACTAGTTATCATTGGTTGTACTTTTCCCAAAGCAATAGTTGTTTAGTGGCTTGCTGGAAGCCAAAAGTCTTTATGCAGAGGCAGTTTTTTCATATCCTCTGTGTAAAATGACCCAGGGCACAGGGTATAGAAAAGCTGCTGTTTTGCATTTGTACAATGTCATATATAAGATATCTAGGCATTATGTAAACTTGTCTTGTTTGTTCCCAGGGCCAATACATTTAGTCTTAATTTGATATTTTTTAATTTTATTTCACAGGTTTGAAGTAAAAGTATTATTTGTTTTACAGACAAAATTAACCACTGTGGAGATACTGGAGGGACTTGATAAGGTAAGAAGCATGCTGCCTTTAAGCAAATAGTTATGGGTGTTTTGTTAATATTAGCTTTTTCACTCATTTAAGTTATTCCATGCTTATCATGTGAAATATGCCCTTATTCAGTAGCAAGTTTTTAAAAATTAGCAACACTGCTCAGACTGCTACTGTAATTCAGAGATATTGGTGACTTGCTGTTATTACTAGACTGACAGAGACACATGCTGCTGAGTTTGCCTTTATACTAGTCCTGGGTCTCAGTCTCTGTGGGATCATTGAGTTATTTTTGGAATGAGGTTATTTAATACCACTTACTATGGGACTGGAGAAAATGTCCTCCTCATAGAGAAAGGTGTTGAATTTGGACTTCAAATGATAAACCTGATGTTGTACAGCTAGTATAATTACACTGCACTGCATAACTCCAGTCATAAGGCTTCCAGCATGCTTGGTGTGGTGTGTGCCTTCCCTAAAGTGATTGGCTTGCCTTTCAAACCTAAGGAACACAGTAAATGTTTAGTGAGGAAACTATGATCATCACTGGTCAGATAACATTGTAAACACCTTTGCATTTTAGAACTCTTGGAACTCAAGCTAGTATCTAATTGACATGGTTTTTGACCAGAAACATTTGCCTGGATTAAATACAGACAGATGTATTAATATTGGTTAAAAAAAACTCCACTGCCTTCTATGAAAGTAGAATGTCTTTGCTCATGTCATACAATATTTATATTCATTTGATTACTTTTAGACAGATGTTGGTCTTCTATTTATATAAATGTAAGAAGTTTGATGATTGATAAATGACAGTCATTTAAGCACAACCTAAAACTATTAGACATTTTAAATTAATTCCTGTATAAAATTATATTGGCGGACGCATAATTACCTGAATTTTTAGCTCCCTACAATTAGTGAGGCACCAGTATAATATTTATACACATCATTGGCATATTCTGTTCCTTGTCTTTTAAGATGTTGAGATGCTGTTCATGGAAAATCTGTTTATTTTCAGGATATTCAAACTCTTGAGGAGCACAGAGAAAAGAATCAAAAACAGCTGAAGCTATGGGTTTACAGATTACTTCTATATTCAGCTCTTATGTACTTGATGGCCTGCATTGTTGTATATGTCTGGTACATCCCTGAACAATTAATTGGAAAGCTAATAGTGGCATCACCATTTTTAATATTTCCACTACTGTAAGTGTTCTTTTTATTTATAGAATTAAACTTTTCTAGTGATAAACTGTTCATTTGCTAAAGGTCCAATAAGTAGGTGTTTGTATATTAGGAGTTTGACAATACACTAAGTTTATGAGATGTTTTTTTTCAGAAATAATATTCCTAATAATCCTAAGCTCTAAGTGTGCTGTGATCGCAGTAGCAATGAAGCTGGGCCCTTAAGCTTTGAGAATGTCAGTGCCACTGATTCTTCTGTAGGGAAGCAGGGCAGCACCAGCAGCAACTTGAAGCTCAATTTCTTATATGTTGCGGATGCCTTGAGTACATCTTAATGCATCATACTTGTTTTGTGTCATTAAAAATCAGGATATTTGACAGGACAATTACTACAATATTTAGTTGTATTTGCCTGCCCTTTGTCTGCCTCTGTCCAAGCCATAGGAGTACCATTATGAGAAAAGTAGCAAACTTAATCCCAACAGTGTGAAAAGGTTATCCCATTTCTCTCAAACAGGATATTCTGGAATTTGGAATGTCTTTGTGGTCAAATACAGGTGCTGAGAAATCATAAGTTATAGTGCACTGATCTTCTCCTGGAGAGCTCTCATCCTACTGACTGATAAAGTGTGTAATTTGGTATGTTTGCTGATTAATACTTGCTGATGAATTACATGTCCCAGTACAATAGTTTTGGGAGTTTGTATCAATACTAGTAAAATGACAGAATTCTTAATGGCTTGGCAGTACCACACTTTCAGACACTGAAAGTTTTCATGGCCTGTACCATGGAAAACTGGAATTTCCAAGCTTTTTTTTTAAATGTAAAATTTAAAATGTAAGATTTCTAAAACATGCCATTTGCCTTTTAGCCCACGTGGCCCATATATGATTCTTGATTCGATGACTGAAACTACAAGTCTTTTAATTATTCACATTATTATAGCTTACATTATCAAATTACACACTGTCCAAATAAACACTATTTATATAATGTAAACAGGCCACCAATAATGGCAGCCTGATCCGGTTAAAAGAAAAGTGAATGGTCAGCTCAGAATTTAGAATGGTAATTTTGAACATTTTGTGCTAGTACTTCTAAACAAAAATACAAAGCAATGCCAATAAAGAAACTGTGTTTCTGGATAAGAATGCTAGTTTTTATAATGCTAGTTGGTCTTGTCAGAATAAATTCAATTCATTTATTGTCCCAGAAGGGCAACTTATTTAAATTGAGGGTGAGCTGTGACCCTCGGTTTCTAAATTTAAGTGGACTTTTTTTGTACATTTGATACTGCCATTATGCACTCCATCAAAAGCATTTCAGTACAACAGCTTTGCTGTTTTTTTTTCTTGATTAGTGTAATTTAGCTGTGCTGTCACTGCAGCATCACATTTCTACTCCATTGTCATGTTGTGGTATCTCATTTGTGGGTATGCTCAATTTTGTGGTGGATCATCTTTGCACCAATGTACAGATTCCTCTGACACTTCAAGGTACATGTTCAGAAGGCAGATCACACATGTAGTGAGTGGATAAAACATTGAAACATGTAACAGTACAATTTGTCACATGTAATATGGAGCAAGGAGCACTTTTACCATTGTTTTTTTTTTTCTTGAAATAGGGTCCTTCAAATTGAATTGTGTAATATGACTATTTATCAGTACATAAAGAACAATGACCTTTGTTTTATTGCAAAGACAGCATAATAAGTCTTGTATCATTTCACTTGGTGTGGTGCATTATGTAAAACTGAATAAAAAGCATTTGTTCTTATGGTATTTTTATATTCAACTGATTCTTTTTTGAATCACATTGTACATTGACACGTGCCATTCAGCTTTATATGGCTTACCAGTGTCAACTTATATGTTTGGTATTGTCCACACCCTCTCTCCCTCTGTAATTAGAAAACTTACTTATTGGACCTTTAAATAAAATCTAGCACATTTCTAATAAAGACCTAGAGAGTGTACATATTGCATGAGTGCTGGATTACAGTCTTGTTTGATATTTGATTTTGTTTTGTGTCCTCAGAGTATGGCTTCTGAGAAAACTATTAATTGCATTATATTCAAAAAGGACAGAAAGAAATGGTAAAATACCCCCTTTAACTCTGTTTTTAATGTTTTAGCTTACACCAAATGCATCAGTAAAGATCATTAAGGTTGTATTTTGACAACAAATGCATTTTGCTGTTGCATTTTTATTTCCCTCCATAACTGTTTTCTTTCTCATTATGTCTCAGATGAGAAACTGGAAGAACTGAAAGCTGAGAAAAAGAAAATAGTAAGTAATATGCTGGGTTTTATCCTGCTTATTTTCAGATTGATGCTAATTGTAGTTCATTTTGCCACAAGAAGAGTGGCCTTTCTACCCAATAATATCCTCATACCTGTGTAGAACACTTAAAATCTAGTTATTTTATAAGGGGTCAAACCAGAGTACAGACCCCCTCAGATGTGTCGGCATCTTTGCTCCTGTAATGTGAGACTTAACCTTAAATGCTAATGCAATGGGTTTGCCCTTGTAGTACATTCCGCTAACTTTTGACAGCTGGGTACCACTCTGTTAATGTGAACACAATAGTTCCCCTTCCCCACCGTTATTGAGCTTTTGCACTTGGCAAAGAGAGATAATTTCTTCTTCTAATAAATAATCTAAAATCAATGCAGACAGCGGTTAATTGGCACCAAGCCTTTACTTGGTATAGTGCTTGGCTAATGACTTGTCTTTAAATTAATAGTGTTTAGGGCTGGGAGGAAATAAATCTAAGGAATTGCTTGTCATCTACTGTCATGTCTAATAACTTTCAATAATTACAGCTGATGGATTTTCACAATCCCCATTATCAGAGTAAGGCTTGTAATTATTCTTTTCATTAAATCTAAATAATTGGCATGGTTTGCTCTTTTCCTGAAATTAGTTTTAAAATAAAATTAAAGTGAATTAAATCTAAAAAAAACTGCCAAATGACTTTTCTGCTTTAGCATAAATCCTGACAGCATACTTAACAGACACATCCCCTTCTTTTTCCTTGCATCATAAGAAATGTTTTCTCCTTTGTCTTATTGGTGAGATTTTATATATCTGCCCTGCTTCATAAGCTGCGATGTATATTGTAATTACTGTGCTAGTGCAGACCATTATATATTGTAATATATATGTCTATCAAATTGTTTTTCCTCACACAGCTTGAACAAGTAATGGAAACAGAAACATACAAGAATGCCAAATTAATTCTGGAAAGGTTTGATCTGGACTCAAAGAAAAAGATTGTAAGTTGTTCATCAATGTAGATAGATTTCTGCTGCACAGTGGAGATCTATGTCTGATGGACAGTTACAGTATTTTTCATTGATTATTCCATTTCTGTTTGAAGGAGCTGGAGGATACACCTTTCGGACCTTCCATGACTCCTAGGCAGGGTCAAGGTTGGAAGAAAAGTTATTTGTTTGATACAAAAAAGAACAGATTTTTCTGTTTTTAAAGAATTTCAACAGATTTCTCACTGTTTTTACAGGACTTCGTCAGAGGCATGTGACTCCTTTTGCTCCTGTTGCTGTGACTCCCAGCCCAGCAGCCACGGCACGTCCTCCCCCTCCCCCTGCCCCTGCAGCCTCAGCTGCCTCCTCTGCCCTTATCTCAGCCCCTGGTGGGCCCCCTGAGAAAAACCTGTCTGCTGCTGGTGCCCACCACAACCTGACAAGGAGACCTGCCACCCCTACAGGCACCCCTGTCCCTGGGATGGGTGAGAGGCACTTAGTTTCTTTTACTGCTCTTAATAAAATACCTACATATTTCAGTCTGAGATTGCAGTGTATTTCTTATGAGTAGCTATTGAGCACATATGTAAAGTCAAGGAACATTTCTTAATATGTAAATGATGCAACTAATATTCTTAACAAGAGTTCAAACTAAGCTGGACAGTATGGTTTTGTGGCCAGTAACATTATATTACAATACAGTATTATTTACGGTGTCCTTTTGTTTAACAGTACCCCTGCCTCCCATTTTTATTTGATATATCTGTTGGTTAATTCTTATTTTTGGAGCTGGTGATGACAAAGCATTGTATGACAGGAACTCTAAAGAATATTGTAATGACTTGGGCCATAATGTAAATGGATGTTCTTCACAAATGAAAATGCTGTGGGAAGTTAATGTATGTATAATGTAATATGCTAAAAGTTTTGATTTGGGCAAGGTTTGTAGCATTCCTCTATATTACATTGCAACAGTGTTGAATGCTTGCACATCCTTCATTAAGTAATGGGTGTAGTCTATACTTTAAGTGCAATCTTTCATATTTAATAATTTTTAACTATCAAGATTGTGTGTGTGTATATATAATTATACAGTGGAAATGGATAAAGATGAAGCCAGGAACCCCCCCCCCCCCAAAAAAAAAGACACATTCATAACACATTAGAAAACAAAATAAAACCGAGATAATTTGTGCAGTATTGTTAGTAATAGAAATGATCTTTTACAAATCTCAATTTTTGACCCACATTTAAGCATGACCCATGTCAACACCATGACATTCCTGATTATTGTTTGCCCTATAAACAATTGTGATTGAACATTTAATTGTTAATATGTTAACTGTTAATATCTGCATCTTTTAAAGTACAAGCCTACATTGGCTACTTTGACTGATTTGGCTATTTTTACCTTCTAACTTTCTTTACTTTGTACTGCTCTGTTGTGCACAAACACAAATGTCTGCATTACGCAGAATCTTGTCTAGGTAAGCAAGAGGAAATCTTGAATTTTTCCCTTTTTGTGTTCGCTTTAGCTAACAAATAAATTTGGTTACAATAACAATATTTGGTGCCTCCCTTTTGAGTTATTTTGCAAAGGTTAGTTACCCAACCCTAACCTGAGAGGGCCTAGTGAAGTGCTGAGTTTCAGGTCTGGGCTGATTTCTTATGGAATATCAGGCTCAGGTTTGTTTTCCAATATTTTATCTAATGCATTGGTTCTCTCTCACTTTCCTGTAGGTGTGTAAAACTTCAGTTTATTGCAGGGCAGACTTCAGTTTATGGCATTTTATGTCACTTAAGTTCTAGTAACAACAAAGCGTAGCACAACAAAACTGTTTGTGAAAATCCATCTGTTAAGACTTCTCAAATCAGGTTTCAGATGTGGCAATACCTGGAGGGCCTGATTGGGTCTCACAGCTGAGTTATGGTACTGCTTTGATTTAGGTTTTAATTTTATGCCCCTGCAGACCTCTAGTGTTTAGTTTAACAATGAAACCACTTTATTACTTTATTACATTTTATCTGCTAAATATGATTGACCTGTAGAAAGCATCTTATGCTAACAGCCATAAACAGTGTTTTTCTTAATTAATTAAGATTCATCTTCATTCAGGTTTGGTTGATGTACATGTTTTTGCAAAAAAAAAAAAAAAAAAAAGGTAGTGAAATGTTATGTGATACAAGTCACAAGAGTCACTGCAGTGATTCCATATGCTGGGAAATGAATAAGCAGCAGGATATCGGTACTTTGCCAAGTCTGGTAGAAATGACCAGTCATCTTGGTATGATCACTCTTGATGTTGCATTATATTAATTAGCAGCAGGCTCTCACTCGTCTGTGTCTGTGTCTGTGTCTGTGTCTGTGTCTGTGTCTGTGTCTGTGTCTGTGTCTGTGTCTGTGTCTGTGTCTG
>JBBPDA010000003.1:13729575-13784969 GCA_037974385.1 Arnoldichthys spilopterus | reverse complement strand
TATAGCTAGCAATGGTATCACTTTGACAAAGTTTTAACAATTTAATATTGAATCATTTTAGTACAATCAAATTTTCTTCCTCATTTATACACCAAACTGGTGATAATTTAATTTTACCAATGGTGGTACAATTCATTCTTAACTCAAAATTTATGTGCAATATACTTAATTACAAAAGTCCAATGTGTGATTGCATTCTATATTGCCATCGATAAGTTATAAGAATGTAATGGCTAACCTTCACATATTTTATCACTCCACACGTAATTTACACTATATTCGCTCTGTAATATCTGAAACATTGATTAATTCTGTGATGTTATTTGAGAAGATATTGCATTAGAAATCAATGTAACAAAATGGTTACCTGGCTAAAATGATTCTCACGTGTTCAGTAATTATGCTGATTTCTTGGCTCTGCTATAATGCAAGTATGCAATCTGATGCTTTTAGAAGTTGCTTTTTGAACCCTGTGACCTCTTTCTTGGGTAAAATACACTGTGCATCTACACATGGAGATATACTGCCCATAAACACTGCCTGCATGCTGTAGTGTGTGGCTGGCATTGGTGCTTGTGTGAGCTAGCACACATCCCTTCCATCTCATGTGGAAATCATACGAAGCATCCTGCGGGCTCCAGCCTCATTTTATGGCTTCATCTATTACCACTCTGTCATTGTTAATTGTCTTCTTTTTACCTCTCCAGGATTCTCCAAATTGGCCCTATTGAATGTGACAGGAGGAAGAGCATTAAGCATCTGACAAGATGATATCTAAGTTCAATTTCCTCCCCCTCCACTGATATATACCTGCACCACATCATTTTCCTTTCTGTCATAAAGAGCGCAATAAATCAGCGGTGCTTATGGAAGCACGGCAGAAAACAGGGCCTCTGGATTTGTGTCCCCAGCTCTGGCTATTAGGAAGCCATTACTGCCACGTTCTGCTCCTTCAAACAAAAATGATCAAATCTAATGGTGCTGAGATTAGGTAGATTAAGAGAGAGCAGGCAGGGCTGGTTTAACAGAAGCATCCTCTCTAAACAATCTGTGCTAAACTCTAGGAAAAAAAAAACAAAACAAAAACAAAACACAGCTTTCCCCTCCTCCTCTCGTTGACACCATTATCCATCTGTTTGGCTGAAATTGCTGTATCATGGTATAAATCTGGGATACAAGTGTCACATCCTCTAAAATAAAAGGGAACATTAACTGCTCTATCTTCCTGAGGCCCTGGGAGCCGCTGGCTATAAGCTCACTCAAGTGTGGTGGCAGTTATACTGTGTTTTACTAGACTGCAGACAATTATCCTTTGCTCCTCTCCCCTCTGAAGACAAACTGCCAGGGCTTCAGCTGGAATGATTTCAAATAGATTTTCCAAAATGTCTGTTGCTTGATTGCTTCCATACATTATTTCTCTTAAATGGATAGAGAGTGGGGGAAAGAAAGCATTTCCACAAATCAATCACTATAACCCTTAGCTCATAAAAATAAAAAAGTATCAAATCATCAGATCACTGTATGTGTGTTTGCATGTGTGTGTGTTTTTGCATCTTAAATCATATAGAATGGTGTATGTCAGTGTATCCTTACATTCTCATCTACCATCACAGCACTATAACAGCTTAATTTTAGACCCTTCTGCATTGGCAGCAATTAAATATTTTGGTTTCTTTTACTTCTTAGAGCCACAGGGACACAAAAAAGAACAAAGCCTTTATGAATGTCCTGATAATTCTCTTTATGAACTATAGTTCAAATATCTCTTTGAACTATCTATTCTAATCCCAAATGCATATGTTTATAAATGAAACTATATTTGGCAATATATATTGTTCATATAATGGCTATATCAAGCTAATATATGATGACTGTATCCTGAATAAAATCTGCCAGAGCTAATTTGTATTAAGTAACATTGTAATGTTAAGTAACATTTTTAGCTCTTTTTTAATATTCAGAAACTTGCCAGCTACTGCTTGCCTCTGTACACTGTTTTAAGCCTTTATTTGAACATTTGTTCAAAATTAAATAGAACAATTAATGTTACAAGGAATTTACACTGTATGTTCTGTGTATATTACTAGTGCACTCTATCTTAGAAGACCTTAGAAGTTGCGTAGTTCAAGATTATTCCTATGATTATGCAGTCTGAAAAAATCTACCTATTGTTAATCTAAACAGGGCTATAAAGAGAATAACAATTGTAATGTTCGGTATTCTTTCCTTGTTTTAGTTCATATATCAACAACAAAAATAGTCGAGGCAGCTGCCCTCAGTTGAGAGTGTGGCACAAACAGTAGTGTGAGTAAGACTCTGTTTTGAGATTTCAGTCACACACACACACATGGCAGGCAGTGATGGTGGTGAATACCAAGACTTGCAATAACCCTCTATCCTAAACATAGAGCCGATTACCGCACTGAGCTCCGATTCAGCATTACAGTCGAACACATTTATTACATTGCCTCTGGCTGCCTAATACAACCATGCATGACTCCATCCATCTCTGTTTTGTGCTGGATAGATTTTCGAGATGAGATAAACATATGCAAAAAAAAAGTGTCACAAATGTGCAAAAATTGTGCTGAATTGTTACAACAGCTAAATTAAAGCATTGCTTGACTGGTTTTCATTGCCCAAATGTAAGGATTACATCTTTTCATGGCTCTTCATCAAATGTTTGACTCCTTCTGTGTATCTGCCATTACTCTTCTTTCAGTTGGAAAAATTAAACAATAATCTTTATTAATTAGAGGAGCACATAATGCTGGCATAAGGTTAAAACAAGCTGAAGGAGCGACATCATTGACAGTTAAAGACGATACATAGGGCTGTACTTGCAGCTGAAGGAGTGAGCACCTGTCTTGAATGTTACTATATTGATTTGTTTTCAATTAAGGCTTGCATCTACATATTCACCTTAATATTCCGAGTAGATAAGCATTCTGTAAAACCTAAGCACACATCCAAGGAAGTATCCATCAGTTTTTCTGCACACATCAGCATGTAATGTATCATTTGTAGGCACGAATGGTTCTCCTGGCACAGGCAAACCTGGTAAGGATTTCCTGTTACATTTGGAAGTACTGTAATATTAAAGACTATCCTATCAGCAGTAATTATTCAGTTTTAATTCCATATTAATATGGATTTAAAATACATTTATAGCATGCTACTGGGCCCAGAAACAGTAGAACAGTGTTAAATAAGGAAAACATATAGGCCCTTGGCCATAGTGTGTTGAGTTTTGGTTTTGAGCCATTCTTCTGTGTTTTTCCCTTTCACAGACAAAAAATGCAGTTGTGTCTGAAAGCACTCTCTAAGTCATCATTATTGCTGCACTGGGCATGGGCCGCTGCTCTGGGCGGTGAGGGAACTGATGATGTGAGACCACAGTACAACTGCACAATGTTGTGCTCATTTCACCTCTTATACGATCTGTTATCCACAAGGCCGGAGCTCAGGTAACCAGCGTCCAGTAAAACACCTCAGCTCTATTTGTCCTGTCCTTGACTCCTAATGTGGCAGTACTGAGACTCATCCACACTGTAAAAATGAGTTAACTGTTAAAAAGACACAACGGATGTCTAAAATGTTCACTTTTATTGTGTAATAAACATCTCCCCTGGGCATTTCCCTGTGACATTTTAAGAAATAAAGAGCACTGGAAGTTAATTCCCAGTAGTTATGGATCATTATAAATTACAATGGTAGTGCAGTTACTACAATGGAAGCATATGTCACTCATAGATCTAATTAGCTCGATAATCCTTCAGTGGGCACAGGCTAAACACTTTAGTCCTGGAGGATGTAAACATTCACCACTGTTACACTAATAGCAGGGAATATTCGCCAGGTAGTCCTTTCCTGTGCAGACAAATTCCCCATGGCCAAGCATAATTAATAGCTTTACAGTCTACAAGGCCATAATGCTCATCAGTTATTAATTAGAAATTCGTTTTACTGAATAAATAACGCTGATGATTGATGATGAAACTTGTAATTGGGCTCTGAGAGTGATTCTCAGGGGGAAAGCATCACAGGGAAACAAAACCACTGTTACAGAAGCAACACGCTCAAATAGGAGCCTGCAGAGTAAACATCAGATAGATAACATGGTTTGATCATACAGTGGTGCTTGTGAACCCTTTAAATTGTCTCCATGAATATGACTTAAAACAACAACTGATTTTCATCCAAGATCCAATATTACATATCTGTGAGTAGAAAATAACGTGTTTGCTTTCAGTATCTGGTGTAATCCCATTGACAGCAATAACTTCACCTAAACATTCCTGGTAATTGTTGATCAGTCTTGAAAGTTAACTTTGATTAAACTTATTTTAGATCATTCCACAATGTTTTTATTGAGTAGGACTTTGACTTGACCATTCCAAAACATTAACTTTATTCTTCTTTAACCATTCCTTGTTAGAAGAGGTTGCGTGCTTAGGGTTGTTGTCTTGCTGAAAGACCTGCTTACTATTCAAATTCAGTTAACAGACAGATGTTCAGAAACCTTTTTTAGATTTCACTAGTATGATTAGGAATTCATTGTTCCGTCAATGATGGCAGGTTGTTCTGACAAAGATGCAGCAAAATAGGTTTAAACCATGCACCATCACCACATTTCAGAAATTTGATAATGTTCTTAGGCTGAAATGCTTTCCTGTCTTTAAATTTTGCACACTTCTCACATGTTCTTTTTTTAGACCATGATTCTGCAAATGTATTTTGGAAATCAGACACTAACATATCCCTGTTTTCTAAATACAACAGGGCATCCATCCATGTCTGATTGTCATCCCACTAAATAAAAACACATGACTCTAATTTCACCTTAACTGCTTAATTAACTGCTAATTTTAGAGGTTCACATAATGTTGCCACTCACAGATATGTAGGATATTTAATACTGTATCGATTTCTGCAATAAATAAAATACCAGGTATAATATTTGTATCTAATTTGTTTAATTTGATTATTTTTACCTACTTTAGGACTGGTTGATGTTACTCATAATAATCATGCAGAAATATAGACAACTGGATATGAATCCAATATGAATATGGACTGTGTTGGTGCCTACCAACAGAAAAAATAAAAGTTAAACATAGAAGAACAAGACAAAAGAAACAGATGAACCACAATATGTTGTTTGCCCTGATAGTAATTTCAAATTATATTATTCTTGCAGTATACTAATTTATACTAGAGGTAGTCCACTGTTACATATAATACAGCACAGGTAAACATTTTATTTTTGCATTTTTGTCTTGAATTTTAATTACCATCTGGTTGGTGCTTCCAAAGACATCAAAGTGGTTTATAAAGCCAAGACTGTTGAGACTTATTCAAAGTTTAACACAACATTAATGAATATGGTGTATTAAGCAAATCAAATGCATTAAAAAGCATTCTTAATATTATTAGTACATTAACTATGTAGGAATTTCCTTATGAGATATAGCCATATTACAGGAAATGTTTGGTAAAAAAAGAAAAATATAGTTTTCAACATACCCAAAATTTAATCAGTCAGCCAAGATGTTTGGCATCCAAATTCTGCTTCTTTAGTTCAGAACTGTTTCTGCAAAGCTAACATTGGGTAATAAACACTCAAAAGTCACCAAAATCTTATACACATCCCCGAAACTTCTTTAAACATGCTCAAACTGCACCCAGCTCTTCATAATCTAGTTCCAATAATCTGATGTGGTTTAAGGCTTTGTATGACTTACTGTGAGCTATATACATTAACAAACAGGGTATGTTTTCATAAACCACCTCAGACATAAAGATGCTGATTTAAAATAAGTTTTTGTGACATGACCTCCACATATACAGAGGAATCTGATTCTCTTCAGCTCTATTAGTGATGCTTTGTAAAACTCATAGTTATCCATACCTTATCCTAAACCACATGCTCATCTCCGTGCCACCTCAATGAAGAGCTTTGTGCAAGGTGAGCAAGTTTATAAAAGTTTTGTGGGTTATATTTATTGAAAAGTATTGGGTGCCTGTGGATTTTTTTTTTAGCAATGCTAGCCCTGTAGTTCTAGTGCTAAACTGAAGAAGCAAAGTTTAGACACTATATAGACAATATGTATTGGGGTAAGTGGAAAGTTGTGTAAATTAAATTTTGTTTGCAGACCATTCCATTAAGCCTTTACAAATTTGCGGAGGCAATATAAGTTTCAACTATGAAAGAGACAGGTTAATAAAATGGCCAAAGTGAAATGACTATACTATGGTCATGGACTTCTGTAACCTGATGGCAGTCCTAAAAAAAATACCAGTGGAACCGAGTGATGAAAACCTCACCGACCTTGAACCAATTTTAATGACAAGTAAGATAATTCTATGGTTACAATAGTGTGGGACTAGGCTAATTCCAGTGCATGAACTAGGCTACTCATATTGTGAGTTTATCTTCATGCAATTCACATCAATATTTGTAGCAAAAGACTGAAGTGACAACAATAACATCATGGTAGCGCTGTATAGTTAATCGCAGAAACTGCATGGTTGCTAAGTTACTGACTCTCCTGGGGCTATGCACTATACAGCGTAGTCTTTTTAAATGACGGAGGGGAACGGTGAAAACTCCAGCCTTCTGTGGCTCACTATTGATTTTACACAGAAGATCCGACCACTCATGATAGGCTTTTGATATATTTTCCTGCTGTAGTGGGTCCCTTAGAGCATTGCAAGAAAAATATCTGTCAATATGCTCCTATTATGATCTCTTGATCTGTGGCCATAAAAACCTTAAGCGGCAGCCCTTATTGCAAAATAATGGGTTAGACTATTCAATATCAAGTGCTTCTACGATTTAAGATTTTTCAAAGTATTGTTTTGACAGAAAGCAGAATAACCCTCTGCGGCCTTTCTCAGAATGCTCAGGGCCTAATTAGTTTGATTGACTTGCAGGAGAGAGGGATCAGCTGTGACATCACAGGCCTCAGTAATAAATACCGGCTGATGGGCTGGTCTCATCCTGGCGGCCATCACCACCTCCCTCACCTGTCACACTCAGCCGCCTGCATCAGCCCCCTACAGACTGCTGCATAGCACTCGCTGCCCTATTAGCAATTTATAATGGTGATCAAGAAGTAGTCAGCACCGAATCAAGACAACTGTCTCCCCTCAGCGCTAATTGGGCTGTGTTCTTTTCTGATAAATGGCTCATGACTAGTGTGAGGTCCCTTGGATTTCACAGCTTCTAATGGCCCACAATAACTAGATTTACTAACAGATACCGGGTCAAGGAATGGAGATGGGGTGCAAAAAATGTTAATTAATATCAATAATGGCCAATTATTAGTTTGACAGAAGGATCTGAGCTAAGAGTGTGCTCTAATGACTCTGAGCTAAGTTGAAGGGAAACACTGGCAAATTAGCATAACAGTGTATGCACACTCCATGGAGGTGCCTAGCAAACATCTGCTGTGTTAGAAATTTAAATCCGCTCCCTGTTAGTGGTGCTGGATGTAGTCGCATAATCAACCATTCTTCCTCAGCCATTTTGACGGCACTAACAATGCCCTGGTGACCGGTTGGCCCCTCCCCTCTGGGCCCTCCAATCAAGAGTGGCCTCATGCAGACCCCAACATAACAGTAACAGCGGCTGAGTTAAAGAGCACTTCAGGGACTGGCTTTGTGTCACAGACACTAATCCTCTTCTACCATTACGCCGCCTTTATTGGGACTAACACTTACACAAGACAGGCTTTAATCAAATTTAAACATGTGTTTGGAGGGTGAATAGGAGTGTAAATGACATACTAATTGACACCCTTTCCTATTTTTTCTAGTCAGACCCTTTGCTGAACAAACAGTTTTGCCTTGTTGGGTGTAATTAATCATAAAAGCTGGATTATTGCGTATTATTCAGTAAAGCAGCACCATGGTCAGATATACTAAAGTTAAATTATTCAATAACACTGGAACTCTTCATATTTAATTACCGCTTCAGCAAACCACAGAGGGCCAAGCACAGAATGTAAATATTCTATCCTCAATACCCAATATATCCCAGCTATCGGCCACTGCTCTAAAATCAACATTTTACCCACCAACTTAAATAATATGCCTGATTTAAGGCCGTCTGGTTAATCTATTGTAGCGCGGCAGCAGCGTGACCGTATTGACCAAATTGGACCATATGACAAGCGGTGTACATGTCAGAGTCCAGGAGGAGTAGTAGGTCCCAGAGGGCCAGCTTTTGAGGGTCGAAAGCACAGCCCAGCTGTAGGAAACCTGCTCTCCTACACAATCACACTCGGCTGCATTCAGTGGAGAACAGTGGTGGGCAAGCACCATGCCTGCCTGATATATTGCAGAGAATGTATGTTTTTTTTTAATGGAGGTCAAACTGATATCATCGTATTTTATCTCACCACATATCAAAGTTAGAGCTACTTTAATTCCTGAAATATATTTGTATTGTGAAAAAGATTATAGAGATTAATAGAGAATAAGTAATACATTCAATGTAAAAAAGGATATTTGATTCCATCAATTTTTCCTTCTACCAAATGTATTGCATGCTCCAGTTTATTGTGCTTCTGTAAGCCAATGAAATTCTGTATTTCACACTTTAGTGTTCAATGTGAAGCGGTTTCTTAGGCTGCAGTAGTATTTTCCATTTATTTGTCTACTGCAAGAAGATATACAACAGCCATATACTCTCTGTTTTTGCAATTTGGAACTGGCAGAGTTTACTTAAGATAATATTGCATTAAATTTAAATAGCTTTTATTTTTATTTGTTATGGTATGTTTATATTTAATTTGTTATGAAAAACATTGCCACCATTGTTTTTTTTTGTAAAAAACAAACCTTACAAATGTGATCCAGCTATGGAACATTTTGACTTAAAACAGTCCTCGATCATTAAACTCCATCAATGATTTCCAACAATGATAACAATGACAATAATGCAAACATTTTTTAAAATTATATGATGAGCATTTAGATGTGTGCAGTAAATCAGTAAATTAATCTAATTCAGTTATTAGCTGTACCATTAGCGCTGCTGTTAAAGAAAGGGGTCTTATTCTAGCAGTGGAATGTCCATAATGATTTCCCTCTATTGCAGGAGTTTAAAGGTAATACATGTCTACTATTAACATGATACAAGCTTTGAGTTCCCTTGTTCCTTTACCTTTTTTCCCTTCACTGTGAACCTGGTTTGCCATTTAGGCTGTATAATTACTCTAGGAGAGGAACTGATCTAAGGTAGACTGAATGTCCTCTTGCTGTAGCAGAGCGTGAGGTCATGCTGGATGTCTGAGGTCTCAGCCTGTATTATCAGATCACTATCATCTTCTCTGCCTGTAACAGTGTGTTCAGCTGCCACTGTGACTTACGCACATGCATTTGTGTGACCTTCTCTTGAACACCCTCTGCGTGTAGTGCGCAGAGGTGGTGTGTCATGTCTGAGCAGGGCCAGGAGGTCCCCGTGGTTGGAGTGTCCTGGTTTCAGCTCCACACAGCAGGGGAGGGCTGCTCCACCAAATGGACAACCAGCAGTTCCCCTGGAGGGCAAATCTGACAATGCATATCTGCATATCTAACACTACTCTTTATGCAACATGAAACCCTGTGACATGAGGGGGGCTTGTGAAGGATGGTATACACAGAATTTAGAATGGAACTGAAGCATCTGAGGTGAAGGTGCTTATGTAGCCTAGCTATTGAAAATATATGGGTATGTTACTTGCAATAGAATCATTTTAAGGACGGTAAATCAACTTAAATACTGGAATACATGCACATTTATTTCAAACACCAAAATATACGAATGCGCCAATCAGGATCTGCATCACCGGAGCATTACCTTTTTGTTTGTGTGTTAAAGTAGTGACAGTGAACTACAGGAAAAGTGATTTGCCTAAAATGCTTGAATCAATGATACAGATCAGATTTATGTGGTATTTGGGAACAATAATGTGTCCAGCACAAAAGCTGAACATTATCTTAAGTATGTAAAGCGACCTTAGGATTGTGAAAGGTGCTATATAAATTTATTATATAAAACTTAAATAAAGACGTTTAATTTTCATCAGTTACCTCTCTTAGATCATATTTATAAATAATAGTACTAGATGCATGTATACTACAGTGTATAAATAATAGTGCATAGATGCATGTGAACTGTGTTTTTCTGTCTATCCCGGGCCCACACACCACAGTGCATTTTTTGTTGCTACTGGCCGCAACCTAGAATGATGACAATACTTAGATCAGGAAATTGTCATATATAATTTTTTTTCTATTTCATCCTCTTTTTCAAAGTCACTGCCAGTCCCTGAATTGACAGAAATGAGATCTTTACATTCTGAAAAATCTCACTCAATCTCTTCATTATCTTCCCAAGTTTCTCTTTCTTCGAAAACCATCTCCAAGGCCGAGATCCTTTTTGTCATCTTGATCAACTGTGATGCAGAGCCACACAGGCAAAGCTATTTTTGTTGTGCTCCACTACACGTTAAATAAAGTATGAGAAAGTAAAGAATAGACAGACAAGACAGAGGGTAATATTTGTGGTAATATGACCACAGACAGGTTTCCATCTTTTGGTATGTCCAGAAACTTCTACAGGTATGCGGACGAGTTCTAAGGTGAAACATTGATACAGGGTAAAAATGCCTTACTCACACCTGTTAGACTGCATGATGTCTTTTAATGGCTCCTCAACACTGAAAATCTTATAACTCCCAAGACCCCTTTGCTAGCCTGTCTGTTTGCCAGTGCGGCCTTGCTTTGCATTTAACTTCTTTTCTGAGAAAACGGCCAGAAAACATTTGCTTATACAATAACACTGACACTTGCGATTCTTTGTTAGACAGCCCAGAAGTTGCATTTTTGAGTCCTGTGCATTTTTATGACCAGATATCTATATATATCTATTAGAAAAAAAAAAGAAAAAGATAAAGTCAGTAAAAAGTGAAGCACTTTACCACTTTTGTTTTAATTCACACGTGAAGTGGCCTGGTAACATTTTTAGGCTCCAGTGCACATGTGATACAGGCCCACCTGCAAGCTTTCATTCTTTTTGTTTGCCGTTATTGATGTTGAGGTGTGAAGTGTGGTTTAGGCAGGCATAATTATTTTTTGAATTACCTGTTGTAAATGTTTATTTGATATGATTAGGTCATGAATAAATAGTGTTTGTGTTTTTTATTATCAAATCTTTGCTCTTTTATTCTATTACATGATTTGTTTAAATGAACAAAACCATACTTGACAAATACTGTAGAATAACAATTCTGTTGTGTTTATTATTATTATTATTATTATTATTACTTTGATTTATATTTGATTATTGTTTTGCTTATTGTGTTTTGGATTTAAGGGTAACTCTCAGTCCCATTCATCTGCTTTTTGTAATATGTTTTGTTTTCCTTTTAAATATTTTTTAAAAGATACATTTCAGATGGCATTAAGATGTGTAGATTGGTTCTGGCACTGCAATCTCCCAAGCATGCTCTTGAATGCACAGTAGTAATGACAGTCATTTATGGTTTATGATATAATCCCTCTGTCCCTCTGTCTTCTCTGCTAAAAGATTTCAAAATCCAGATTAATATTCACCAAGCCTAACCTAATCAATGCTCATTAGAAACAGACAGGTTGAGAGATGTTAATTTTTATTATGGTTTGAACAAGGTTAAACATTTTTGTTGTCTAAAGGGCTGTCTTACTAAGATTTTTCCCAACAGCTTAGCAGCACTAGACAATACGGCAGCATATGTTTTATGCACATTGTTGCATTGCACAGCGTCTCTGTTGAGTGGCGACACAGTGTGTGTGATTGGGGTGTGTGTGTGCGTAGATGACTGCCTGCGGCTTGTGTTGTGCCACTGTTTTCTTTGGCCTCGTGTGTATAAATTTACTGACTGCTTTTCCGTTTCTCTTTCTTAATTCACTGCATTTGGGTTGTTCTGTAGCGCCTCCTCACTGGTCCCCAGAACAATTGGAGTGGAGACAATAGCTCTGCGATGATGGAGCCGTACAGCAGCCATCTGCAGCAGCAGCTGCCGCGCTGCATCTGCACAATATGCTGCAGCTCCCAGCCCCAGTAATCTGCATAATAAGGAGAGGGCTTATCCCAGTCTAGTTAATAATCACAAGCAATCGATGCACTTCATTCCCTTACTCTAGCAGGATAAAAAGCCACACACACACAAACTTACATATCTACACACATATTTACATACCTGCACACACAAGAACCCTCACACATTCTGAAGCTCCCAGAGATTCATATCTACACACACTCTCCTGAGAAGTTTTTGTATGCTTGCTGTATCCCTCATATGGCTAAGGGTCATGCAGTGTAATGCAGAGATGTTGATTTTGCCCGAAGCTACAGATTTACAGCGCACTCAATTTCATCTTTTTATGAATACCATAATTAGGACACTCTGGGTCTTGATACTGGAGTTTTGTGCCTGTGTGGAGTGAAGAGTATAATAGGGGTACAGCAGTGCATTGCAGCTGTCTTAAGTCTAAAGGGCAGGGGGTGGGACAGGAGGCAAAAACACTCTGTGAATTACAGGCGAGACTGTGAGCTTTTTGACTGAAGGAGCTTTTTCTCACACCCACAATCAATACAGTCTGGTAAACCAAATTACAAGTCTGCTTTAGTAAAACAGAGATATTGATATTGTGGCCTCATGCCTTTAAGCTTGTTGATCATATCATAAATATCAATGCTGGAATCATATGTCTCGCTTGCGCTAGTGGTAAAATAAATATAAAGATTGCAGTGGGCTGTGTAGGATGCATACTATGCCTGTATGTGTGTTACAGCAGAGTAGGGAATAAGGGATATGCTAAAAGGCCACTGTCTTGCACTTTATAAAATGTTCCTCAGTTTAATCTTAAGGTGACAATGTAGTAAGGAACACATTGCAATTTAACAGTACATCATTACAGCAGCATATAATTTTCTTATAGTATGTTGTGTTGTTTTGCTATGAGTTCTGGAAAATGACGCCAAACAGTTTACTTTATAATTAACAGAAAGTACCTGTAAAAATAATATATCCCCCACATTCCTTGAAATATCTACAAAAGCTTTTTTGGAAAAAAAAATTAAATAGTAAAGTAAAAACAGAAAGAATTTTCCTTAAGTTGTCAAATATGGCTTTGATTATCTTATTAAGAGGTATATAATTACAGCCTGAGGTGGATAACTACAGCCTGGATAATACTGTAGTTATCTATGTCACTATGTGGAATGTAGTTTTCTGTGCTGTGATGGTTAGTGTAAGAGGCCAAGATGAAAGTACACTGGATGCACTGTGCTAATTTCACTAGTGAGTTTAATGCTACCTGTGATGTCAATTGGGCAAAATAGTGATGGCTGTTTTTAATGCATTTATTAACATTACCATACATAAAAAAGTGACTTACTCTGAATATATATGGTATAGAACATCTTTGGAAGGCACAAGGAGGTAATGCTTTTGTGCTTTGTGAATGTGTACTCTTCTTCACTCTTACTGATTGGACATGTCATCCATGTAATTCTTCAGTAAATGTTTCATGAAAAAATGCTGATAAATTGAATGAAGTTCAGAAATGTTGCTTTTAGTAGGAACTTTGCAGAAAAGCCAATTCTATCGCTGTCTGATCAGTGTGCTTGGAAAAGTTTATAACTGTTTAGAACAATAGCATTTAAAAAGATTGTATGTTTTTATTTTGGTATTTTAAAAGTATCCTCTTAAAAATAAATGCAGATACTTCATGTATGTATTCTGAAAACATTCTGAATATTAATATTTCATTAGATTACATCCCCAATTCTAGACCATTCATACAATTTACCATAATTCACACCATAAAAAGTTCACACCATAATATGTTTTCATTTCCATTATATGTCTAGTTTAAAGTATTTTTCAATTGCTGTACTCATTATCTGTGAAACATGCCAATTGTGATTTTAATTCTGTAAAATTGTAGTAAAATGTCTTATAGCCTTATAGTTCAGCATTGTATATTTGCAGACATAGACTGGCAAATAAACTGGCATTTAACAGATTGTAAATTTTATATGGTGACAACTAAATGAAACAATCCCTTGTTCTAATTACTCATAAGTCTCACAGTTTACCACATTTCTGTGTATGTGCGATGTTCTTGTAACTCGGATGACTTTGCTCCAGCATTGTATGTCATCATCTGTGGCATGATTTAAGGGAAGGATGAAACACCTGCTTGGCTCGCAGTCACAGAGACTGAGTTCTGCTCTCAGCTTCATCAAACATACACCTTCATTTGCATAATTACAAAGAGCAACCAAATGACTTCTGGGTTTTACCTCATTAAGACTGAACCGCAGCTTCTACCCAAACAGCTATTATTACAAGGAAATGGCTTTTTAACAATGCCCAGATAGAATTGTCTTATATGTTTTTTTAATTATTAGTAATTGGCATATTTGTTATAAAACCATATAATGCAATATTTGAATTGCTTAGGTCAGTTAAACATAAACATAAAGTTAAAGATTGACAGTTTTTATTGAGCTAATTTAATGACTTGGGGGGGGGGGGGGGAGTGTACTGCTTTTGATAATAAAGGCACAGTTTCATTCTCTGGTACTAGAAGTAATTTCCCCCCATGCATACAGTAATGTTGAGTTGCTAAATGTGTGGCATTGTGTGAAATTAATAAATACCTTTGGGTAAAAGGGACTGTTAATATATTCCATTTTTCCGCCTTTAATTTAAGCCAATGTATTAAAGTGGATAATGAACTCTTAGCAGACACTAAATTGATAGAGTGGGAAGTGTGCAATAATATTGATCAGTAGCACTCTCCCCTCGGTACTCCCCTGTTAAGTAGCATATACTTATTGAATATAAACTATTTAATGTACTGTGTGTTATTAAAAAGCTGATTTGGTTGTGTTACACTCTGAACCTGGCATAGCATTTATACTCAATAATATCACATTAAAACCACCAATAGACATAAATAATAATGTATTTTATCTGCTAGTAGTTGTGGTACATTACAGTGGTTTGTTTAACTTAATTTTGGGGAAATGCTGTAACTCAAACAGGCATTGTTTACGTAAGTAATCTTTTTTCATCTTAGGAATTTGCAAATTTATAATTTGCATTATAATAGAAATGTGCTACTACATGTTTCACTGTTACTGTATATAATATTTTTCTGTCACATTCTTACTTTGGAGCTGCTTTAGCTTGAGTTAATAGAGGTAGTCTGGACAAAAACCCTTGCTTTTGATAAGGAGTTCCATTGCAACTATGATTTAGGTCAAGACTTTATCCGGAAAACTGGCCATTGACCCACTTTTCCTGACACAATGTTACCAGAACCATTAGCTTTTATTCACTGTATTAGAGTATGTGGTTGCTTTATTTCTAGACATTTTGAAACTCAAAAAGTCTTAACCACATTTGAATAGTTTTATTATTGAGCATGAATAATAGATTAGTTATTAGAAGATTTTTAAATAACTTATCAAATAAACAACATTTCTAATGTTATTGTGATAAATGATACCTTTTATGAGTATATCATGGGTATTTTCAGCACCTCTGGAACAGATTGAATAATAAAAATGGCAATTATAGACCATTAATAGAGAGCCTGTAAACCTTAGCAACTATGCTATATTAACTGCATAGTACATTTACATTTATTCATTTGGCTGACGCTTTTATCCAAAGCGACTTCCAAGATATGGAGCAGAGTAGTGGGACGGTACCTTGCTCAAGGGTACCTCAGTAGTGCCTGAGCTGGGACTTGAACCTGCGACCTTCAGGTCCCCAGCGCAACGTCCTAACCACTAGGCCACCACTGCCAGCATAGTATTTACAGGTGATTGGATGTCTGCTGCATTTGTCTTAGTATTTCTTAATCTATTATTTTTTACCAGTAGTTATTTCTTCATTGTCCTCAATTTAACTCTCGGGTTTGTTTTAACTAAGTAAATGATGTGGGTTTCTGCTGAGTGGGACCAAAAAATTCAAATGATCCATGTGTATAGGTTACGTTGATTAAAACAAAGGCATATAGATACTTGCATGTGAGTTTATATTTTCCTGAGTTGAGAGTTTGAGTTCCCAGTAGGAGTGATGAAAGGTGCGTATGGCAGGTGCACTGGTCTCCAGACGACGTGCTCAGTAACAGTGGAGATGTGCAGGTGTGACGTGTTGCAGTGGCAGTCAGAGCCAGGTGTTTATTGAGATATCAGAATGTGTCAGGGTGAGAGGAATGCACTTGTCAGCTGGGGTTTAGATCTGTCACTCTCTCTCTAAAATGCATTACAAAGACAACAAGACGGCACAGGAAACACCTGTAGAAACATGTAAACCAGTGATGCCTCTCTATTAATCCAATGTGATTTGAGTATCAGTGTGATTGAAATTGCCTTACTAGCCTAAATTTCACCATTTGTTGTTAGTTTATCTTTATGTAGAAATGTGAAATGAAAGGTTATAATGCTTCAGAATGGAATGCATTATAACTTGATTAAGCCTACAGTATTAGCTGATATATTGGCATATGGTGGAGGTGTCTTTTTGAGGTCCTGTGAATTGCCCTCAAATTTGCCTTCGTTCTGATGCTGTGGAAGTGTACTTTTAACACATAAACTACTTTAACTAGAGCTATGTTAGGAATGCATTTAACTGTAGGTGAAATGCTCTCCTACAATGTGCCATTACACAGGTCCATTAGGACTAGATGTGTAGTTAACTTCCTGCAAAGTTCCTTTTCTGTCACGAGATGCTTGCTCACTGTTGTCATCCTGACTAGGCTCAGCCAAAACTCTGAGAGGGAGCCAGAGTGTCTCCTGCAGCACATAAAAGGCTGCCAGATTTACTGCAGTTTTTTTTTTTTTTTTTTTTTTTAAATCCTGGACCCCATGTTAGTCTCATCAGATAAACAGGCACTTTAGCTGCAGGCTAAATGGGTCTCTTTGAGGTCCTGATTTTAATGCTGCAAAGGGAGCCGTTTTGACTGGCATTCTCCCCCTGTGATTAGCCAAGCGTGAGTGTAGAATTTGGACTTAGATCTCTCTCTTACGAGGTGGAGCACTTCTAAATGAACAAATATATAAGTGATGGTAGTTTTATTCAGAGTTAATAGATGAGGAAAAATGAACTTTTCACAGATGTAAATGATTTTGTGCTCTGAGCCTGTTCCCCTGGTTCCCTCTGAATTAGGGTGAAGCTTAGCCTGAGAACACAGCTTATTTTTCTGCCTTTTTTAAAAAGGAAGCACATCAGGGTATTGGCCCACTGCACGCATTCCTAAGAGATGTGATTAAAGGAAAATTCCTTCATGTTCTACCCTCACGTTTTCAATAATAAATTAGGCACAGATTTCAGATGGCTGGACTTGCCTGTCCAATGGCTTGTCACAGCACATGCAGAACTGAGACTTCTGGGAAAATTGATCCTCAGCAACAAACTGTCGATTTAAAAAAAGACCCTTTGTATGAAATTATGGAATGTATCTTGTACAACTATTGTTTTGTTCCCTGCTAGGCTTCCCTGATGGGATCAAACCCAGCCGTTTAAAGACATGGAGAGATTTGGAATCAGCATTTATCCATTTGCTGTCTTTAAGGTTGGAGGCATTCTTTGTTTAACTACTGCTATTTTATTTGAACCCATTTACCCGATTTAGGCTTTTAAAGATCAATTTCATTTTAATATGGCATTAGTGTGCTGTAGTTGAAGATCAGAAAAAATTACCATAACGTACCACTATTATACTCTCAAACTATGTGGTAAAAGCTCTGCTCTGATTTCATTTTTGCTAGCATCATTGCTTGTAATGGTGTAAGTAAACCTCTGGCTCCATCAGGATTAGCCATCTAAATATAAATGAGCTTCCAGTAATAGCGGGGAGGGAGAGTGTAAGTAACTGAAGCGATTGTGTTTGCATTTGGATGAAGATAGACTCAAGGTCATATCAGAGGCAGTAAACTGCTTTAGTCGCAGCCCATAAAATTACTCTCTTTCTGTTGCGCAGTCTAAGAAGAAGAGTGAGCTAATTTTCAGTTTACGACATGTTCAGATTTCTGTGTTTACATGGCTTCAATGCATGATGGAAAGCTTGTCTGCTTGTATATTAACCAGTGAATTAAGATCTAATGATAGCACTAAACTGCATTAATAGAGCAAAATTATGTACCATTTACAAAATCAGGTTCTCTTTAAAAGCACTATCCATTTCACACTTCCTCTCTGCTTTTACTTTTAGTATTTAAGCCAGTCATTTCATGAGAATTTGGCCAGTGTTGTTTCTTGTTTGGCCTTCTCATTCACAACATATAATTTGATTTAAAAATCTGGTTTTCCCCAGCTGGTCTGTTCTGGTTCGTTCTTTGTAGTTAATATGAGCTTTCCTCCTTTTCATTATTTAAATAAAATAATGTGTATTTGTTTAGATATGGATATAGATAGAGTATTTTTAAGATACAATGCAGGCTTTGGTGCACAACAAAGAGGCAAAAAGGTAATTTCGTCCTTAAATTGTTACATTTAGAAGAACTCTACATTCATTTCAGGAACCCCTTAAGAACTAAAGGAACCTTTTAAGGGTGCTGATGATATCTTTTTGTTTTTTTCCTACTTTGTGGTAGTTACTATTTGAGTTATGCTCTTGAAAAAAAGGTAACTATAAATGGCTTTTGGCATAGATGGATTTAAGATTATTTGTTGCAGTAACATTGCAAATGTACTTAAATAAATCTTTTTATGAATTTAATATATATTTTTTCAGTTTATATGTCTCTGTACTCTGTTAATTTTTTTAATGTGCGTAAAAAGTGCTCGTCCAATTGTGTTTGTGTGATAATTAAAATTGCATACTCCCATTTTAAACTCTAAAGCATCTAAAGCTTTCGTAAACAGTTTTTGTAGCTGGTCTTGGAACCCCCCTGACCTGCACATTTTAGGGTTTTCCTACTCTTCCACTTCATCCTGGTGAGGGGTTGGTAATCAACTGAAGCCATTAGGTGTGTTAGGAGCAGGAAAGCACAAAAATTTGCTGAGCAAGCCCTCCAGGACCAGGGTTGGGAATCTAATTTAATTTGATGTCCTTGAAATGTAGCTTTATCATTATCATTGACTTTAGTTCTGTAGATCCGTACTCAGGTCATGGTAATTTATGAATTATCCACTTTTACCTATAATCAATTCCCCACATTTAAAATTTTTGTATTCTTAGACCTGAAATGTAGAAAGAGGTTAACAATGAACAGGAAATTAGTACATTGGTCTTGTTTTTCGTATTGTCTAAAACGATTTTTAGTACAAGAGGTGTTAACTACTGACAAGGGTTATTTAAGGATACCTGCAAAGAAAATAATTTTTAATTCATGTGGAAGCTCATGAGGGTTGTACATAATTGTGTTGTTCTGTTGAACCTCCTTTAACTCTTATTTGCAGTTATCCTGTTTATTTTTTATTTTCTTATCCTGACTACAACTGTAACACAATGTCTGTGTTAATATTATAATTAGTAAAGACAACAAAACTGTTTTGCACAGGGGAAGAAAAAATCACTTTTTACTCTTCATTCTCTTGTATTTTCTTCTTTACCAGCTGAGTGTTCTGTGTCAGTAAGTTACTTTAGAGTAACACCAATCACTGCAGCTAAATGAATACTGCCTTCTAAGTTTTCTTCTGAGGATTTCTTTCTAAAATCATATGTCCCTGTTTCACAACTTCTGCAAACAGTGTCTAACCAAGGATGGGCAAAAAATAAATATACAATACACATATGAATATATAACTAACAAAATACTCGGACTAAAATGTATTCAAATATATTACAATATTTTACATTTTGGAAATACAAAAATGCATTTTAGGCAAGCATAAGTTCTTAAAGCTCCTAATCAGCTAAATAAAAGATTTGTGTTTAACATAAAATATAAGAGCTTTGTTTGATTCTAGCATGCACTCCTGCAAATTCTTCTAAATGCCTAATAGACAGTGTTAACAAAGTTTAAGAGTAGAACATAAAAATTGGATGACATAGGGTTCCCTCCCTTATGTCTGTTTCCTGGGTAAATAACTGGCAACTCTGTTACAAACTGTGCTCCAAGAGGGGGCACTTACAGCATTATGGCATTTGTGCTGTCTAACGCCCCACAGCGATGCTGTCCATCAGTTTGTGTGTTGATGATAAGATCATGGGTACACCAGGCATGTGCCCCTATTGTTTTTTTAAGCCTATTTGACCTCATTTAGCAGCTTTGTAGTGTATTAGTGGCCTTGTCTTTATATGATTGCTGTTAATGCATGGCTAATTACTCTAAGCATTGGCTCTTTTTTGTGGTCTTTTCCTCAGTGTTCTCTCTGCTTCTTTAATCTAGTCCTCAGCTAGTGAGTCACCCATGGCAGCATTCCTCATAAGAGGGTCATTTTTGTAATAAAGAAGCAACTTGCGAGTTTTCCAGCTGTAAACTTCCTGGCTCTAATTGGCCAAGGGCTCTCCATCAGGCCTGACAGAGTTAATGTGAGATTTAGAGAGGCTGATGTGGCGTAATCACTGCTGCAGGTTGCTGGGTCTGATTTACCGCTTGCATTGTGCCGCAATAAATGCACAATAAAAGGCATAACAGCCCATGCAAGATGCCAAAATAAGACATTACATGCTGCATGCTCATAAAGGTTAAAAGATGAGCCCAAGAACAGTCAAGTCAAGCACATATTTTCTCGCCCACCTATAATTCAGCTGGAAAAGGCTGTATGATGCTGGGGGACCGGTTTAATGGTGTAAATCTGACTGCTTCACATTGAACATTATCAAGCAGATATATGAGTGTCAGTTTAATTACCACCTAATGTTTAAATAAAAAATTTAAATAGCTTGGTATTTAATTTGTTCTGCACCAGTTAAGCTTGCATGAACTCTTTTGTGCATTGTGTCATGTACCAACAAGGGAAGTCAAGTAGTCCACCCAATGGCATTGTGGATATCAGCTGTTAAATCCTCTCTCCTCAGTGGCTTTATTGGTTCATTCAAAGCAGGTTTGTTGACATTCTATGGCCTGTTAAAAGGCATGCATCCATGCGTGTGTGTGTGTGGAGTGGGACTGGAGGGCTCTTAACACAGCCCTATGCCCTGTGAGGCCCTGCTCCCTCAGGAGCTGTGATTGTTCTCATTTAAGTGGAGGCTGTCAGGTCTAATTTGTCCCTCTCCGCCACGCCTCTCCAGCGGGGACGCCCTCTTTAAAATATTATGAAAAGATCAGCTGTAGGGCCCTGTTTGTTTAGTGGGAGGGCACCAGCTACAAAGGGCAGCAGGGATAATAGGTAACCATTACAAGGCCAGAAGGGAGGTGGTTATCAAAGCCAGCAATGGGTTACACAAACTACACTGTCCCCAAAGCTTCTTTCAATGAACTCTAGTATAAGTGCATACCCTGACTGGTTCTCCAAAGGCAGTGTCTCATTTCTGGTTTCAGATAAATTAGGTAAAAGCTTTTAAACTAATTTGGACTTTGGTTACATTGTTATAGTTTAATTTTGGTTCAACCCATTTAAAAAAATCAAGAGATATGACAATGTTTGTGAAAAAGACTTGGTACTTAGCATAGTGGGCTTTTTTTCTTCTCTCAAAGAGTCATAAGAACAAATGACTGGGCTGCTATGACCTCTAACTAACTCTGGCTCTCTCTGTCTGTCGTGCACCTACAGAGCAATACATGTACGATTGTTATTTTAATCTCTTTCCTTATTCTTCATCTCCAAAGCATTTCAAGTTGAATATGAATTAGCAAGGCAGAATTCAATGTGAAAGGGCAGAGTCTCGACTAGTGCTTTGTGTTTGCGACATAATACAGCCGGCCTGCGTGTTGCATTTCAATGAATCCCTTTGCGACTCTGTCTAACAATTTATTCATTTGCACGGCAGATTAATAAGGGAGGCATGATTGCAAATAATAGTTTGTGACATGTTGTGTAGGCTGCATTAAAGGCTCTAGTGTTATAGCCAAAGAGAATTGCCCTGTTTGATTTATCTGCCTTTGATTTGTAAAGGAAAATCAATGAAACAATTCTTTCCATTTTTCCTTCGCTCTCTCTGCCTTCTTCCCATTCACTTCAATGATAAGACTTCGGGCTCTGGGCACCAAATCTTTCTTTTCAATTATCCAGCACTTGTTTACATTAGATTCCCCGGAAGAGAGGGACGCCATCCAGAGGCACTCACACAGCCTGTCCCTTTACTGAACAAACTAAATAGAATGTTGGGTATGAACCATGTAGGAAATTGTTCAATATCTTGGTTCGAGGCCAATTTTCTCTGCCCATTGTTTTGCAGCGTATGATAGCAGAGAGGTATGGTAATTTAATATGCATAATTCATATGCCCTCTTCATTGCTGATTCTGCTGTCCTGTCTGTTTATATGGGTAAAATAGATGCTACAGTGTCCATTAGGCTGACATAACACAGGGCGGACGGTTTGGCACATTTTATGCAAAGAGACAGGAGGCCCCACTTGCTCTGCTGTTTGCCTGGACTGATTTTAGTAAATCTATTGCTCGTTCCCCTATACACGGATAATTTATGTTAGAGAAGTACTTGTTTCAAAAAATCTTTTTATGTAAAAAAAACATTTTAATACATATATTTAAATTTTGCTCTTTAGTCAAGATCTGTGTGTTACAGTTAAAAAATATTAAACTGTGTAACATATTGCAAACAAAAATGCAAGGCTGTTTTTTTATGTTCATTTTTTTAATAATTTGAACACTGCAGCTATCCTTTACATGGGGAAAAATAATGATGAATAGACCATTAGAAGTGCTGCAAATTGTTTTAATAAAATGTCTTTATATTAATTTACATTTACAGTTAAGAATGTTTTGTTCTCCACTGTGAAGTTGCTGTTTTGGACATGCTTTTTTAGACATAGAAAATACGACATTGATTGTTATACTTTTGTTTGAGCTCAGCTTGGCCATTCTCAGAACTTTAAGTAATTTTCATTGTGAAAAAAGCACAATTCACTTTTGTTCATGAATGTTATTTTAAAGCACAGTATGTTAAGGCTTTTTTGTGAATTTGGTAGATGGAGTCTGTGTGATGCCACATTTTTGCTAATTAGGTCAGGACACTGTTCCTTAGTCATGATCTGTATAGGAGCTTACTGATACATGTTCCTTCTAAGGCCTTAGCCACTCCACTCTGCTGAATTATGTTTATGATCAGGTGCCTGAGAAAAGCATATCTCTAGATGTACAGTATAACCTTTTTATCTCCAGAGGGATGCATTTCTTAACGCATTACTGCATTCATCATGTCAGTGACATAGATATTCTCTATTATTCGAGACCCTTAAGATGATCCATGTGGGTGATACTCTGTGTATAAAATGTCAGAGAGCTCATCAGCACTCTGCCCTGATCTGAGATCAGTAATAGTGGTGAAATGTGTCTGTGTCCCTGTGGTTCTGTGATGTCAGCAGAAACAGACACATGCACATTGTTTAGTGCCATTTGGTCTCTATGTAATAGTGAGAGTCACACAAACCAGATGTAAGCTTAGATATATGCCTTAGTCTTTTATATGTATATCCTAGAAAATGTTTATTTTTTAAAATATGTGGCACACATATCTTTTGAGTTATATGTATAGCAACCATTTCCAGAAAGTTTATGACATTTTGTAAAATGCATTAAAAAAGAATCTACGATTTCTGAATTCACTTGAACCTTTATTTAACTGACAAAAGAACAAAAAAGATCTTGTTTTCATTGACCAATTAAAATGTTTTTTGTAACATCTGATGTAACCTCTTTGTGTAACAGTATTTCAGGTTTCATTGCTTGGTACAGTGGCAGTCTGTGTTAAGTGACAATGTTGCTCTTAAGTACTCCCATAGAGCATGTTGGGATATTTATCTCATATCTTATATTTTTCTCTAGTATGTTGGTTTCTTGTGCAATGCCTTCTCAGGGCTCAAAGGTAAGAGTGGTTTTCAGTATTGTATTACACAGACTGAGATTTCTCTGGATTCCCTGAATCTTCTCGCATAAAATTTGGCAAAAGTCATGAGCCATGACCTGTCTGCTTGAAAAAAATGAACCTTTGATAGATGCTCATTTTAATTATGATACAACCATCAATTACAAGTTCACCTGCAAATTGTGGAATGTTTCAGGGGAACTTGAATATTCTATGAACTTTTCAATTTTGCCTCATCCTAACTTTTTGAAGGTATTGCAGGCATCACATTCAAAATTTGTTTAGATATACAAAATACATTCAAGTCGTTCAACCAAAACATTTAAAGTGATTTCTTTTGTACTTTTGTCAGATAAATAAAAATTCAAGAAAACTTACAAATTGCAAAATTTTGTTTTTATTGTATTTTAAAAAATAACTTTTTACTGAAATACTGTTCTTTCCTAAAATTGGTTTGAATGATACTGTAAAAAATGTTGTCAGGCACCACAAGTGTTAGCACTTTATTGCAGCACTGTTGTTGGCTATTACAGCTTTAAGATATCTACAGTTAGAAGTTATCTCCTTTTTGCTGTGGCTTTTTTGGCCCATTCCTTTTGGCAAAATAATTTAATTCCTCAAATTAGTAGGCTCTGTTGAACTTCAATTTCCAAATCCTATTTACATTTTCAGCGGAATTAAAAAACTCAATATAATCACCATTACATCAATCAGTCATTTTCTTGAGAAACCAGTCTTGAGTTATTTTGGTTGTGTGTTTGATTTTGTTGTCCTGCTAAAACATCCATCTTCTCCCTTTTCTTTACTGGTGAGATTAAATTTGCCTCTAATAATCATACATCATACATGTAGCCCTTTTTTCCCTAAGCATAATGAGGTGAATTACTGCCTGAGTTTTATTGCAGACCAGAAAACATTTTTACAAAACAGTTCTGATTTGTCTCATGTGCATTTCTGTGCTTCTTGAGTGTTTCTGTGGGGTGTAAGAACAAAGATAACTTTGGTGCAGTTAATTACTTACTGTCCTCCATGTAACTGCTGTTCCTGCTATTTGAAAGTCATCCTGCAACTTTTTGAGTTACTGCTGGCTTTTCTCTTACCTTCCTTATTATTAGCTTAAGGGAAATCTAGTCTAATCATTCCATAGCGGTTTAATCATTTGGGAACTGAGGGGAATAACTGATGGCAAGATATGTCTCTCAAAAATCCCAAAATATAACTCTGCTTTAAATAACCTTTATACCCATGCAGTGAGCACTGAAGACCCCTGTACCATGACAGATGTTGTGCTTTCTGGCCTTGTCCTACAGGGACTGAAATTTTGCTTGCATTGATGTTGTGTTCTTTTTGAACTGACAATTCTCTCATAACGTTTGGCATGAGAGAATTGAACCACGACCCATCTTTGTTTACAGAGACTGCGCCTTTGGTGGATGCTCCTTTCATACTCAGTCATGATCCCCTCATGTGTGTGTGTGTGTGTGTGTGTGTGTATTATATATATATATATATATATATATATATTACCATAATGGCAGGTCAGTAGCTTTTGTGACACAAAGTTTTTTCTTTCTCCATTTTGTTGTCAGATTTTTAAGGAAATAATTCTAAAGCTTAGATTTTGTACAACATGACTTTACTATTTCTAGGATGTTCTTCTACTGGTCTCTGTTGGGAGGCTGTATTCAGCTATTTCTTGGCAGAGACAGTATAAGTAACAGTAGCAGCAGTAATGGTGACCTCCACCAGGCCTTTGCTCCCAGCAGGGAACATAAGGCCCAGACACATTCAGCCCACAGCCTGCCTCACTGGGTCACTCAGGGGCTAAGCAGACCTATTAAAGCATACTCATCCATGCCAAGAATACACACACACCGGCATGGGAAAGACCTGGGAACTGGAGGCTGATTCATCGTTTGCTTAGTTTTATACATCCCAGTGGCATTAAGCTCAGTTCTTGTCTGACTCAAGACATATGATCTAACTTAGCAAACAGAAACTGCAGAATAATATTAATTAATAATATTTTTTTTTGTTACACTAAACTGTTTACTATAAAGCACTTCTCACATTAGATACATGCCAAAGCCTGGAATTGTATCTGAGAAGTCTTAGTAGTAGAAAAAGTAGTGTGGTGTATTTTCTCCCGGTTCTAGCACTTCCCTCTGGCTTTCTGTATTTAAATTCTGCAGTGCACACTATTTAAAATTCTTACCTCACATGCTGCATGGCCTTCGCACATGTAGAGTGTGTGTGGAACGGGCTGTTTTGTGTCAGCTCCCTCCGTTCGAGTGCAAGCATGCTTAATAACAGCCGCAAGAGCTGTCTTTGATTTTGAAGTGTGTGTGTACGTGTGTGTATGTGTGTGTGTGTGTGGACTTTTGCTGAGGGGGGGCAAGCTTCACCTAAGTGTAGTGAAGCAGAGAAATAATGGTAGCCTCCTCTGGTTGTGAGAGAGAGAGAGAGAGAGGGAAAGAGGGATTGTGCATTAAGAGAGGCCTCTCTCTGGGTAACTGACATGACGCGTGTACTCAGACGTAAATACCGGCAGTTGGAAACTATGATGAGTTCTGTGAAGCGTCTGCTTGCTGCCATCATTTTGTGTCTAACCTGGCATTGCCCGCTTCACCCACCTCACCTTCTTCATTGCCCTCCAGGGCTTTTTAAAGAAATAGTTCAGATTAAAAAACGCATGCAATTTTTTCCTTACCACATATAGTCAATCAGATGTTTGGTGTCTAAAATTAGCTTTTTTGGAGCTACATGGCTATTTTTTACTAAGACATTAATGTAAGCTTAAAACCCCCACCAATAAAAATTGACAAAAAATAAAGTTGTGTATTTATTTGTGTATTTATACAGATGACAGTACATCATGCAGTATTAGACACCATATCGGCAGGTCAATTTAACTTGAAATTGCTTAATTCATTACGATTTCAGCAAATGTGATGATTTAAGCATGGAGTTTGCATAAAAGAGAGTATTTCTGTGGTATATACTTCCATTATGTCTTAGCTACATTAGCCTTTTTTCACCAAATTATTTTTTTCAACATATGCAGCTTTACTTGCAAATTAAGTCTAGGGCCAATGCATGAAAAATATGTTAAATAAGAATTACTTTCCTCCCAGCACCTCTCCTATCTTCTCATCTGTCCCAGCATAGAACAGGGGCTAAAGCTAAAACACCCTGAATTAAATACCTGCGTTGCTTACATTGTGATGTGTACACTTGTATTGATCTCTGTGATAATGTAAATGTATTTCTTTTTGAGTGCAGGATAAAATTAAGACACACAGGCAGGCAGAGAGAAGTGTGTGTCAATGCCTGTAACGATTTTGTGCTGAGAGGGGTGGGCTCTTAATAAGCTGCAGTTTAAGGTGCAGCGTAAACGCCTCGCATCAGATCCGTCTGTCTGTTTACTGAGCTCGGCCTAATTGAGAAGGATGAGCACAAGTCTAAGTGTGTAATTAACATAGCACGTCAAAGGGACAACCCAAGGTCACACTGTGTATGACAAGAAACTTTATTTAACAAATGCTGACAAAATCTATAATTTGCTCACTTTTTTCTGTTTTAAATAGGCTTGTTTTTACTGCGGAGAGAAGATTCCTACTTTTCTCATTGTGCTGTTTAAATGTTTATATGTGCACATTTTTGTGGTCAACCCATGTGTTTCGTATTGTCATGACATTTCGTCTGCTTAGTATGATCATCACAGGCTGGCATTGTATTCAACTTTACCCCAAAGGTGGTGTGTTGTGAAGCATAGCACAATAACAGTTTGCATATCAGTGGTAGTTCTAGCTCATAATCGGAATATGCCTTTTGGGAAGGCAGCCTTCTAATTCATAACCATTAAACACGTGAAACATAGAAATTTAAAAATGACATGTTAGCGCATTTGCATAATGCAAAATAGAATCCCCTTGAATGCATGTTAATCTGAATAGCAAAAAGCAGTAGTACCGCCGCTTACATTCCGTAATTGGCATCTTGTGGTTTGCCGTCCTGAGGAGAGAGTGAATTTTATGTGCGTTTATAATAAATAGCATATTTAAGCTTGCAGGAAATCACTGTGAGGCATCCATCCTACACCGTTTCATTTATTCTACCGCCTTTAATTAAAGCCACAGAAACCGCCTGCAATTTGTTTCTGAGCACTGTCTAATGTCTGAGCCTGCTTATTAGATATTAAATTGATGCATAATTCAGGCAATTAAGAAAGTAATCACACAAAGTAATGTAATGGAAGTTAATTATTACAGCATAAGCAAACAGTTCATTAATGCTAGTTAATGCTGTGACTGCGTCCTTAATATGCACGCCATGCCTGCGCTCTGCAGCACAGGAATGGGTGGATTGGGCTGTTAGAGCTGCTGCTGCTGGCTGATCACAGATCAGAATGGGAATACTCCTCTTATTTGGAGCTCTGGGAGGGAGCGGGTGAGCGAATGTTTGAGGAGGGATAGAGAACGGCCCATGGAGGGTAGAGGAAGCTCACTGCTTGGGGTGTGTGTGTGTGTGTGTGTGGGGGGGGGGGGGGTCCAGCTCGATGAAGGAATGGAGCAAAAGGGAGTTAGTGTACGAGTGTATGAGTTGTATGGTAAAGGAATGGTGTGAAGTGTATGGGTTACAGAGGAGGATGCATATGTGTGCCTCATTGGAAGAACATTATAATAGTCTCTTTCTTGGTTATGTTGCATTATAAAGTCATTCTGTAGTGGGCTCAACCAAAAGGCCTTCATAGGAGATCATCCTCTTAAGCACTAGTGTCTGAAGCAGGCTTGGCCTTCTTTTAAGCCAGTTATCTGTACCTTTTATATCTGTGTACCTCCGCCTTTGATGGCACGGCTGGGTGGATTTGATGTTTTAAAGCAGAGAGAGATGGTGTTAAAAACAGGCTCTTCTCCATAGGAACAAAATCTCTCTCTCTTTCTCTCTCTCTCTCTCTCTCTCTTTTGCCCCCCCCTTCCTCTTTTAAAGCTGCCTCATAAAACAGGCCCCTCCACTCTGGTCTTGTTTCTCTGGGTAAACATGCATGTCACAGTTGACCTTTGCAGGGGTCAGGAGCTTTTTATATTGGCTGACATGTTTCAGAGTTAATAGAAGCATTTAGCTGCGCTCCCTTGGGCCTGGCGATTTATTAAGCCGCAATGAGTTGCATCTGTCTGAACAGAATCAAGGGGACCTATCAACCAGGGTCAGATACGCACCAGCACACTCCATCGATGCACACTTATCACACCCTGCATGCAGTTATAACACAGGCACACACACATACAGGCTTATGAAATTAGCTCTTAGACTAATGATGGCTAGTTCGTTTTCATCATAAAATGATGCAATGTCTTTTTGGCAGCGCTCCTGCTGTGAATGCAGAGGGACTGGCTGACAGTGGGATGTTGTTTCTCAGCTGTTGTCTTTGGTGTATTGATCGTGTTTGTTCATCCATTGTGCTCCTTCCCATAATGCCGGTCACTGTGCGAGTTGGCCTCTAAGCTGCCGTCTGTAATCACGGATAATTGTCAATTATCACACAGAGCCATCAGATCAATTACAGCGCAGTCAATACACACACACACTCACACACACACACACACACCACAATGAAGTGGGCTGTTCTGCATCAGGCCAGAATCTGCAGACCGATGCGGATTACACACGCAGACTGCCAAAGGTTGCTGGGTGGGTGAAATTCACCTTAGATGATGTCCTTTGTGAACATTATCCAAAGATGGCCTCTTGTTTGGCCATTACATGCACACACACACACAAACAATACACAGGGATGTCCCCCACACACATACAACAGATGGGCTTTTCGTATTGCCTCCTCAGTATTAGCTAATGGTGACAAAACTACTGTTAGGACCTAAATTGCTAGTTGTGTATTACTGCCAGTCCTTTATGAGCTAGCTGGATAAACTGTGTATGGCAAGATGTGGTCATTGTGTGCTTGTCTGTGTGCGCGTGCTTGGAATGACTACAGTGATGAAAGTTAATGTGTCAGTGTCCAAGCACTCTTATTTTCCCTGTCGCGCTGTAAAATTTCGGTGCTGCTCGTGGTAAATCGGATAGCGCTCACACACAAACTGCCCCCACCCCACCCGTCTGTGTGTGTGTGTGTGTGGATGGAAATAAATGCCCTGCTGTAATGGTGGCTCACTAGCCAGCCCTCTGATGTATTATCTCCCCTCTGTGTATTTATTTACACTCAACTTCTCAGCAAATTGTGTTGTCATCTTAATGGGGAAAGATTAATCTGATGTCACGCAGGTTTAGGTGAGTGAAAGAGATGGACCTTTCTCCTATGTTTTTGTTTACACACCAATAAAAGCAGTTAACCCTTTAAAGGCCACAAGTCGCATGCTGTGCAACCAAGTTGAAATCTCAGGCATGAGTGGTAAAGTGGTTGTATGTGAATGGCTAGATTTCTGCACTGTAGATTTACAATGTTTCTCAGTTCAGACAGTCTGTACGTAGAAGTTTTGGTTTGTGACGTTCATGAAGCATGTGCTGTATAATCTGCTTTCCAATATGCAGATTAGATTATGTAGGATGCTTAATGATGAAAGACCATTGGCACTGCAGCCCTATACAGTGAAGGGAGACAAGTATTTTGACACTGTTGTTATTTAATATATTTCACAGTGCTTATATCCACTTAGGGTTAGGGTTACATAGGGTTTAATTTAAATATGACTAAAAATATGTATTCATAAGAAAGAAAATAGCAAAATGTATTGCAATATATGAGTAAAGCCTACAATAAAAAATAAACCCATTTCTATATATTAATGCTGCAAAAATAAAAATGTTTTTAATCAAATTGTGATATAATAGTGTTATTATAAAAGACACATGGCACAATAGGTTTGATAATGAAATCACAGCTAATCATACCTAGACAGATGAGCCATGGAGGATTTCTTTCAAATGAATTATAAGATAGGTAACAGAGATGCCAGCAGTCACTCAAAATTGTGAAAAGGTTGGAGAACAGCCTTCAAGTACAAAGAACAATATTCAAGGAATTCTGCTGCAATCATCTTTGATCCTATACTCCACATAAAACCTCTCTGATAAACATATAGCACAAAGATGTAGAATTTGCAAACAAGCAATTTGACAAAACAAATCTCATTGGAAGATTGTACTCTGGTCAAATGAAACAAACAACAAGACAAGGTCCCCAAACATACAGCCAAAATCACTAAAAAACTGGTTTCTAAAAAAGTGAAGGTGCTTGTATGGACTAGTCAATCTCCTGACTCCCAATGAAATGTATTGGGGGGATTGGGCAATTGAAGATGATTTGCTGAGTAAGATGAGCTAAATCTGGATCACAAAGCTACAAAAATAATTATTCTTGTTATTTGTAACATCTTTTAAAAGGTAATAATGTTAATGTTATTAATCTGTGGTATGCTTGTTCTACCAGTTTAGTCTTAGTTTTAAATATCTATTTTTATGCTTATGAATGCTTAACTTTCTGTTCATAGTTATGTCAAAGGACATAGTGTCATTGTGAAATATATGCTATGTATAATAAATGTATATGTGTGTGTGTATTAATTAGGCATATGATCTGAACATATGACATTTTACAGCTTTTATGTGCCTGAACTAAAAAGAAAAATATTGAACGTATGTTTAATTTAAATATCAATTTCAATGTTAACACCTTAAATAACCTTTAAAAATAATGCTTATTTTATCCCCATCTGTCTATATAATGTGTGCAACAGTCATTACCTTCTGTGATGATAATGAAAACTGTCATTTAGCTTGTGTCCAGTGTGGTCATATTTCATCTTTACCCTACAAGCGCACACTCATGCGCGCACACACACACACACATACACAGGCAGTCCAGGAGAGAACAGAGTGTGCACTTTGTGCACAGCTATTTATATCAATAAGTCCCGTGCTGAGAGGCACAAAATGAGCGTTTAAGCTGCAGGCTCTGCAGGGCAGCCTGGCGGGTGGGCACCAGGACAGGCACATGGGGCGAAAGAGTGGGTAGGGGGACTGAAAGGCGTAGAGAAGATGGTTGGAGGGGGTGTAGACAGGAGCACATCCAGACAGAGGGAGGAGTGTGTTAAGTGGGTGTCCATCACTTTGCAGGTGCTGGCAGTTGGCAGAATGGAGAAAGGCATGGGGCAAGATAGGGATAGCTGTGGGGGGAAAGTTAAAAGAAACAGTGGCAAATGAGTGAGCTCAGAATATTTATTGCCATTCTAATAAACTGTTACTTTGCCTCATAGTGCACTTGTCTAATGATATTGTGGATATTATCTGTATTTTCAGAACACTGACCAACTACATCTTCCATTATAAAGAAAATAATTATTTATATATTATATTTATAATTAGGTCTATTTAACTGGATGAAACATTAAATAAAAATAAGTGTTCTTATTATTCTGATGGTGTTTTTTGAATGTGGCTCCACTGGCTTTTTCACATTATTCCAACTCCAAAAAAGAAATATTCTGATGCATTTTTGTTTGTTGAAATGTTCTTTACGTATTGTTATCTCATTTATATCACTGAGTCATAGTTATATTAATGTTGTGTGAAAAGTAAATAAAAACTGAATGTGATGATTTGCAAATCATACAATTCCAAATTTAATCAAACAAAGACACCAAAATGGATTTTATATATTTCTGTATCAGTTTTATAAAGAATATATGCAAATTTTTAATTTGATGTCAGCAGGCCATTTCACAATAGTAAGGAATCTAAAAAAAAAAAAAAGGATAAAAATGCGTCACAACTAATTAAGTTAATTGTCAACAAGTCAGTTTCATCACTGGGTGTAAAAACAGCATCCCAGTAAGGCAGAATTAAAGTAAAGATGGGACCCCTCTGTAAAAGACAATAGTGCAACAAATTTAGAATAACATTCCTTAATGTAACATTGCCAGGAATTTGGGGGTTTTATACTCTATAGAACATAATATTGCTGAAAGATTCTGAAATTCTGGAGAAATCTCTGTGGGATAAGGCAGAAAATTATTATTGGATGGCTGTAATCTTCGCACTCTCAGGTGGCACTGCATTAAATACAAACACAATTCTGTAGTGTACTGCATGGGCTCAGAATCACTTGACAAAACCAGTGTGGTGGCACAGCACAATGGTAAACATGCCTATGTCCTATTTTTTTCTGAATGTGTTCTTGGCATCTAATTGAAATTAGCACATGTTTTTCAAAAAAAAAAAAAAAAAAATCATTGAACTGAACCCTTTGTACTTTGTACTTTTTTCAATTAAATATGAGTTGCATCATTTGCAAGTAATCACCCTCTTTTGTTTTTTTTCCATCCTACTGGTATCAGACACCACAAGTTACTAATTATAGTGTCATGAAAGAAACTGATATCAGTGTCTCTAGATCAGAGAAGAACAAAATTAAAAGAAAAGTTGATAAAAAAAAGGTTTTAGAGAGAGACAGTATAGTATAAGAGATGGAGAGTGAAAGAGATAAAAAAGAGAGGAGAGTGAGGCATAGAAAGTAAAGCTGAAAAGAGTGCGAATGTAATAGTAGGAGGTGCTCCCCTCTGCTGGGGCCTCCTCAGGTCAGTGAGTCTTCCCAAAGGGATGGCTGAGCGAAACGCCATCAATTCCCAAACAAAGGGCTCTTCCAGCCACTGCTATGCTAACATATGTGATAGGGCTTCTGCTCACTTTAACATGTCACATGCACTTAATTAGTTCTCTTAACTCCCTCTGCTGTCTGCTCTCACTGGATGGGCGGCTGTGTGTGTCTGTAATGTTAATGGCAGATTGTCACATTTTACAATGGGTCTCTAACTTTTACAGTGTAAGCTAAATGAAAGCAAAACAGTTTAGGCATTTCAGTGTAGAGGTAATGTTTGTATACTAAGATCTGGGACAATAATAACAGAAAGCCATTCTAGAAACATTTTTAATTTGATTTCTTAGTAATTGCTCATTAAATACGTGCTTGTAGTTATGAATTCCATGCTTTCCCAAATTGATTGCTATGGACCTGTGAACAAAGAAAACTTCCCTTTCCTCATCATAAGCTGCATTTTGCACACACTTTCACCAGCTTCTGTGTGTGTGTGTGTGTGTGTGTGTGTATGTTTGGGTCTGTCTTTATTGTGCTGCCAGTAGAGTCATTACTGTGCACTGTGCAGACTGTGTGCTTCCATGCGTTTTACACACACACACACACACACACACACACACACACACACACACACACACACACACACACACACACACAAACACACACAAACACATACTCACACAGGCATCTGCTTCCCTCACAGGACTCCCTGTGACCCCTGCTGCTCCACTACTGCCAATGCAATTTGGCTGCCTGATGACGTGCAGCTTTTGTAAGTCTTTGAGCTCATATGCGTGCATGTGTTACATGAGTATGTGTGTGTGATAGTTGTGTGAAAACTACTGAACTGGTCAGGAGCATCATGACCCCCGTCTCTGTGCCTCTGAGGACAGTGAGCCCAGGGAGAGGCCAGACAACAGGGTGCCCTCTCACCTCTCCCAAAACACTGCACAAATTGGATGTGTGTGTGTTTATCTGGAGATGGACGAGTTGCTTCATAGTTCACAGCAGGTTAAAAAAAACACAATAGCACATGTGAGTGTGAGTGTAAGCAGGCGTGCACCCAGTGTTCAGCATAGGTAGATAGGTGAATATATAGAAAGCACATGCTTGTTTTGATGCTTATTAAAATAGTACTGTCTCTAGCTAGACACTTTCCCTCCAGGTGCATATGACAACTGACACATTGCATAGTCTCACATTATTGTGTTTCTTTTCCTTCATGTCTGTTTTTTCATACATTGTTATAGTTAAGTGTCGTTTTAGACTGTTCACCATACAGGAGCCATCTGCAATAAGTTTTGCAGTGTTTCAGAGAGGAAAAGAACGGGTCCTTTAAAAAGTCTTAAAAGTGTTAAATGAATGTTACAGATGCATTTTTTTAGCTCTTTACATTTGCAACAATGTAATGACACTGAACACAATCCCCTCAAACTTCAGTAACAGGTGCCTTACTTCTAGTGCTCCTAATGGCCTCCAAAGATTTTCCTTGTTGTCTGTAGGTGTGTTTATGTTCTTAAACTGTATCACCACTAGTACAAAAATATGTTTAACTCATAGAAACCCTTTCACCTATGCTCTGAACCACTTGGTGACTAAAGAGTACAATGGATTTTGTTGGAAAGGAGGTACTAAGAGAGTACCAGTCAACTGGATGTATGGATGGTTATGTAGCAGAGGCCACACTCCCAATAATAGACTGCTCCTTTAAAATGCTGATTGTGATTATTCCCACACATTGGAATAAAGTTACAAATTTGACCTTAATCTGGAAATGCTCATTATTGTCATACAGTTCACCTGCTGTATCCTCATGTAATTCATGATTCTGCCATAAGCTTCACTGTCTTGAAATGGTTTTTCCATTTTCTGAAATACAGCTCCCAAAACAGGCAGGACTGTTCTGCTACTGAAGCTATTACCATGACAAATTGTAGAAAACATTTCCCAAAAAGTTCCATAAATGTAGTTAATATTGTAAGTACAACACTCTCCACACTCAACTGATTCACTACTTGGTGTTTATTTCTTTTTGAAATGGGCAGTGTTGCAGCAGTGGTGGTATGTGTTGTTCACAGGTGATTATGGAAGAGGGATAAATCAGTTATTTAGTGATTTGTATTATGATATAAAGAGGACGGCTGAAACACTGCAGAGTGAGGGCGACAGATCGTAGACCTGTGGCTGTCTTTACTGAGGGCTGTGTTTTCTGGGTTAAAAGTTTATCCTGATCCCAGATCTGTCCCTGTCTTTGACTGAGGGCTCAGAAATGCCTGGGTTAAAAGTTCTCAGGGATGAGCTGAGCTCTTGCTGGGTTTATGTAATGATGGGTTCTGACAGCTAACTCTGTCTGTCAGCCAGAGCCTCAAGCCTCTACATACTCATGCTGAAGCCAAAAAGACATGGACACACAGACTAATTATATATTGTAGATGGTCTTTGTCATGTTCACTTGGGCATAGATGTAGTTGTACATAAAAATTTTACATAAATACTGAATGCAGAATGGAGCCATATTAAATTTAGGATTTACCATTTATATTTGCTGAGGAGATATTTCATAGGCTACCCCAGCTTAAAAAAACTATTTGATTAAAGTAAAGCATTCAGGAAAACTATTATTTTTTTTGTTCTGTGATAATATGCACCCAGTAACCCTTTGATATGACATGAAAGCTGTGCTATTTTTGTGTTTTTTTAATTGGTCATTATGAACATTTTAGCAATAAGCTGCTTCCACGCAGTATTGCTCATAGCTGCTATAAAATTGTGCTCTGGTTTTATGAATGTCTGCCCTCAGGAGTTTGGTGCCTTCTGTTCCATTCAGTAAACAGAGCTGAGGACATGAAGTCGGTGATGTAAAAAGCTTTTCTGTTGATCAAACTAGGAGAGCAGATTAGGATCTGCTCTATGCACATGTTTATGGCCTTGTCAAAGATTTACTACACAACCCTTGGGATAAAGTAGTAAATATAATCTCTCCTTTCTACTGTCTAATTTAGGTCTTTGAAGTTCACTAATGTACATTTTGATAGCTCACTTCAATGAGTAAATGTTGTAGCAACCAACCTAGGTGGAACTTTTGTTTTGAAGGATACATTTAAAGCCTCTGGTAAAAGCATCATGTCCTTTTTTCTTATTTAACTTTGCATAGGATCTCTTAGTTTATAACAGAAGTGATAAGTGAGTGAATAAGTTGTAAGCCAACTGCATTTTATTGCTTTGGAAGTAGGAACCCAGAGTGAATAAAGAGACTTGAACTTGAGACCAATCAAGAAGTACCGAAGGTGTGTATTGAAGTTAGTCATTTTTTGTTTAATGTGACAAACTGATATATCAGAATAGCCAGTGCGCTGACCTTCAGAAACTGAGGAACATCAGATTTCAGGACAATACATCAAATGGTCAGGGGATGTGCTTTATCAGTAGCAGTGATTTACAAGAAGACTCAAAACCAAAAATGACTAAGAAATAAATTCAGATGTAGTAAGTCAAGTTGTGTACAGAGTAGCGTGTATTTGTGCATATTAAACCGGTGTAAAAGCACACAAAAAGGTCCAAGCTTATTATAAATGAAATCCAATACGGAAACAATATTCCTCACATGCTATAGTTGTGAGACTGCCTGTCTGTCTGTCTCAGTCTTGCTCTGTCTTTCTGTTTCTCTCACTAACTGTCTTCTTATCTCCTTCTCTCTCTCTTTCCCTCTCTCTCTTTCTATTCTCTCTTTCTGTGTCTCTACTTCTCTACATATTTCTCTCTCCTTATTGCAGTTTTTAGAATAAAGATCACATGCCGTCTGTGGTTTTTTTTTTTTAATGTGGAATACTATGTCAGGCAGTCAGAGAGATGCCTCGCCAAAAGGGTTTTGTCTCTGTGCGTCTGAGGTAGAGAGGAGTCTGCCCTGCCATTTGCATTTCTGAATTGCTTTGCTGGTCAAGCATGCGTTGTGCGGTGGGCTGGGCTGCCTTTGAAGAGTGTCATAGCATAGTACGCCCTCTGTACAGGGGGCCAAACTGTTGGACTTTACCCAACAAATATGGATTATGTTAACGTGGACTGAGAATTGAGCTGGATATGCTAATGTGTCCCTGCTGGGGTGTGTGTGTGTATGTGTGTGTGTGTGTGCGTTTGTGTGTGTCTGCGTGCACGGAAAGAACGTGAGGCTGTGTATGGCAGCACAGCCACTGTTTGGCAGGTCTATCATTCCATCATTAAAGGCCACATTATTACTTACAACCAGGCTTGCATGACAATCACAGGCAGAAAGGCGAGTCCTCTGAGAGTAGCCTGCTGTGTCCTTCACCGCTCTTTTCTTCTCTTTTCACTCCTTTCTTTTGTTTGCCACATCCTGAAGGGAAAAAATACAAGCTTTCCAGGCCAGCTGCTGCTCTCTCCACTTGGCCGAAATAGAACACTGCTTTGTTTTGCTCTTAAGGTACTCTGAGATGGTCAAGGAACCAAATAGCTTTACTGTAGAACTCAGTCAGTTGTTTTTTAGTTAATAGGGCAGTCACTTTTCCATTTGTTTTTGAAAATGCTTTTCTACGAGGTCAGCTCTTGCTCAATGTTATCCCTCATTTTTGCTTTTAAATTTAGTCGTCTATCTGCTGATGAGGTAAATCGCACATGGAAAATAGGCCAGTCTTATGCACTTGCCACAAGACCAATAGTTGTGTCACCCTGCATAAGCTGTCCCCTCTGTATTATTATTGAACTAAGGCATTAGACTTTGTGCTGGTGAAGCAGAAATATAATGGTGGCTTATCTGGGAGTGTGCATTTGGGAAATCTCAGTGTTCCTCTGATATAAGGAGTCATAACAGTAGCATTAAGGAGAACATCTAAATGCCTTTAAATATGTTTCTGCTCTGCTGGCTTTGACCAGAGCAAGACTGAATTAGCCTGATATTGCACTCACTCAGTTTCTTCTAAGAGAGCTGACTAACACTATACCTCTCAGGAAGTCCTTAAGTTAAAATATTTTGTTGTTTTAGAAATAAGACCAGTATTGCCCTTGGGCATAAGGCAAAAAAGGGAAAATATTCTTGCTGCATATCTTCTATCATGCTCTTGCAAAATGGTTTGCATGCAAATTACAACAGTTCCACTTTTTTGGGGAAAAGGCTTCAGTTTTGCATTGAAATAAATCTAGGGTTACAGTCTATAAGTAAATGTACAGTGACATATATGTCTGGTGTTTTTTTGCTCAATACTCCACCACACTAGTCTCTAATCCAAAGACATCATCAGCTGCATTACAAGGGTGTCTTCCTCAGTTATGCTATACTGTTTCACTTTTGCTGCTATTTTTAGGTCCTTTTTGTTTTGTCGTCTTTTTTGCTTTAGTTTTGTCTCCAGAAAGTGAAGTAGATTCCTAATTAGGTTCAAATCAGATGGCTTCCAGTATAGCGCATTCAACTTTTCAGCCATAAAAACATAGTTTACATTATTGTCATAGTAACATCATTTTGCATCTACTAAGCTTAGAGACACGTAGTTGAATTGCAACTCAGCTTGCTAGTGACATTAATACATTGCCAGTCTGAATCAGACAGCTGAATCAGTTTCAATGGCCCTAATCTTTAGGCTAATCCCAGATGTAGCTCCTGTAGAGATGTAGTGTTGGAGAAAACAAACTGCTACTGACATCCTATCCAGCCCCATAAAGAATTATCATCACCAAAATGACAGAATTAAAGGAGTCAGAGTTGGATTTGAACCCCACTCCCACAGGGAGACTGATAGAGCTTGGGCAATCAGGGGGGAGCTGGCTTTGGTAGAGTAGCTGAATTTGCTAGGGGCATTGTTAGCCTGCACCGCCTCCAGTCCTGGCTTTAGCCTTGCCTCCAGCACATGTGGGTCCCCTTTTTACACACTCGTACACACATACAAACAGACACACACACACACAGACACAAGTGCAGTGCCCTAAAGAGGAAGGGGTTTTTGCCCCCAGGCAGTCAGCTAGTTTGGAGAGGCTCAGATGAGGCACATTAAAAGGCCAGTGATAAATTTGGCATGACAATTCCAAACAGCATCGCTTTTGTCTGTAATTAATTCCAGTGGTGCCCGAGGCCCCTTCTGCCACACCACCGGTGTGGGCCAACAAGGATATAGACCTAACAGCATGCCTGCAGCCATACCAACACTGCCATGAAGTGGCTGCATAACAATAGCATTACAGCAGTACAATAACACCAGTACAGTATAACTGTACAATAACAATACATCAACAACTGCCAGTATAGCTGTACTGGGTATATTACTACAGTACAACAGCTCATAATGTCCTTTCACTACTGTACTAATACTGCTGCTAATAACTTAACATAAAGATGTCACTATGTCAATGGAAAAGGATAAAAACTAAAACAGTATTAAAAGTTAACTTGGACATAAATATTGTGATGGTGTAATGTATTTCATTCATGTAGAACTAATGTACCCATATGAATCAAGTAAATTAAAAGCACTATTTTTTAAGCTTACTTTTAGCTGTTAGGAATGGAAAAAACATAATCCTGCAGATACAGCAGCATTTTCATCGTGATTCTTTATTTATTATTGATTTTGGCAAATGACACCTGTTCAAATGAGACAATTTTTTAAAATCCTAAAATTTCTTGTTTGGAAGTCACTCTGTGCAAATCAATTCAAGAATTCAAGTGTCAAGTCATGTGGAGGGTGCACCCATATCTTTTCCAGTCAAATTTAGAGAAAGAATCATAACACAATTTGACTCCCATTCATATTGCATCTATAAAATAAGCAACTTTTCATGCTAGATCTTATAAAGCCTTTTTGATATGGCATCTGCAAAAGACGTCTGCTATGTAAGGTGGGACTGGGATTTCAATAACACCACACAGATTCAAGACATTATGCACAATCAGCCATTTTCCTCTTCATTGTTCTAAGAGGCCTAAATATTCCTCAGAGGCAGTAGATACAGACAGACAGACACACAAAGAGACAGACATGTGCACTCAGAGCCAGTGAAAAAAAGGCAGGCAGTAAAAACCAGCTTATAGTTGTAAGTAGTTTAATTACCATTAATGCCCCTCATTAAATGAAATATAGCTGAGTGTGGACATTAAGCGTGTCCCACTGCACAGCGATTAATCTTGATTTCACCACAGAGGCCCAGAGAGACAGAGAAAATGTGTGTGTGTGTGTGTGTGTGTGTGAGCGAGAGAGAATACAAAGAAAGGAGAGAGGTATTGTTGTGTGTTGTGATGGTGTCCAGCAGGGGGATGCTGTACACTCTATTGCTTGGTGTGTCATTGGCCTGTCACCCCATCAAATCACATGATTACACCCATAGAGCCAGCCACAACACTGCACCGCAGTCCCCTGATGATGACATGCACCAGCAGCGGTCCCTTGATAATGACACATGTGGGTGGTGTGATGAAGAGCTGTGAGGTGGCCTCAGTGCAGAGGCCAGTGAGACGCCATCACTCAGCACAGGCCTGGTGAGCTAAGCCTAGACCAGACTGGACTCTAGTTTCTACCAGCCCTCACTTTAACCCCCTCACCCACTTAACAATACATCTTGCACAATAGTTGCATAGTAATTACAAATGATAAATCTTTTATATAAAATTATAAACTATAATGATAAAATATTGTTCGATATTTAGTTTACACTTGTATGAGCATATGTAAAAGAGCTACGGATTAAACATCCTCTTTGACGTTTACAAGCACCAAGTTTGGAAAATGACTTTTTTCAGTTGACTCTGTCCTTGCAGTCACTTTCATAATGGCATTAACTAACCATTGTAATAATACAAAGTGAACAACACTGTCAAAATGTGTGTATATATTAGGAGCGAAAAATGAATCGATCTGTATTGATGCATTGACCATACTATACAACACGATCCGATATATCGATGTAACCCATAAAAAATCAATTTTACTGTGTGCAGTGTTTTGTATTGAGAAGCTGCTTGACTGCACTGCTGCATTTGACCTTAATAATAAAATGTTTACATTATAATTTGTTGGCATATATGACATCAGGTAAATCATAGCAGATTGTGTGACATTACATCATATTTCTTCCTGACCGCAGACCCCAGTATCAAACTGAACAAATGAATCGAATGTATCAGATCCTTGGCTAAAATAATCAGATTTGATCAAATCCTGATAAAACTCATGATTTACACCCCTAACATATATTTGTTATTTAAGAACTGACTATGATATTTGAAAATATAAAAACTGTTCTGTAATATTAAGAAATAAAAGTACTTAATTTTAACCATATAAAATTAGATCAAATATACAGTATAATCAAGTTCATTGTTTGTTTTTTAGCTGCTAAAAGTTGGTATATGTGACTGTGTACTCAGTACAATATACTCAGTTATAATAACTTTTATTTTAAAAAGTTATTTATATTTATTTATATATATATATATAAAAGTTATATTAGTTTCTGGTTAAAAAGACTTAAGGTTGACTAATCTAGAGTATCTCCAGCTTTTGTTAATATGCCTGTCTATCAGATACAGTTTAGTAGTTTAGTCTCATTTTCATGTTATGTAGTATTTTCCCTGGTTTAATGTATCCTGTTTGAGCATGAGATCTGTGCTGAATAGGTGGAATAGGGGGCATGGTACATGTTGTAGAGTAAGATATTTAAAAAAAAAAAAAAGATAACGGAGCAATTAAATTGTAGGTGGAGTGCTTAAGAGCTGTAAGAGGCCTGTGTGGAATGTGGCAGGCGGGAGGACAGTTTGTCGATTGAGCCTTTTATAATGCAAAGGCTTATAATTATCCACTGGCCTCCCACTCCTCTGAGCTCCGCTCTGACATATCGCTTTCCTAAATGTCAGGAGGAGCGGTCCGGCGGCGTCGACCCCCGAGCTGCACCTCTGGCAGCCCTGCTGTTGGCTCCACTTTAGCCCTGAGCTCTGAGCTCCTCCCCTCTCCTCCCTTCTCAACAGGGAATAGCCATTCAGGCATCAGCGATCGTTGACCTGGCTATTGTTGTTTGTGATACTTACTGGTAAACTTTTGCAATCAATACAACATCAGGCGGTGGAGCCCAGGGGAACAGGGAGCTGAAGCAGTGCACTTAATCTTGCAGCCGGCCGCTGCTCCCTGCTCTGCCGCTAAACTGGGTAGTTGGCCTAGTTGATGCGGCATTATTGCAGCAGAGGTCAGATGAGAGCTGTCTGCCCGGGGCCTCTGATGAATGGCTGTTTTTGATAAACCGCCTCTTCCATCCAACAAGAGACATTTAATAATGATGGACCATAACTGCACACCCAAAAATCCTTGTAGGCTGCACCAGGGAAGAAAAAACATATTATTCTCCTATCTTTGCTTACTTTGCCTTCCTGCCTCTGCCATTCCATGCTTCTTTTTTTCTTTTTAGTAACATGTAGCTCAATTTTATAACTGTGTAACACTGTGTTGGATGCCTCAGTTTCAGTAACAGTAGGCCTCAGTCTTGTTAGGACTGATATGAGGAACTGAAAGACTTGATTGTTATTTCTTGTGTTTCAGACTCAGGCCTTGCAATGGGTATCTTTCTCAGTTGCATGTAGTACTTTGTGCATTTACCTTATATTTATCACAATGTGAAACATATATGTATGATATTATAGAAGAAATAGTGAGAGAAACTTAGATCATAGTAAGATAAGTTCTTACTTGTAAATTATTTATTCACTTACCTATTTCTTTTGAAGAGAATTTTTAAATGACCAAAAGTTTACTACTAGTATTAAGACTACTACTACTTCTACAGCATTCGTAAGCTAAAGCACAGATGTAAGGCTTAGTACTAAACAACTGATAAAAGCAGTGGATGAGTATCATTATTTGGCACAACGGCAGTCAGAAATGTCTAACGTGCTATGTCTCTAATATAACACAGCCTCTGTACGTTTATTTAGTATGCACACTCATCCTTTTCTTGTATGTGTGCGCAGCAAAAACAAATATTCACAATTCACAGAGAGAGCTAAGCAGCCAGATTATACCATCATAATGAGCATCAAAATAAGTGCTCAGTCTTCCCAAACTCTTTCTGATCCAGCATGGCTCAGGATAATTGAATGCCTTTTAAACCATATATGATCTTTCAACAAAGTGAGAAGAGCAGGCTGCATGCTGCATTTTGCTCTATATATCACCCTGATAAGCAATCAAATCAGCATGTGCTTAGCTTAAATAGCACTGAATAAAAAGCCCTCTCCGCAATGTGGAATCTAGTTATGAGAGAGTTACAGTGAAATTAAATGCCATTCTTCTTGGAAATAAAGGGGTGGAGAGGAAGCGCTGACAGGTTTGACGGCTGCGATGCCTGCAGTGACAGGAATAACAAATTAATTGGGACCATAACACATTCTCTCCAAAGGTGAGGTAAACACAGTGCACTGTATATTTTCAACATCAGTAAAAAAAAACTCAATTGAATCTAAAAATAAACCCTGAGACATTGAACAGTTTTAATGGATTTTGACATGTCTGCATTATACTGTCACTCCAGTATAAATGAATCATAACTTTGCTCTGCACCAAGGAATTACCGGCATTTTTGAGAAAATATATTGTGCAGCAGGCTGTGAATTATGATGCAAGATCAAAATAAATGCGTGATGACTTTGGAGGAACTCACAATAATTTATTGGCAGGAGCTGCTCCCCAGGTTGTGTGTGTGTGTGTGTTTCTGTGGCGGGGGTGTGGGGGGTCGTTTTGGTGGTGGTGGTGGGGTGGCAGTGGATTGGGGGGTGGGGGGTTGGAGTCGTTACTTCTCTCTCACACACAGGGTGAGAATGCTTTCCACTGTCCAAATGTCAGACTAGGGCTTACCCTGCTCACTGGAGCTCGGAGAATGAAGCTTTCCTAAATGCAGCTGAATTTAATCATATGCTTATTTATTGATCACACACAATATGTGTCAAAATGTGCAGGAAGTCTAAAGCCATTGCTGAAGATAAGAAGAAGGGTTTTTTAACAGATTGGAAAGAGGACTTTGCACACTGAAAAGCTGGAACATAGCTGCCTTTTGTTCTCAGCACGGCTCATCGAAGAAAGTTGAAGTCTGTCATAAGAGAATTTAACCAGTAGACACCTTCTTCGGTGTACGTTTGAATACTGCTTTGGGTTTGTAAACACTTGAGCTCAAGATAAAACATTCTGTTTAGTTCATACCATGCGATTAAAAGATATTTATGTCAAATGTTTGTGATGATATTTTTTGTGGAAATTAATGTCATATCTATATTGTAATTCCAAGACTGAATGTACTGTCAACATTACACTCACACTAAGACCTTATTAGTTAGACATAACACACACACACACGCGCACATACAGACACACACATAAATCTTACACATGCTTTTTGATCCAAAATACAATGTTAATACACATGCATGGTGTAATATAGTGTAATCTGATTTGTGTTCTGTTTCATCATGCAGCCCTAAAGAAGAGGCAAAAAAATCCTGCATGTTACATTTTATCCTGGTGGAACATAAAATCCTTTCATTCTTGTCTGAATATGATTTGATGCTATTAGAATGGAAAACAAACATGGTCCTGGGGATGTATGCTGAGAGTGTGGGAGTGCCAGTAATTCAGTTAAATGATGAATATATTAATATGAATGTATAAATATTTATGCTTAAGAAATAAGCCCTTAGACACAAAAAGGCATATAATATTACACTTTTTTATAGACATATAGAGATTAAATGGTTTCCCGTTTCAAAGTAAATGTAGGTAAAAATTCGTAAAAGTTAGTATTACCCTTTCAAATTTTGATCAACATAAAAACCGTGGTCGATTACCACAGTTTGAAAAACAGTGTTATAAACAGTCCAGAATCACCTAAAGTTAGCAGCAGTCTTCCAGATGCATGCACAATATGGAATGTGGGTTTGGTTTGTATCAGTGAAATATAGCGAAACTGCAGGCAAGTTTAGTTAGTAGTTAGGAGGCAAATGACGCAAGGCTCACTGATGGATGTGGGGAGTAAAATCTACACAGAAGAGACAGTTGAGCAGTAGAAATTAAAAAATTGAATGCTGAATCTGATAGAAAGGTGTCAAAACACAGTGCAACACAGAGCTGTTTCAGCAGCATGAGGTGAAACAGATGGCAGGTCGTTTTAATGTTATGGATGATCATTCTGGGTATACATTTCATTTAGAATCTTTTCATTTATGTATATATATTTAACCCAGAGTTTTAAAAGCTTAAATCATAAGAGTGCAATAATTGTGGATGGGTTCGTAGTTGTGATTAATCGTATGTAATTGGCCTGGCCTGGTAAATTTGTCATGAGGGAAACGGTCAACATCTGTTTGTCATTAATTACAGTAAGATCAATGCAACCTCTGGTTATTACAGTAATCACTACATCATTAAACAAATTCATGAAGGTTGGAGCAGTGGGCCGCGCAGTACAAGAGCAGTAGCGACTGAGGTGATTGTAGCAGTAAAAAGAGAAATGTTGCTAGATGTAGTATCGCTAATGGTAATTTATGGCTTTGGGGTAAAACTGTGGCACTACCAGTGGAGGAGGTGGTGGAGGAAGATGGAATCATTAGTGTCAGTAGTTATAGGAGCTGTTGTTAATGTTAGACACTTAACACTGAGGTCTGCCTGTGCCATTATTAAGCTGCCTTTGCTGGTAATATGGGAAACATGTCCTGCCCAGGCTAGGCCTCTTTCCCTCTCTCCCTCTCTCTCGAAGGCCAGGGTTCATTTAAAGGGTGCAGTACAGCATATGATGCCCCAGAGCACCCAGTCTACATATCTCACTGTAAATACTGCTGTTATATTATTCACTCCATCGGCCTCTAGAGAATCAAACCCCTTTTGAATATTTAACACAGCCTATTGTGCTCATTCACTCCCTTTACCACATGCATTTTACACACACACATACACACACACACACAGAGTTCCACTGACTCTTAGACACACATAAACATGCATTGTTTCTCTACTCACACATCCATACACACATACTTGCTGTTCCTGCTCTTTAGCTGGTGAGGAGGCTAATCCCTGGGCTGGCAGGGCAGCAGTGTTGTTTTGGCGGTTGTTTTCAGTGTAGTTCATAAATTATAGATGGGCCATGTCGAGGGCCGTCACCGCGGTGAGGCCTGTCTGGCCTGACAGCTGTATGATGCCCACTCAGTGCAGCAGATTGGGAGCTCAGAGTTTCATCAATAAATATCAGGCCGACCCTCACACTCAGCCTCGTGTCAGCGGTCAAGGTAATGGCTTTTTATTATGGTGAAGGGCAGCACAGCGAGGGGTAGGCTTAAGGTTGCTCGTCCATCGCTGGTCCTTAGACAGAGAGAGAGACAGATGAGACAAGGGAGAGGAGTGAGCGAGCGAGAGAAGGGGGTAGAGCAAAAGTTTAAATGTCTGAAGCTCAGAATAAGTGAAGTCTTGGGAAATGGGTGTATGGCCAGAGAGTCTATGAGGGTCTTTCAGAAGCAGTATTCTTTCTGAGCTCTTTTTGCAGTTTGAATGGTATAACCTCCAGAAGTGTAATGAGTAGAATTTTACAGTCATTCTTTGTCTAGTACAAGATGTAAAGGCTTGTTTTGTAATTTGGTTGCTATCCATAAGTGTGTGCGTAGGCACACCAATAGGTATGGGAACCTACTTCTTGTAAAAATACAGTGATGCTGTGAATTCGCAGTCAGATATACCCCCACCCCCCACACCACCAACATCTGCAGAATTATAGTTTTCATCTCAAACGCCACAGAACAGAACAACATTTTGTCTAAAGTTCATTCATCAGAAGGCCGCATATTTTGAAAAGGGTAAAAGCGCTATACTAGCCTGTCAGAGAAGCGCAAAGGCTAGATACTATAGATTACTCCTATCCCCCTGCCAGATATAAAACGGATAATTACATATTTGTGGCGGAGGCTGAGCGCTGAAAAAATCAATAGAACTTTTTTTTTTTCCAGATGACACTTCATTAGCGAAGAGAAATCTGGCGGCTGAGAGGAAGAGCAGTGCAATTAAATGTTCCTACTAGCTCACAGGCTGCTACACCTCCATATTATTATACAGTTTATCTGAAATAGTGGTTGCACTTGAGGAGTAATTGGAAAGCATTGATTATGTACTTTTACGTGTACACTGTTGCAAATCATTATGGAGAGAAGCAGTAGTTAGTTAGCCTCTCTAATGAAGTGCTAATTGCACTAAGTAGGTTAAGATGTTAGTCAAACTGTGAGATCAGAGCATGGTTGCCTCTCCACCAATCACTGTCCAGAAAGAAATACCAACACACACACCCTGTCAATTCTAAAATGCATAAAAAGTTTTTTTGTCTTTCTTAAAGTTTGTGGACTAAGTGAGATTCCCAACTCAATTAAATGTATTATTTTTCATTTTATTTATTATGCTCCTCTATGTTTATGCCAACCTATTTTTTTTTAAAGAACATAACTTACATATTTCACTGCTATTACTTCTACTACTGCTACTCTAAATACTTTTATAACTACTGTTACTATTACTACTGGTGAATTCTGCCCAAGGCCCAAGCTTCTTACACCCTTTATGCTCAGGACCCTTGACACCTCACCATCTGTAGACCAAACAGGCCATTTCGGAAGGATGTTTTGTTCTCCACTAGACTAAACGTTCTCTTCGCTTCTATGTTCATTTACGCATGAACCATATATAATCTCTGATCAAGGACACTGCACTTCGTCACGCTGTAAAGGCCAGACTTTAGACAGTACTGACACTCACAGCTGGATGAAACTGGTTTGATACGTGGCAAACACACAGTTTTTCAGAACTGGTATATAATCTCTTGTTAACAATCATTTGGTGCCCAAAGGCCTTCAATGCAAATTAAAGCTCTGCGCTCCTGATTCTCTGCCTAACCTTCTCTTGAAGATCCTCGATTGGGAGAATCTTTTTTCCAACAGCCTGTTAATTTATTTTAAAATAGCTCTCTCTCTCACTCTCTTTTAAATAAAACCTTTAAAAATAATTTTGGTGAATCCTGTCCTCTCCTTGAAAAAACATCGACACTCACTAACATCACTTCAATTGCTGCCTTTACCACTACTACTACAACTAATATTACTATTGCTATTGCTGCTACTATGACTAGTATTACTATTACTACCACTACTACAATGACTATTAGCAGTGCTATTATTACTAACAACTGTGGCTACTATGACTAATATTACTACTACTGTTACTAGCACTACTATTGCTAATATGACTATTACTACTACTAATACTATATAAATAATTACTACTGCTACTATGAGTAATACTATTACTGCTATTGCTACCACTGCTACTATGACTAATATTGTTACTACTGTTACTAACAACTGCTGCTGCTATGTCTAATATTACTACTGCTTACTGCTAACATAAGCACCATTGCTATGACTGCTATTAAAAAGTGAAAGTAACTTACTTTGTTTTTTTTTAACATAATTACACACAAATTGCACCACAATTAAATGTGACCTCTGCATTTAAGCCATCACACATGCACATGTGGCGCAACAGGCAGCCATGATAAGCACCCAGGGAGCAGTGTACTGGAAAAGTACCTTGCTCAAGGGTACCTCACTGGTGTCATGACTTGAACCTGTGACCTTTGGTTCACAAAGGGCAAGGTCCTAACCACTAGGCCATTGTTACAATTATTAATACTAATGCTACTGCAACAAATACTACTGTTACATCAATTGCTACTACCATTACTCTTAATACTACTACTGCTACTACTGTTTCTTTGACTACTATTACTATTTCCATTTGCTACTACATCAACCAGTACTGCTGCTACTATGACTGCTTTTGCTACCTATATTAGTACTACTGCTAATACTACTGCTATTACTACTATTACTGCTGCAAATATGACTACTAATATTACTACTTCTACTATTATTGCTACTAATATTACTGCTTTTACTATTACTACTACAACCGCTACTACTATTACTACTATTGGTGCTACTAATACCACTGCTGTTACAGCTGCTACTATTTACATTTAAATTTACATTTATTCATTTGGCTGACGCTTTTATCCAAAGTGACTTCCAGGACAGAGGAAACAATCAAGCATTCGCATTGCATAGAGTAATATTGAAGGTGGTGCTACAAGGAAGACCAATGCATTTCTCGTATTTGTAAAATAAATAACAGACGCAACTACTATAACACGTACATATGCCAAGTGCTTACAGTAACTACAGACAGAAACTACTGCAATAAATACATACGCCAAGTTCTTATACTACTTCAGAGAGTAACTTCAATAAATACATATGTATGCCAAGTGCTTGCACTAACTACAGAGAACACTACAACAATGGATGCATGTGCCAGGTGCTTACAAAAACTACTACAATATAACAGTTGACAAGTGCTATATTAAAAACTACAGTAACGACTAAGTGGAACACTATTTTCTGGATGACATCTGGTCTGTTATCGGGAAGCAATAGATCATATGTAACCACTAGGCTTATGTGCTGAGGTGGGTGCGGAACAGTTGAGTCTTGAGTCGCTTCTTGAACGTTGAGAGAGACTCAGCTGATCTTGTGTCACAGGGCAGCTTATTCCACCATTGAGGAACAATGAAGGGGAAGAGTCTGGAGTGGTGCTTGATTCCACAAGGGGATGGAATCTCCAGCCGCTGTTCCCTCACTTGAACTGAGTGACCTGGTGGATGTGTATGTCTGGATGAGTGATTTCATGTAGCCAGGAGATGATCCATCAATGATCTTGTAGGTGAGCACCAAGGTCTTGAACTTGGTTCGAAAGGAGATGGTGAGCCAGTGCAGGGAGCGAAGTAGTGGTGTCACGTGAGTGCATTTCGGCTGGTTAAAGATCAGCCAAGCTGCTGCATTCTGAATCCTCTGGAGTGGCTTGATTGAGGTTGCAGGTAGACCGGCCAGCAGCGAGTTGCAGTAGTCAAGGTGAGACATAACCAGTGCCTAGACTAGCAGTTCCACGGCATATTCTGGTAGGTATGGTCTGATCTTGCGGATGTTGTAGAGGGTGAATCTGCATGACCGTGATGATCACTCCAAGGCTCTTAGCAGTTCTGGTCGGAGTGATGACCGATGAGCCAAGACAAATGGAGATGTCGTGATGTATAGTTGGGCTGGCGAGGAGGATGAGTAGTTCAGTCTTAGAGAGACTGAGCTGGAGGTGTCGGTCCTTCATCCAGCATGCGATGTCTGTGAGGCATGCTGTGATTCTGGAGGAGATGGTGTCATCACCTGGTGGGAAAGAGAGGTACAATTGAATGTCGTCAGCAGAGCAATGATAAGAAAAACCATGTGAATTGGTGATCTGGCCCAGTGAAGTTGTGTAAAGTAAGAAGAGGAGGGGGCAAAGCACCGATCCCTGGGGAACACTAGAAGTGTTCATCAGGAGAGGAGCCGATACTTTCCCTCTCCAGGCTACCTCGTAGGATCTGTCTGTGAGGTACCAGTCGAGTGCTTCTCCAGTGATGCCAAGACTGGAGAGGATGGAGAGGAGCATCGGTGGTTGACCGTGTCAAATGCTGCAGATAAGTCCAACAGTATGAGAACTGATGACTTATTGGTAGCTCTCGCCATCCGTAGGGAGTTTACCACACTTAGCAGGGCTGTTTCGGTGGAGTGATCCCTCTTAAAACCAGACTTGAGGTTTTGATCTAGAAGGTTGGTCTGTAAGAGAAAAGTGGAGAGTTGGTTATAAACAGCACGTTCAAGGATTTTAGAGATAAATGATAGGAGAGATACTGGTCTGTAGTTAGCTGCCTGGGAAGGGTCCATGTTGTGTTACTATTACTGCTATTATTGCTACTTCTATTCCTGCTACTACTACTATAATTGCTACTGCTAGCGCTGCTACTAATATAACTGCTACTATTACTACTACTACTACTACTACTGCTGCTATTGCTACTTTTATTACTGTAACTTCAGTTTTTGCCACTACTATAACTGCCACTTCTAGTACTCTTACTACTGCCATCACTACTGCTACTGCTTTCACTACTACTATGACCACTAATATTACAACCACTACTATTTTCACTACTACTACTGTTGCTATTGCTCCTGGGATTCTGTGGTGATATAATGTTAAAATAGATTTTAAAATCTTTGAATGATGATGAGTTTCCAAAGCCAGTTTAGTATTAGATACTGTTCCACATATTGGGTAAAGGTCAGAGTAGCATCCAAAGTCCTACAAATACAGTATATTGCCATTACCATTGGTGAACTTTGACTGTTGTAACCAAAAAGCACCTCTGCAATAATGCTAATTTTGGCTAGAGCTTCTATTAAATTATAGTAATATTTAATGGTAAGCTAATGACATTGCACTTGAATATTCTGACATCTGAAGCTTGTAAAAGACATTTTGTGTTTAATCTGAAACTTTAAACATGTTGATAAATTAAAAAGTCATCAATGTCTACTGGAATGCCAGTAAGCCAAAATCCTCCAAAATATCAATTAAATTGTAAATGCTCTAATAAAATAAATAAATAGTCAGGGAAGTTTTTATAATAATTAAATATGCAATTATAATTATCCAAAAGAGGTTTGGCAATTCGAAATTTAAGGTTTGACCTCCCAAATTCATTTCAACAGATCCTGCAACCTGTTAAACCTGGCATATTTCAAAATATAAATAAAAACGCTTAATTACTTGTTTTTTAGTTCAGCATAGTTAAATGCTGTTCTATTCACACTAACTCCTAATATTATTTAACTTTCTCTTAAAGCCAGTGTGCTCCAGCTGGACAAACATGAACAAACATGTATGTTTAGAATAAGAACTCACAGGACTGTCAGCCAAACCTTCATGTGTATTCATGTGTGTCCAGTCAATGTTCTCTGGCCTTTTACTCTAATATTAACTTCCATGTTAACTTTCACATTAAACTTTAAATGTCATAAGATTTCTTTTTTTATAAAACAGGCCATTTCAGAGTTGTTACTGTGTAGAATGCAGTTTTCTCATGGCCTTGCAGTTTAGCTTGGAGAGAGAGCCTGATCTAGACAATGTTTGGTACATATGACATCAGTATTATGTTATATTGACTCTGATGTAGTCTGAACATTGAATATACCACTAATAGGTGAAGTGAATAACACTAAATGCCTTTTAACAATTATTACAAATTATAAGGCAGCAAGTGAACAGTCTGTTTTTAAGGTTCATGTGTTGAAATCAGGTTACATGTGTGGGACAGGGCATATCAAAAAACTTCATGTCTTGATGGGTGTTCCGAACATGCAATGGTTAGTAGTTTTTTAAAATGTAGCATCCTCAAACTGGTCAACCAGTGACAGGGTCATAGGTCCCCAAGGTCTCACTGATGGGCCTGGGGAGTGAATGTTAGCATGTCTGGTCTGAACTCACAGAAGAGCGACTGTAGCACAACTTGCTAAAAAATAAAGGCAGCCTTTGTTAAAAAGGTGTCAGTACACACAGCGCACCACAGTTTGCTGCGTATAGGCCTGCATAGTGGACAGACCAGTCCGAGTGCCCATTCTGTCTCCCCTGCCGAAAGTGCCTACAATAGGCAATGAGTATCAAAGTTGGACCATGGAGCCAATGAAGAAAGTGGCCTGAAAAAGCCACTATTAACTTGTGTCATATGTTAAGGTTAATTACACTGTGAGAGGAATTGACATATTCAGAAACTATGGAACAAATTTGTTCAGTATTGGGATTTGTGACTACATGGGCCCATATTCCTTTATGTAGTTAACAGGAGGGTGCACAATGTCTGCAGGTAGTAACTGAAAAGTGCATCCAGGTAGTCAGACTCTTGGTTATACTCTTGACTAGTCCTGTCCTCCCCCATTGTCCACCCTCACACACCCAAACGCAAACACCCCTGTAAGAGCTTAAGCCCTTTGGCTGCCGACCCCGAGCCTTTGATCTCATCTTTTCAGAAGGCTCAGTCTGTTTTTCGACTGCATGCTCCAACAATAGCCCAGACCTCCGCAATGTCACAATTAACAATTAAGTTGCTGTCACAGTTCCAGCTGTGGATGAACACACCTTCTGAAGAGATCTAGCTGTTGTCATAAATGGTGGTCCCATTTATTAGTTTAAAGATGTATAAAAAAATTTGTGTACATGTGTGGTATAATGTGTGATAACACTGCACTTGGCTAAGGTGCAAGGTACCATCAGGATGTAGTAGTAATGGAGTCTCTTTCTTTTCCAGCATGTCAGAAAATCTCCCAGCTTTACCCAAGCATCAGGGGAGGAAGCCAAGTGCTGTTAGCTGTCATTGCACATGAAAGGATTAATGTCATCTTATAAGAAGGGGGAAAAGCCGCCTTTACTCTTATTTATTCTGTTTTATTCTCATTCCTGCAGCTCTGCGAGAGAGGGAGTCTAATGTCGGGTCTAATTTGTAGCCTTTTAAATTCCACACTGAGAATCTTTACATATCTCTGGAGCTCTGGGCTCCTTAGCTCTCTTCTCCGAACCCCGGCTCCTACTGGGAATCCCCCCTAAACCCACCAATTTAAGATGTGGAGCAGAGTGAAGATTTACATGAGTTTGTAGTTGAGTGGCTCCGAGTGAAAAGGCAGCAGCTCTGTCCACTAAACACCCTTGCTGTAATTACACCTCGCTCAAACTAGACCCGGACCCGTAACCTACACCTTCCACCAAATCAGAGAGAGAGAGAGAAATAGCGAGTGAGAGAGCAAGAAAGAGAGAAAGAGATGGAAATACTTATTCCCCAATGCTGAATCTGAGCCCTCCTTGTTCAGGATATGTAATTGGCTCTGTGTTTTCCACTGGCTGCTAATAAGGAGCTTACTCTGGCTCCCTCTAGACTTGACCCACCACATTTTGTGTTTTATGAATTTTACAAGGGGATTTTAATAGACGCTTTAGGCTATGCAAAGCATAGACTGAAAGCAGGGCATAATGGAGCAGGCCAAGCTGCGAGGCTGCTTATCATTGCGGACAGGTCTCATAACTTTCATTAGGACTGGCAGAGGACACCGGGGCAAACCCAGCACACAGGGACATGAGGGAATATTAACCTGTGCTCCCTAACTAACTATAATTGTTTAGCGGTGAGGCCTTGTGCAGAGCCCAGCCTCATTAACCAGGCAGCCACATCATGGCCCGGCTGATACCAGCAGCAGTGCTTGTTAACGGAGAGGTGGAGAGGACAGAGAACACAGCGAGGGTCAGGGCAAGCAGCAGCGCTCTGTTGGGCTTAGGGTGGAACTACTCTAACTCAAATGGAAGAACTGGACTGTCCTAGCACGAAACCACAGAAACACAGAAAAGTGGGTTACACAAGGAGTGTATCAGAATGGTCATGCTTCAGTTAATCAGTGTAGTCACTAAAAACAGTGGGAAAAAGTTAGTGGGCATGAGTGGGTAATTTTTACACATTCAACAAATGATGATGTAGGTGCTCAGTTGCTTCCATCTGAGCTGGAAAAGGATGCAAAGCACCCACCTCACTTTTAGAAGTACAATAGTGTCGGATAAACTGTCTAAGAAAGTCTGTCCCTTTGCTTTGGTTTTGTAATTGGGTGGTTCTGGTGTGCCAAATACTGGATATAGATTTGAATCTCTTTCTCTCTCTCTCTCTCTCTATCTATCTCTCTCACTCTCTCTCTCCCTCTCTATCTCTCTCTTGCTCTCTCCCTCTCTCTCTCTCTCCCTCTCTATCTCTCTCTCTCTCTCTCTCTCTCTCTCTCTCTCTCTCTCTCTCCCTCTCTCTCTCTCTCTCTCTCTCTCTCTCTCT
>JBBPDA010000003.1:13704704-13722676 GCA_037974385.1 Arnoldichthys spilopterus | reverse complement strand
GGGTGTCAATGATGGCCTTCTGGACAGCAGTCAGGTCGGCAGTCTTACCCATGATTGCGGTTTTGAGTAATGAACCACCCTGTGTGTGTGTGTGTGTGTGTGTGTTCCAAGTTTGTTCTAAAACAAAAAAATGTTCTGTTGTGTGAGAGGAGATAATGAATAAGCCAGTTCTAAACTGATCACTTTAATGTTCTTATATGTCATATACTGTATGTCTTGTTAATGACAGCATATATGAAAGGGAATTTGGCACATTTGTATGTATAAATCAATATATTAAATTATATATAAATATGTAATAATTTTAAAAATCTACTTTTTAAAGATTTTAAAGTTTAGCATGTTGAATTTGTTGTCTCCAATATCCTTGTCTTTAACTGAGAAAATGTTCAGTACACTACCTGAACAATATGTTTTTATTCATACTTTTAGCAAATGTCAGATATTTTGGATAAATGTGACACTAATAGCTTTAAAAGTTTTATTCAAACTTTTTAGCCTGAGTGATATAAAATATGTCCAAACTTCTGTTTGTCCACCCATCTAAAGCATCCCTCACTCTTCTCCTCTTTATTAATGGATTTATTCCATCTCTCTATCGGAGGTGTTTTCATTAGTTTACCCCCTGTCCATCTCCTCTCGTTCATCTCTCCATCCTCTTCACAGGAGGTAGCAAACTAAAGTTCAGACAGACGGTATGTTTGTTTAAATGTAATTGGTGATGTGTGTGTGTCTGTGTGTTGGGATGGACAATGAGAGTGAGAGGTGGAGACAGTAAGTGTGTGTGCGTGTATGTGTGTGTATCTATGTGTGTATGAACAAGCTGCATATGAATGTGAAGTAAACACGCTTGGTCTCTGTAATTGTGTGTTTTGTCTGATGGCCACAGCTGAGCCTGTTTGCTACAGTAATGGATGGGGAGACAGGACACCACTTCTGTTGGGTTGGAAGTCTCCTTCTTCACTGTAATTGATTGCTGGTCTTTGCTTTTAGATTCAGTGAATGGAATACCTTTATTTCAGTGGGTGAAATACAAGTTTAAAACCTTCAGTTTTATGAAAGTGCTTTATAAGTACCTCATTGGCCTACATATTGATTTACAACCTTGAGTAATTTGGAACAGAAATGTCTGTAATTAGCATGCCCTATTTTCATCATTATCTTTATCTGGTGTTGGAATAGTTCGTTGATTAGATTAACCTAACATAAATTATATTGACTTTGCAATGTTGAAATAACATTGCTTATTATAAATAACCATGTATTTGAATAATTTATGCACGTAGATGGTGTTTTAGCCCATTTCTTCCTCTCAGCAGCAGCTTCAGCTCAGAGACATAAATAAAGTGTGCGTTGTGTAGGGGGAACAGTAGGACGCCATGTTATTGCCCCAGCCCCCATTACACTGAATATGGCGCATTGTTATTATTTGTCATCATATGCTAATTATGCATCATTAATGTGAGGCCCTAATGGCCTCTGGAGTGTGTGTGTGTGTGTGTGTGTGTGTGTGTGTGTGTGTGTGTGTGTGTGTGTGTGTGTGTGTTTGTGTTAAACCGAGTGGGCTGTGTGCAGAGAAGTACAGTCTGCAGGGAGCAGAAGAAGCACATGCTAATGAAGCAGAGATCTTTTATCTTACAGATTAAAAGCCAAAGAGATCACAACCCTCAGAATAGGCCCTCTGACATCTGTAATTGGTGGAGACAACAAGCTTTTGTGCTATTATGAACAGAATGTAGGATCATTTCAGCACCAACTGTGTGTGTGTGTGTGTGCATCTACATGCATGTTTTTGTAGTTTTTTTAGTTAATAAGTGTGATCTCTGCAAAGTTAACTGATTTTGAGTACACTTCTGTATTCTGAGCTGCATTTAGACAGAAAAAAGAGCATACTCATTTCACACTGATGTCATTCATTAGTAATTCAGCTCTGGACAATATGGTTGGACATAACATGGTATAGACAATAGATTCAGTGTAACAATATTAAATATCAGATAGAATTTAAGCTTACACCTGTAAAGCTAATGAACCCATGGCTTCATGACATGGCTTGTTTCTGCTGTTGGTTCTTTTCTGCTTCTCTTAAAATTCCACCAAAGGGAGGGTTACACAGTATTATAAAATGTACTCAAAGTATTCAGACACCTTTTTGTTTGATATTTAGTATGTTTCCATTTAATTTACTACTTTGTCATTAATTTTTCCATTTTTAAACAAAAAAATATTAAACTAAAGCATAAACAAAAAATATATTAATCATAAAAATAATAATTATAAAAATCATGGGAAAAAAGTATTCAAACACCACATTATACAATTTGACAATAATTACATTTGACATTTGATTTGAGCTGCAGGGTGACCTGGTAGCAGCTTTAAAAACAGTTACACATAAGACGTCAAGCAATGAGCAGCACAAACACCCTACACCAAACTCATCTGCTACACAAGAAACACAAAGATGCAGATCTAACATTTCTTTTTTTGAACAATGTATTTTAGTCAGATGGAAAAAAATAGTAATTCAACTCATCATGTTTAGGTATAGAAGTGTTGTGCATATGATTCCAAGAACACAAGTAAAGTATGGAGGTAGGAGCATCATGATTTGGAACTGTGGCTCTGCAGATGGTTCTGGTGTATTACAAGTCATCAAAAGAAGCTTGAATGGAGAGATGTACCAGGAGATAATTTAATCTCATCAGCCAAAAAAAGAGAGAAGATGGGTGTTTAAACAAGAAAACGATCCCACATATACAGCCTTTTTTGGAAATAGTGGACTTGCAAAGTTAGAATATCATTAGACAATGTTCTTGAATCTTAAATCTTGAATCTTAAATATCTGAAGAAATTATATTATAAGTATTAGTCCATCAATTATTAAAGATTCATACAATGTAAATAAGCTGATAGTGGTGACAGTATCAGATGTACATCATTGTGTGAATATTTAATAATAAAAGGACCAGTAGCAATGATCCAGAATTAACTTAAAATATAGTATATTACATGAACTTTACTGTAAAACCTGAAACATTTTTCTTTTTCTGTCAAGTTACCATTTGGGAGAACATTTTTTATGACTTCATGTGTGTGTGTGTGTGGGCATGTGTGTGTGTGTTTGCAGGGGTACACTAGGTTGTAGAGGCTAAAATGCCCTCTTTATTGAATTCCCATATTGCGGTGGCGGTTGGTGTTATGTGGTTTTGGCTGAGAGATAGAGAGAGACAGCAAGAGAGGGAGAGAGAGAGAGCGGGTGAGAGAGATTTGAGCCTTTCTGCTCTCAGTGCTCTGAGGAACAGGGAGTTGCCAGCTGGTCCTGCATACCTCTGTGTTTGACCCATGCCTCAGAGCACTTGAAAGTGTGTGTGTGTGTGTGTGTGTGTGTGTGTCATGTGACCAGAGGCACAGTGGAGCCCAGAGGACAAACGTGGCACAAACCGCACCTGGCAGACCACACACACACACACACAGCCACTATTGCCCCAGGTGAGCGAGAGAAAGCTGAGGGCCACAGGGGGCCATTTAGGGCCACACTCTCTCACCCTAGAGCCTGAAACAGCCCATCTGAACAGCAGGTTCCACATCGGCCTCAGGCCCATCTGTGAGTTTGCTCTAAGATCAGCTTTAACAGGCCACAGAGGCTGGATGAGAGATCATGACTGGATTATTTAACCTCTGACATTCACACCATCTCATACATTGCAGGTGTGACATTTCTGATTTTTTTCAGAATCAGATTTAACTGTTTATTGTATACAACGCCCTCCACAACTATTGGCACCCCTCTTGGTGAAATCCAAACTTTAATTGAAATACAATTTTTGGAGAAAACAAATTTCAAATTTCTTTTGAATAAATGTGCACGTACCACAGGTTTTGGCACCCTTGCATTTAATACAGTGTATAGCCTCCCTTTGCCAATAAAACAGCACTAAGTCTTCTCCTATAACATTTTATAAGGTTGGAGAATACACAGCAGGACATCTGAGACCATTACTCTTTACAGAATCTCACCAGATCATCCAGGGTCCTAGGGCCTCCCATGTGTATTCTATTCTTCAGCTCACCCCCTGGTTTTCAATGGAGTTCATATGGTTTTGAAGACTTGGTAGCCCTCAGATTTAACTTTTTCTTGTAATTTACCAACAGTGATCCTTGAGGATTTTTTTTGCCTCTCTCATCCTCCTCATTGTATGTGGGGGCAAAATAAACTTGGGTCCAGATGATTTTCACTTTCCTAATTATTGCCCCAATATTAAATAGCACAACTATTTTTCTTTAACAATTCCATGGCTTATGAAGATCAATACACGTATGTGTTTTCTTATCTTTCCAATTTTGATAGATGACTTTGGCATATGTGTCTCATATGTATATCCCAGAGAATGAGGAAATCATGGAATACAGTTTGAAAGGTCCTACACACTCCAGTCAACATAAACATGTCAATTAACCTCATCTGTATATGTACAAATTAAGCTCATTCAAAGTTAAGAGAGATTAACTGGAACAGCAGGCAGTTTTATGGGCCATTGTGCATTTTTTAATTCCCCTGGTGAATAAGGCATCAATTAGACATTCATGGCTTATAGAATGTTTAATAATAAATCTTTTGTATTGTATTTTAAAATAAACCTCCTCTATCTCCTATGATTCCAAGTCATTGTAATAAACAATGACAAAAGACAAATGACAGTGAAATAGCAACATTTGAAATGGTAATTTTGTTTATTAATTAAATTGTCATTTAATTAAATACAAAATGTGTACATTTAATATACAACCCCAAATCAGAAAAAGTTGGGACAGTATGGAAAACGCAAATAAAAAAAGAAAATAGTAATTTCTAAATTGACTTTGACTTGTATTTCATTGCAGACATATTACACAAAATATGTCATGTTTTGTCTGGCCAACTTTATTTCATTTGTATATATACATTTACCTTTCCTGTCATTCAGACCTGCAACACATTCCAAAAAAAGTTGGAACAGGAGCAATTTAGGGCTAGTAATGAGGTAAATTGGTTAAATAATGGTGTGATTTGAAACAGGTGATGTCAACAGGTGGTTGTAATTATGATTTGGTACAAAAGCAGCATCCAAGAAAGGTCTAGTCCTTTAGGAGCAAACATGTGCCTAGGATCACCAGTTTGCCAACAAATACATGAGAAAATTATTGAAATGTTTTTAAAAAATGCCTCATGCCTGTCCGTGACATAAGAAGATTAAATAATGTGGGGAGGTAGAAGCCTGGTAAAGTGGTGAGTCAGTTCGTGTGTTTAATTATGACTAGTTATCCCGTTAACTCCTCTTTGACTCAAACACGTATGTAATAAGCACATTCCTGTGAGGCAGAAGGGGAAATGTGAAAGGTCAGCTGTCAGTTTTAATACAACTTGCACACCTCTAATGAAATGCTGCTCACAATATGTGTTGAATACGAATGCATTAATTTCTTAAATGTCTCTCAGATTTGCGTGTGTCTCAGGCCCTTTTTAGGGGGGATAATTTGACAGCGGCCTCCAGACTGGCTCTGACAGCTCGTATCGGAGCTGCCCCACACCTGCGTCCAGCCAAGCATCACCACCCCCCATCCTTTCCTCTCATCCTCCCTTCTTCGGCCTGCTCACAAATGAACTGTCACATCATTACTGTGGCTGATGCAAAATAATCTGCCTTCAAATTAGCATGGGTCAGGCCACTCAACCTCTCTCTCTCTCTCTCTCTCTCTCTCTCTCCACCCTCTTTCTGTCTCTCCCTCTCTTTCTCTGGTTCTGTTCACGCGGTGTGCTTCCGTGAAGGTGCTGGTTTGAATATGCATCTCTGTGCACTTCCATCCGGCGTTCCGTAGGGACAGCACGTGGAGAGCAGCAGCTCGCTCTGCATTAGCATGGCGGGGGGAGAGGAGAGGGAGTCCTCGTGGGTTTGGGGTCCCTGTGCAGATGCCCCAGCCCACTTGTTCATTACTACTGCATTTCATCAGCCTGATGATGTCCACATGTCAATTGAGCGTGTGGATTTTACACACAAAGGAGCCTGAGGGAAAAGGACTTCAGAAACTAATCAGCTGATTATCATAACTCCAACTCTAACGGAGACTAGAGAGAGAGAGGGTGAGAGAGTGAGAAAGACAGGATGAGGACAGGCAGATCGACACCCCCACTCCTCCTCCTTATGAGCATACGGTGCGTTATGCAAAGTGAGTAAATGAAATTCAAAACATATGAGCAGGACAAATAAAAAGCACATAAATCACTGCCTGAATAAATGGTGGGGGGGTGGACAAGGGCCTGTTCTCAGGTTCAGGGTCACACACTGTTTCATCATTACTGTGTATATTTTAGCTGATACCACTACAGTGCAGTACATAAGTAACTGGACAGTGACACGTTGTTTTGCCTCTATACTGCAGCACACATTCAGTTTGAAATGAAACAATGACCCCAAGCTTAAATTGCTGAATGTTGCCTTTAAGTTGAGAGTATTTACATGTGTGTTAAATGAACCATTTAGTAATCACAGTATTTTCCTCCATACTCCTATACTAATTTCAAGGCATCATTAAAATCTGGACATATTAAAGTGCTCATGATTGCAAGTAACCGTGTGGCCCATAGACTACAGCAGGTGCTGGGTATCTTGCATGGTAATGCTCTTCCTGGCCTGTAATGACATTTTTGGCTCCAGCATTTCTGTCCTTGGAGCTATGTGTTTTTTATCAAGTAGCCCACAGAGATCCAGGACACTCAAATAGAGTCCAAAACACTTTATGGCTGAACTTGTTAGTTTCTCCGAAACTACTTTTAAACTTTTTATTTCTAATTACTTGCGACTTTTATAACTGATAGTTTAATCTGAATTTTTCATTTGTTTGCATTCCTTCTTGATATGGTTAAATGTTTTGAGTTTTTTTTAAGGTCTGTTTTCATGCCTTATTATTTGTATTACTTATTGTTTGTCACTGAGTTTTATTGTTGAACAAGTCTACATACACTACTATTATTTAGATTTTTTTATATTCTTGTCTTTTTAATTTTCCTAAAAATTAAGATTAATTGTAATGTAACCCAAATAGGTTGGTAGGTAGGACAGTAGGTAGGAAGAAGGAAAGGGGGGAAAGAATGAAGAAAAGGAGGAAGCAAGTAAGAAAGAAGGAAAGAAAGAAAGAAACAAATAAAGAGACAAACAACAAAACAAATGAATGAATGACTGAATATGGATTATATCATAGTTCATGCTTACTCATCCATGCTGTATTTTAGTTGGTCTTTCGGTAACAGTACATTACATAATTTTTGTAATCAAATTCTAATATTTGGACAGCATCTCTTATCTAAACAGAATGCCTTGAAAGGAAAACGAAAGAGAAACTAATTGTTTCAAGGTACACTTCTGCCTTCTTAGAAAGTTTTTACCAACTGTAGTTTATATGCAATATGAATTTGATTGTTACTTTGTCCAAAACTGCAAATAACACATCTGTTCATCTAACATCACATATTCTCATTTATATGCACACAAAACAAACATGCATCCTTGCATATAGCACAGAAATTTACACTGACATAAACTCAGAAGCACAGAAACGTACAACAGCCAGCCAGCCACACACACACACACACAAGCACACAGTGTGCCTCAGGCCCAATTATAAAGTCTGCAGTCTGCATTGTTCCTGTAGCGGTAGGATCAATGTGCTGAAGGCATCTCCCCATCACCAGGCCTAATGATGTCTTTCTGGACCATGGCCTCGCACACTGCATAGTAATCTTCTGCTAATTAGCGCTATAATGCTCAAGCAAGCCGCCTCAGCTCCGCAATCCCAGAGCGAGCTCACTGCACTTATTTATTTCCAGCCTCTCTCTCTTCCATTTTACTGCTAATACAATTACACTGAAATTATTGCAGTAAGAACAAGAATTTGGTGGGAATTATATATACCTGAGGAGAGTAAGAGAGAAACTGATATTGTGCTATAAATTACATGGTCAGATTAGAACAGAAAGTAGTTCTCTATCATTTACTCAGTTATTACATAAAACATCCTGTAAAAATCATTTTTAAAGGTGCAGAAAGATATTGAAATACTGCTGAATTTCATATTTTCTCTAACTGAGACAAGCTGTTCCTTAGTAATGCAAACCAAGCTGAGAGATTTTTACTCATCTTTGCGGCTGTTTGCCATTTGAATCATGATTTGAATAGATTATGATCTGTGTGCATTTCCTCTGCACAGCTCCAATCACCTGTGTTTTGGGAGTACATGAGTGTTGGTGTTGCAAGTTGTAAAAAACTAGGCCAGAGGGGCTAAAATGCAGACGTAGCTGCACTCACCTGGGGAAGATTAGCCATGTGTCAGGCGCACAGGTGCAGGGCTAACTCACCTTTGGGACACCTGAAGAATGGCCTATGCATGGGTATGTGAGAGGTGGAAAAAGTGTCAAAATTTAAAGCATACTAAAATTCCCAAAAATAAGAAAACCAGTTCTGAGCAGTAACCATAATAGCCCAGGACTGGAAATCTGTCGGTGAAGGTGCGTCATTTTCTCCTCTTTTAGTTTTCCTTTTTGATTTTCCTGCCTGTAACTTATTTTTTTTAGACCTGACATTCAGAAGTTCTGCTAAATTTGGTGCGTGTATCTGCTCTGTGTATGTCTTTCATGTTTTAACGTATGTCCGTTCGCGCTTTGTCTCTCTTTCTCTCTCTGTCTTTCTCTAGGAGAGGTTAATACGTGCCCAGCCCTGCAGACAGGCCGGCTTGAGCTGACAGCATGTCTACCTGAGCGGAGATGTTCCTCTCTCCTCACACACACCAGTCTGACAGCCTGATGAACTGCCAAAGAACCTTCTCTCATCTTTCCCTCTCGTTCCCGCGCTTCCCTTGGCTGTACACACCGAATGAGTGAGTGATGTTTATACCTCCGTCAGTCCTTTCTTCTCTCCATCACCCTTTGATTCTTTCCCCATCTCATAATCGCATCTCTACCTGGGAGCTCTTTGGTAAAGGCTTGTTTGAGGTATGTTATGGCACTAGTGAAGCTTCTGTGGAGCTCTGCTGGTGTTCTCAACCTACTTGTTCACACATTTCTCAATAGTTTTGATCTGTTGTTGAGTCTCTCTTTACTGACTAAAAAGCTGTTTCTCCGTGACGGCCATGCAGTGGCTTTGATCGTCCTTGTTTGTAGCAGGCCTTAAGGCATACTTTGCAGCCAGTATACAATCAGCAGAAAGGGAGAGACCACAAAAGAGGGCGATAAAGATAAAGAGAAAGTGTTAAGCCCCTTTCCTTTAGTCCTCTTCATCCTTTACTCTCAGTACAGCAGTGACCTCTCCCCCTGTGACAGCGATGTCAGGGGACTAGGCAGTTCAATACGCTCACATGGTCCATAATTAGCCATTATAGCATGTCTGTGTTTGTGTGTGTCTACGTGTGTGTAGGGTGGGGTGGGGGGTGTGGGGGTACAGGTTAATGAAAGCCTCGCTAAACTGAGGAACCAGTGGGATTGTGGGTGGGTGGGTGGGTGGGGGTGCTGTGTGTCGCTATCAAGGTGACCACCAGAGCAATTTACACCATGACTTATTTCCCACAAGCCACAGTTCCAACCAGCTGTATGTATGTGTGTTTGTGTGTGTGACTTGCATTGTTTGTGTTGCAGGTCTGTGAGTGAACCGTGTGTGTGGATTTGCTGTTGTGCTTTGTCATGTTTGAGAATATCCTGTGTAAGATGCCTTTGGAAAATTTGCGTTTGGGGATGTGTGTGTGTGTTTGCATGTGTGTGTCTGCCTGTCTTATGTTCCATTTCCCCTCATTAATATGCATGGAGGCTGTAATGAAGCAGAAGAGAGTAAGATAATGAAAGAGAGAGACTACACCACTGGCCGCTCTAATGCTGTGTGACTATATTCTGACACATTCATCTCCAAATGCCTTAAGATATGGTTTAGCTGAAACACAGCATTATCAGAGCTGCTCTGTTAGACATGCCGGCTGTAATTACATTTTACACTCACTGCACCTTTGAATTCGACTTTTCACTACACTGAGAGTGAAAACATACTAAGCTTTGTTCGACATTTAATTAGATAATTAACAGATTGAAGCACTGTGCACATATTAGAGAATCAGCAAGTCTAAGCTGATTTTCTCTATGTGAAAAATTAATGATGTTTTCAAAAATAGCTGCTGTTACATCCTGTGATAAACCAAAAAGTTTGGAAACCCATTACATTTGTCATACGTTTTACCCCCAAAGTATCACTGGATACTCTGATTCACCCAAGTGTTTTTAGTTCATAATACAAATAAAGATGCTTCAAGTGAGATGACATCACATTAAACATGTCTGTTTTTATATTGTTAAACAACAACCTCCTACAGCTGTTAAAGTGACTTAACAATCACATTTGACAAAGCTTGCTGGTCTGCATTAGGTATTTTGGTGGGCTTGCCAGACATATTATCTTAGTTCTTTTCACAACATATAAAAATATAAATAAAAAGGTAAAGGGAGCTATAATAATTATTCTGCAATAGACTGATGAAGAAGATTTGCAATGCAGGGTTAGTTTGCATGTAGTAGCAGTTGTATTTTGTCCTCTTAACAACTCAGAAAATCAGAGGATCCAGCAACAGTGAAAATGAAATGTAGGTACAGCGAAAATATCTGGTGTGGAACATTGTTGTTTACCACAGGGCGCAACAGCAGCAGATTTTAAAAATGTCCATTTTTTTCACAGAGCAAAACAGCTTACAGAGTTCCTGAGAGTGGGCATGGCTATAGAAAAGGACTAACCAAAAGAGCACTGGTTTGAAGCGGTTGGTCAAGCTGCAGGCAGCCTTTAACTGCATTCCAGATTTTTTTTGTCAATCTTTTGCAGAATAATTTTTATCCCTTTTTATCCTTCTGTTTATATCAGTGGAGACCACACATTTTAAATAAAGAGGGAGAGAGGTATAAAAGCGGAACAGAATTATTGATTAGGTGTACAGGGTTGAGCTGGTGCCAGGCAGGCACAGAAGTAGAACAAGCGAGGAGTAGGTTTGTAAAGGCAGGGCAGCACCACACTGTCACAGGGCGCTGTGTTCCTAAACGCAACTATAAATATAAGTAAGTGTAACATGGCCTTGAAGGGGAAAGCTATGATTTTGCTGGAAAAGTTCTCTCTCTCTATCTCTCTCTCTCTCGCTCTCTTTCTCTCTCTTTCTCTCTCTCTCTTTAGGTCTCTCACTCTCCCTCTCCCTCTCCCTCTCTCTGTCAGCAGTATTTCCGCATGGGGAGTGGGTCCGGTGCGTTAGCTTTGTCTTCTGCTCTGTAAATAAGGCGTCCCCATTCTGTCATGCGCAGGAGAAGGAGCATTTGACTACAATGGGCTATTATTGGCCATCATAGGGATGAGACAGACTCTCAGGGGAGAAAGAAGGACTTTTGTGAACTGGAAATGTCGACTGCTTCTCACTCCGCTCTCCTCCTGTTGGGTTTTTCTGCACTGCAGTGGCTCAGATAACTCATTGAAAAGCCTGCCTCAGATGCCACTTTAATTTGAAACGGATAACCGTTTCGCACAGAGAACCTTCACTGTGAACTCTTCCCCTCTGTGTCCAAGTGATGGTCCCCAGTCTTATCACGGAGATGTGTCCTAATGAACTGCTGGTGAGAACAGCAATATTTGAAGTGATTTTTTGAGTATTTTCAGTTCTTCAGAATATAAATGAAAGTTTCATTTCATACAGAACAATAACTAGTTACATCTGGCCAGTTACATGTGACCACATAGAACTCATCTTGTACATCCTCATGATTCACACCTGAGTTTTGAGGTTTGTCAGTTTATGTTGGACCAACAGAATCCTGAAAAAAAAAATCTCACACTTCTCTGTTTATTCTGATAGATGCTGGATGTTCTAAGAAGTTTCACTGCAAATATAGAGTTAATACTAGAGCATTTATTTTGTAATGCTGCCCTTTATTTGTTTTTTTTATTATTGTGGGGGGGGGGGGGTGTAAAAATGCTTTTCCTTTTCATGCTTTTAGGCTTGGGCTACTTTGCCCACCTCTGACTGTATAAAAACGCCCTCTTTATGGACACTCAAGTCCATCAGTGAGCAAATGTCAGTTCGTACTTTGACTTAATACTTTCTTGGTGCAGAATATTGTCTCTATCAGCCATTATGCTTTTTTTACCCACATCCTGCCGAAGATGGTGTGTTTCAAAAGCTTGGTGCTGTCAAGGTCTCCTCCATGAGTGTCTGTGAGCGTGTGGGTGTGTTTGTGTGATGTCCTCTGGGTGGTCAGATGGGCCGCTGCTAACTAGCCAAGCCTGAGACAGGACGACCTGAGGCCCCAACACTACCACTCTGCATCCACAATGTGTTCTTTTAAGCACACACACACACAGAATGAAGTCCTACTTCAAAGGGTGCGTGTTCAGGAGCAAACAACTTATACATACATCAACACTTCTCGATGTCAGAAAGTTACCTATGTGTACTTGAAAGCTGTCTTTGAAGGTGTTTTCACCCTGAATCTTAAATATGACTGGCACTAAGTTGATCTAAGCATATGACTCTTAGGAGTAAATCTGCATTAATACCTTTACCATGTAAAATGAGCATGAGGATGAATATACTACCATTTCAGACCTTTTCCTGCAAATAAATCATGAGAGCAAACTGACTGTGCGGTAATAGATGTTGTAATGTAAAAATATGTGCTGAGTTGATTAGAAGGAGAATCTAGGCTGCATTTAGCATTAGGACCATTGTGATAATGATGTTTTAGTAGATGATGTGGTTAAAATGTAAGATTTTCCCAATACACAACATGTTTGATTTGTTGGCAAAAAAGAGACCTCAGGAAAATAACAATTGGTAAAACACTTAAAGAACATCAATCCCATGTTTCACACATGGGGACACACCAAATACTAAACACATATAACAAGGAGTAATTATTCTGTTGTGAAACATGGTCTTGGTTTGAGCTGAGGATATCCACAATATGCTCAGAAAAGTATATTGTGACATATTGAGACATAATTGACCCCAATAATAATATATTTTATCATACTGCTCAGTTCTGCATTTTATTTATTTGCCAAATATAACTATGATCAATCTAATTGTCAGACAGTTTTGTTTATTGTTTATTAAGTACACCCCTAAAGTGCACAGAGTTCTTCAGTAAAGACAGTGCTTATATATAGATCCATAACAACTAAGAGAAAAATTTGATTTGCTTCTTTACATTGTTCAATGGTTCTTTTTGTGTTTAAAGAAAAAAATTCTTTATAGAACCTTTTAAAAATCATTTTGTTGATCAGCAAAACATGTATTGGTACAAAGATAAAAAAGACAGAGCTCTGGTCTTTTTTCTGGTTCTTTATGGATGTGAAATATCAACAGTAAAATGTGGGGTAAGAAAAATATTGATGCCTTTGAATTTTTGGAGACAACTTTCAAGAAAACCTTGGATGGTAAACAAACAAATGGAGTATTGACTAAATAACTCCTCAGCTCACACTCAAAGCCCAGGTTTGAATTAGTTTGCACATATAATAACAATAATAGCACCAAGGCGGGCTTCACTATTGTTGCAAGTCAAAGAAACATTTTGTTGGTGCTATATATCCCTTTTGCTAAGATTGGGGTAAAAATATCTGATCTACACTCCTACTTCCTAGCGTCAGTGTCAACTGAAGACAATAAACAATCACCACTTACCACTGCCATCGAAAAATTAAATAGCATATAGTTATAGCAACACTTGTGTCAGGTTATAGCAACACTTGTGTCACTTTAAAAGTTAACAACTGTGAAAAATAGCTGCAATCAACTCCAATAATTGCAGTTAGGTAATTATGTATTAATTTTGACAGAACTAATTAGAATATTTTCATAATGATTCTTTGGAATTCTTTGTCTTCTTATGTTGATAAATACAAATTTCTTCTGTATTATGATTTCACTGATTTCCTTATCAACAATTAAAGTGTAAATTTGACTTAAATGATTTTGTGCTTGCAGATGTGTGTATTGAGTGAAATTGGTTTGTACTGCCATCATAGCTATCGTTAACACTTACACTGGAGTAGAAGCAGAGGCTGAGTTATCTTAATGCATTTCCCTGTTGCACAGGCCCTGGTGGAGTCTGCCTGCTTTAGAACAATTCTGCATATGGACATAATCTATATTAGTCAAAGTAATTAAAGTAGAGGAGCTCTAACAAGCTCCCTCACACACAGACATGCTCTTAGCTTTATCTCATTAAAGCTAATCATACTTTAGACTAAGTTTGGAGGATGGTTTGAAACCCTAGTGTTTTCTTTGTAATTGATTTTAGCCTATAATAGCCAACATTAAGTAGGTCAGGTAAGGATTCAGTTAAGTGCTGATGTTGCTTTATCACTAAGACAGAGAGAGTCGGCTCATTAAGGGAAAGGCACACTTGATGTTGAACTTGTGGGCCCTGTTCCTGCGAATGGGGTGCTTGGAGCTGTCTGTGGTGGAGCTTGTGGTGCTCAGCGGCTGACGATTAGCATAGTGTTAATGAAAAATCACCAGCGCACTTGAAAAGAAAGGGAGAAAATCTGTCTGTCATCTTTCTTTTTTCCTCTCCTCTGGGTCTTCCCTCTGTTCAGAATGTTTGAAAGTTTTGCGGCTATTCCCAGGAGCGGGGCTCCTATCATATCAGAGATTGGCATTGCAGCAGTGACCCGCCTGTGCTTTGGGCCTTCTCTTCGTCTTTCCCTCTCTCTCTCTCTCTCTCTCTCTCTCTGCCCCTCTCCCTTTCTTTCTCTCTCTCTATCTCTCTCCCCCATCCCCCTTTCCCTGCCTTATGCCTCCATCAAAAGAGAGTCAGTCTCACAGATGCACTGCTTAACAATGCCATCTCTCTGTTACACACACACACATGCACACACACACCTCTGACGGGAGGACAAGTGTGTGTGTGTGTATGTGAGAGAGAGAGAGAGAGGAGGGGGTGGTTCAGAACAGCGGCCTGACGAATGAGGGGGGCAGGTCCCCTGTGATTGGCGCTCTCTGAACATTGATGCCAGCTTCCATCTGTCATGATAGCCCTATCGCTGAACCTTCAATCTGTCAAACGCCTGCACCAGCCCACCGCTCGCCCAGATCTGGCCTGCTAAACACAGCTGACAACAGGCATTATCACAGCCAGAGAAAGAGGGAAAGAAAGAGAGAGGGAGGGAGAGATGGGGAGAGAGGGAGAGAGGGGTCCATCTAGTGCTAAAGGGACAAAAAAAGTAACACAAATGTGTTAATTGTAGGCGGAGATGTAAACTGTCGCTTCTCATCTCATTTAACACTGACGGCGCCATTTTTTCCACACATCCCGTTTTTTTCCCTCACTCTCCCCAACAAAACATATGGGGATGCTGCCCAGCATTAGCCTGACTCTCCAGGCCCCATTGGTATAATGTGATATGCTAACAATGCTATCTGGCTAGTCAGCGTCGCGCTCTCTTTAAGTGGTGTGTAATGAGATTATTAACAGTTCACTGGTGGCACACACAGAGTTAAGAGTCCCCCCTCTGTGTTATGCTAACAAGGTTAAGAGCGTGAGTGATTCTCACAATTGCTCTTTGCCTGCCACTCTTGTTCCTGCATTTGCCTCCAGTGCAGAATATTTGAAAGAAACTAAGTGTTAGAACTGAACAGTGCATAATATGAAATGTGAAATAAAATATTTATGTGCTTAAACATTTCTGTATGTATGTATGTATTTTAGTATTTATTTATTTATTTTCAATAACATTTTTGGTCAATATGTTGTAATAGTAATTATTAGTAGATGGAGTGCAAACAGTGTGTGTGTGTGTGTGTGTGTGTGTGTGTGTGTGTGTGTGTGTGTGTGTGTGTTTGTGTGTGTGTCTTTGTGTGTGCGTGCCTGCGTGTGCGCATGTGTGTGTGTGTGTGTGTTGTGGTCGTCCTTGTCAAAGCTTTCACTGACTCTCAGTAATTAGTGCAATCATGACACATCCAGCTAGCTGGTTCCCTGACAGGCCTCAACAGAGACAAGTGTCCCAGCGGACAGAGTTCAGACCCCTGCGCACACCCGTGCATGCACACACACACACTCATTTTTCACTAATAGGATTGGAGCAGCAGGGGACCCATAGCTTGGTAAAGAGTTCACAAACACTCGTCGTGAACTTAAATTCTTACAGCCCTCTGTAACGTAGGTATGGCAGGAGGCCCAGTCTATTGATAACAGCAGAAGCTAATTGACTTTTCCTATGTCGACAGTGTATGTAAAGAAACCACTCTATAATTTTTTGAGTTGCATTGTGGGAAGCTTTGTTAAGGGGGAATAAGTTGTTAGAATATTTATTGGCTGGTCACATGCAGATTATACAGCAATGCTGTATCTCAGTGACTCAGTGGCTGTTAAAACTTACTGTCGAGTAATAAACTTTGCTATGAGTGAACAATGGTAGTGTGACAAATGTGGACCCAAAACACAACAAAACATTCTATTTCTTTTATTAGAAAGGTTTTCAAACTACTAGGTCTGCAGCACTGTTAAGTACAGCACTTTGCCACAAAACCATGCATGACTCTCTATTTAGTTGGTCACTTAGTAATAAGTGATGTATAGGCCCTGTTAAAAGTGGCTGGTTGTTAAGAAGTGGCAGTTGAATTGTGGGCCTGTCGCTGTGGATGACAAACACTACTGCTTGACAGGATTAACTTGTGGGTGTTTTATTTTAATTTTATTTTCTTTGGTCAAAATAAGTGTGTTTAAATGAATTGTAAAACAGGCTTCTTTTCTTTTTTATTGTAAAGCACAGGCTACATATTATTTATAGAGTTAGGGCACCAATATGGAATTTCAAGGCAGGCGATAAGCAATTTATAAGCATCCTGTCGTGGCTGATACCAGTAACCTAAAGTTTAATAAATGAATACCTTTAAATTTCTAGTTTACAATATACTCCATACACAAAGTGCAGTGAACCAACAAGTTAGACAGGTTAAAACTATATTATAGATAAATAATTAATACATTAATAAATATCTTAAACACACATACTAGCAAACACTAATTATTTCTCAAACATTCTTAACTTAAGGGACTCACAATAGGAGGTGAAATTCATGTTCAGACTCTTTCCCAGGGACTTTCATTGTTATAATAATCACATGCTGGTCTTTGCACAGCCACATATGAAGTGCTGACTTAGTGATTGTAGTTACTCACAATACTTTTAGTATAGAACAGTTAGATTTTCCCCACTTATCAGCCCCTAGACATCCCTTTCAGTTCAAGTTTTTTTGTCATATACAGGTAACAATGGAAGGTCATTACCAACAATAAAATTTTTAGTTAGGCTGTTTGCATTAGCAGTCACTGTGTGAATCTGATAGGAAGTGTAGAGTGGAACCACTTTTGAGAGGTGTGTATCTGTGAAGGCATGCGTGCACAGGAGCCATTTCTCTTGAGGGGTACCTGTGTTCTTCTGTGTATGTGTATGTGCAGAAGAGGACAGGAGATGCTTTAGCTTTATCTGCATAATTAAGAGTGGAGTGACAGTGATTGTGGGCCAGGACAGCATGTGGCAAATGATTGTATTCTTTTATATGGAGAAGCTGCTCCCTACCTTTCCCTCTCTCTTTTTTTCCCTCTCTCCCTTTCCCTCTCTCTGTACTCTGTCCATCCTCCCGGGACCTCATCATCTTCCCTAACAGTCAGAGTGGGATTTAGTACCCTCTATTCCCTCACCTTCCTTGGCCCTTTTTCACTCTTTCTCTCTCTTTCTTTCTTCTTTCCAGTTCCAACTCTGACTCCCTATCCTACTTTCCTTTCTCCTTCTGTTGATGTTTCCTCCATGGTGTTCCTCACTCTCTCACTCTTCCTCTCTCTTTCTCTCTCACTCTTGCTTTCACTTCCTCTCTCTCTCTCTCTCTCTCTCTCTCTCTCTCTCTCTCTATCTCTCTCTCTC
>JBBPDA010000003.1:13654268-13685087 GCA_037974385.1 Arnoldichthys spilopterus | reverse complement strand
ACAAAGAAAGACTTCCTATACCAGTAAACTCAGACTCAGTTTAAGAGCTGCTAGTCAATCTAGATTATACCTGAGCTTATGCAAAACCTTGACATACAATAATTTTTTTTTCTATCATTCTATTTCCATTTTTTTCCATAATTTGATATAGATGTCAGCTGCTCTTTACTCTGTGATCAAACCTAAAGAAGAACAGACTAATAGAAATGGGCTTAATGATTCACAATATAATCAAATTAGATTAACTTACATTATAAGATGATGATGTGTTTTCTTTCCTTTTCTCTTAAAGGTTTTTTTTTTGGTAATATGAGGATTCACACAGCAGTCATGTATGACTCCACTTCCTAACATTGTAAAAAAAAATTACTTTGTGTGTGTGTGTGTGTGTGTGTGTTCTTCCAGCGGGCTCCTAGGTTCAGGGTCCAGTTTCTGCTCTCTATGGGGAGGCCTGTGCAGCGAGAGAGGGATGAAAGCAAACGCATGGGAAAAAACCCTGCGTGAGTCCTGTTCAAAGGCACACAGCACTCCTCACTGGATTAACATTTATTGAGCGTCTAAGCTGGCTTTTCTTGCTCCAGGACAAAGATGCAAACTTAATTGCTGTGACTGTTCCACCAACTGATCACCAGTGTGCCCACCAAAGCTCGGCTAATAGACACTCCATTACGGATTAGAAAGTCTCTATTACCAAACAAATTAAGCATGCTCTGATCTTAACCTATAGGTCGAGCGGCATCACAGCAAAGTTTAAGCTGTTAGATGACTGAGAAACGTATTACGCGCTGGCGCTGAGGTTGCAGTTTGGTATTGATTTTACGATAGCCTGATATGATGATTTATGGAGTGCTGGTGTCAGTATAACAAGCTGAAGGACACACAATATCATCTTCAACATCATTAAAATTCAGACGCTTCTCCGACCCACTCATCAACTGCTGCTCACTAGCAGGGAATTTGGCTGGGAAAAAGATACACACACAGACACTCACAGTCAGAGACAAGTATATACATATATATAGTGTAGTCATATATGTTTTTCACAAGTATATATAAAAATGTATCAGGCAAATTAACAGAAAAGAAACAATATTAACCCTCTTTGATAATGGTGGCTCACCTATTCCTCCTGCTGCTATTGGCAGTGATATGAGCAATGATATTAAATAACTTACCTTTTTGTCTCATTTCTATTATTATTTCTTAATAACAGCATGCCTTGCCACTTACGCAGTGTTTGTTTAGGTTGCTTGTTTTGATGTGAATGGAGTAGCTGTTTAAAGGGTTGCACCACTGAAAGCAGCTGTGAGGGTAGAGTAGTTTCAGAGTGGGGGTCTATAGAACTGACTGGTGCAGATTCTATGATACACTAGAGCCCCCTGTAGGTATCAAGAGGTTTTGCAAAACCTCAGCATGTGACGCTGCTGGACTGTTTAAAGAAAAGCTAGGTACAGTTACAGACAGCCTGAAAGCTGTGCACAATGCAAATATTTATTTATAAACCATTTTAAAAGCAGTATAGAAATTAGCTACACATGGCATCCAATATGTTTATATGTGACAACTAGCGCTTTGATGCCACCATCTGCACTTACAGTATGTTTACAGAAGCAGGTTCACTTTCTTCACCATAATGTGGATCATGTGTGTAAATACATAATGTGTGTGTGGGTGTGGGTGTGGGTGTGTGTGTGTGTGTGTGTGTGTGTGTGTGTGTGTGTGTGCGTGTGTGTGCCAGCCAGCCAGCACTATTCAGCAAGAGTGTCAAAAGCATAAGAAAAAATAAGCAAGTGTGAAACTGTACAGTATTGAGTCATGTTGCAGCTGGAAGAAATGGTCGCTGTTCCTTTAATGTGTCTGTAGGGTCGGATGGCATGCAAATGAATAACATGATGACTAAACACCTCTCTCTAATGACTTAACTAGCTATTAATTTACTGTCATGTCATCATTATTAATCACATTACTATACACACACACACACACACACAAACCCATATCATCTCTTCGAGGGATAAAATGGAGTGGAACGTAGTGATAATATAGTCAGAATGGAAGAGTGGTTTTAGGTTTTAGGGCCGAGATCAAGAAGAGCACTGCCTTTATATGTTTAAGGCATTAAATGAGTTTGTTAATCTACATTATTATCACTGAGGTCAGGTTATGTCTGGTCTGTCTCTCTCTCTCTTTCTTTCTCTCTCTCTTTCTCTCTCTCCCTCTCTCTGTTGGAATCTTCTGGATCGCAGGTTCTGTCCATCATGGGGCCGTCAGCGAGGTCAGATCGGCAGGTCAGGGTGTGAGGTCAGCATGCTGAGGTCCATCAGCCTTCTCCATTGGAGAGAGAGCAAAAGAGGAGACGTGAATGCAGGATCTTCTGCTATGACTTGGCGCACCCCGCTGGACAGCTGGAGACTCAGGGAGCAAACAGGCTGCCAAAGCCTGTCTGAGAGAGAGAGAGAGAGAGAGAGAGAGAGAGAGAGTGGTGGGGCTCTGTTACCTGCAGCTGGTCACCACCATCATGATCTGTAATTATGCACATTTACCTACTCCTGTTTTTCGAGCTTTGGTTTTTAGCACACAAAGACACAGGCGTGCATGTCCCACATACATACACACACAGACACGAAAACATACATACACGGGCAAATCAAAAACTTTTAATCTATACCCCTCTACTTGAATGGGCTTGTAAGCATAAGCATTCAGTAATCTTCTCTATATGTACTGCACGCACACACAAACACATACACACCCACATATGCCTGTTTGTTGCTATGCAAAGGTAATCAGAAAAGGCAACCCGAAGTGTTGCAGCAGAGGCATGTATTGTGCATGCTGAGTTCTGCACGGTGTGATTTGGTGACTTAGCACAAAACAGTGTAACTTAGAATGAGAACAGAACTGTCAAATTTCCATTTATGTGTAATCGGCTCCATTTGTGGCATCTGATGGGTAAAGCCAAATATATTGAGAATAGTTGTTTCTGTTTCTGATGAATTATCAAATCTGTTCTGCTATAAACATTTCCCTTAACAGGGCGCATCTCACTCTGAGCTGTGTGAATTATCATTGCAGCATATGAGAGTGTTGATAAAATGGGTTAGCGTGAGTATGGAAGTGGCTTAAAAGCAAATGCTAAAATACAGTGAAATAATCATATAAATTATGCATAAGCTCTTCAGATGGAGCAAAATGTTTACCCCCATGAATTATTCATTGTTTATGTGTGTTTCATTATCATATTTCCCTTTTCAGTTTCCTGAAAAACTTTTAGAGAAAACAGCGAGGAACTTGATGGTTTTTTATTTATTTTCTCAGTGTGTCAAAAGTTAAAGCTTTCTTTGAAAACTATCACATGTAAGTCCAGTTATTCACATCACAACAAAATGAAAAAAAATATATATATTAATGGACCCCTGAAACTCATTGTGCATAATGCAAGGCTGGAAATACTGCTCCCATGGCTGTAGCCATTTGGTCTGTCCACTGATTTCAGTGCCTCATATTCACTCATTAGACATAATGCCAAATGTGTGGTATGAATATTAGATCAGATGGGTGATTGCTGATTCTGCCCCAGTTTCCCCCCACCCATTGCTTAATCGGGATCTAATCTGGGTTCATCAGCTCCCCAGCCCTAACTCTCAGCCTGCTGACAGTCTGCCTGCTCTCTGATAAATGATCTTAGCTGAAGCCAGATTTAACATGAGAGGCTCAAGTGCCAATTATGGGCGTCTGAGCTGGTTAATAAGCAGATGTAGTTAAATATCTGAGCTGGACGCCATTTGTCAGCCAGAGTGTGTGTTTCCCGGAGAGACATGACGCCGTGGAACGCGTAAAACCTGCATCTTTCCTTCCCTAATCACCTTTTATTAGGGAGTTGACATCATGATTAAACTAACCTGAAAAACATGCACATGCACACAGAGATACACACACATGCAGTGTAGGAAGCCATTCCTGACACCATTCTCCGGTTTAAAACCTGTCCCACACACTGTGTGAGGATAAATGAGCAAGACCGTAGGAGGGTGAGAGAAGAGGTAAATAAAAAAAATGTAGGTTCACAGTAAAATGTCAGAGTAGCAAACAGTATAATCTAGTGTTTTACTAGATATTGGACTGAGCTCATTAAGTGATCATTTGCACACTTCAGTTAATTTGAGGGCTTTTAGCCATTAGAAGAGTTTACACTAGGATTTATTTATTAATTTGTTAATTCATTTATTTATTAAAAATTTTCTTTATAACTGAAAGCTCTTGTGGCTTTTCTGGTCCCAGCTTAATAAACACTCTGTACGCTTATATGAGATTGTGTGTATGTGCGTGCACGTGCACCTCTGTGTGTTTCCAGGTGGTAGCCGCATTTGACAGCAGAAGTGTGAAGTTTCTCATTCTTCATGCACTTGAGCCCAGGCTCTGCTTCAGCCGCACAGGTGATGTTATTCTTTAAAGTAATCTCATATTGGCTGAGTTATGTTCCCCTACTCTTTTCCCCTACTCTTAGAAAATAATTCATAGGCAATATGAAGTAGAGATTATGACTTATTTTCTACGAGCGATGAACATTAATAATAATAATGTATTCTCCAGCTATAGCAGTGCATGTGATTTCAATGGACTGCGGTGAGTGGGATAAAAAAAAAGGAAGAAAAAACATAAAAATAACTCAACCACTTAATAAGAGATGCCCACATTTGTCACTGAAGGTCACCTAGCTTTTCTAGAGCAGCTTCTCAAAAGTGCTACCAGTAGACCACCTCTTGTCGAAGCTGTATAAAGGAAATAAAAATAAAACAACCCCGAAGCTGAGCTGGTGATACAGTAATAAAGACTATATGTTATTTCAGGAGGAGTCCCACTCCTAAAAGCCACACCCCCACCCCACCTCCTCTAAAATCACATGTACCCCTCCCCCTTCCTGCAAAACCACTACCTTTAATGTCTGAATGCTTCTGGTTGGTTAACATAATTAATTAATGCAGATGTGTGGATATGTGTGTCTTTGCATGTGTGTGTGTGTGTGTGTGTGTGTGTGTGTGTGTGTGTGTGTGTGTGTGTGTGTGTGTGTGTGTTGAAAGTACATATCAGAGAATGAATGGGGGTTGGGAGCATCTGTTGGCAGAAATAAAAGCTTCTTCATGCTCGTGTTGGGGGATCATTAGCATAATATCCTTTTCTGTAAGGTGAAAACAGAATAATAATTGGCTTGGCCTTTTCTCTCTGTGTGTTGTAAAACAGTTAGGCATTAATTTGAGAATAACTGTGCAATTATTTTGAAATGCTACAGATCGCCAGGCTGGTGTGGAGGAAAGGTGAGAATGGGGGAAAGTGGAGAGGCGAGGTCATACAGGAGAGAGGGAAATTAGAAAAGCAGCATGGAGGCAGAAGAGTGTAGAAAAGTTAAAGAGGCCATCCCATTAGTTATCAGCCTTATTTGAAGTGGAACCATGCCTGTCGTAGCTTTGATTATCAGCCAATTAAGAGCACATACATATCTGGTAATAATTCACTTCTGTGCACTAATATAGTATTATTTTTTAATCATATTGTAACCAAAACACTGAGTCAAGTCAACTTTGACCCAGAGAAAGATTATGTGTGTTCTTTGCTGTAGGCTTTAGACTACATACCTTTTAACATTTTGCAAGATATCGCTGTGTAGTAGGTCTTTATTGTTGGAGTCCAATTCTGCCAGTAGTGCCATGATTGCAAAAAGGTTAACAGACTGAGGGGCTAGTCATAATGGTAACTAAAACATCTGGTAAGTGGATTTAAAACAGTTTAATACAATCCTACATAAATAGTCATAATATTAACACCACTAACTTCTAAAGTGAATAAAGTGTCTCTAGTTATTTCATTACAAAAGCACCTGTCAGGGGGTGGGATACATTAGACAGCAAGTTAAGTTCTTGAAGCTCATGTGCTGGAAGCAGGAAAAATGAGTGAGCGTAAGGATCTAAGCCACTTTGACAAGGGCCTCACTGTGATGGCTAGGCTACTGAATCAGAGCATCTTCAAAACTGCAGGTCTTGTGGTGTGTTCCAGGTGTGCACTAGTTAGTACCTACCAAAAGTGATCCAAGGAAGGACAACTGGTGAATGGTAATAGGGTCATATGCACCCAAGGCTCACTGATGCATGTGGCTGGTTCAGTCCCACAGAGAAGCTACAGTGGTTTAAAAACTGAATGTTGACCTACTCAATATGAGGCAGGTGATATTAATATAATGACTGATGGTGTATTTTGCAGTGAGCAGTTTCCAGCCTACATGTGTTCATTATAATAAACATGATTAGAGAATAAAGATTTTGTCAAACACTGACAAATAGTAGTAGAACAGATGTCAAAACAGTAAAACTAAAATATATTTTATTACATTGCATTTCTGGTATGTTTTTAATTAATCTGTGCATAGAAAATCACTTTTTTATTGTAAATTGTATTTGGGAGGGCTTAGTTTTAACAAAGCATTTGCAAGTAACCCCACCATGTAGAGGGACCTGTACTTTAGCCAAGCTAGCTCTCACTGTAAATTGTTTACATATTTGAGTGCTATACTGCAATTATCAACAGGATGAATAAGTACATTTTGTAAATATAAACAATGCTGAAAACAAAAAGTTTGTCTTTTACTGTATGGAAAGACTATTCAGGAAAAATCTGTCAGATGTTGCAATGGGAATGCTATGACCAACTGCATCTTCTACTTGTACCTTAACTACCTTAAAAAATCAGCATTTTACCCTGCTAGATAGAGCCCTGCTGTCCCATACTAAATGTCTAGGACATATCTTCAGTAGGGACATTGTTTTGATATTATACAGGAACATTTTCCTTTACAGCCATTTAGCAGTTTGTGTAGATTCAGCTGTTCTCGCCCCCCTCGTGTTTTGCACATGAGGATGCTGTTTTTTATGGTTGATGGTTTGGTCATAACTACATCAAGTGTCTTTTACACACATACACACACAGTCTGTTGTACTGAACTTGTGTGTGTATTACATGGATGCAAACAATACAGTGCAAAATTGCATACAGTGCAATGAAAAATGTTGAATTGATCTGATTTATGTATGAATACAGTATTCCATCAGCAAATCATTGTCGAAAGTAAATCAGCAGAAAAGCAAAGTTGTGCTGATATCATTCAGTAAATATTAGTGCCCTGCCTTTTTCAGTGGGCAGTGGTGGCCTAGTGGTTAGGGCATTGTGCTGGGGACCTGAAGGTTGCAGGTTCAAGTCTCGGCTCAGGCACTACTGAGGTACTCTTGAGCAAGGTACCGTCCCACTACACTGCTCCATGGCTTGGAAGTCGCTTTGGATAAAAGCGTCAGCCAAATGAATAAATGTAAATGTGTTAAATCTGTATGAATTAATAAAAAAAATCTGTATGTTTTCCTAAAATTGTTTTTGTGCGTTATGGTTATTTATCTGTGCATTCTTCAGCAATACAGCTATTTTCACTACAGAGTGCATCAGTGTCTCCAGTTCCAACGACACATAGGGGCAGGAAGCAGACGCAGGCAGATTTGTATGGAGAGTCATGTGATAATTAATGAGGTCATCATTTACTGCCCTTTACATCCTGCTGCTTCCTTTACAGAGAAAAACAATGCTCACTAAACAGTGACACACACGCTCTCTCACAATCACCCATTCACAAAATCACATTCTCACAATCACAAACTTTTTTCCTATCCAGCGACAGACAGGATGAGGAAAATAAAAGGAGTTATTTGGGTGTTGGTGAGAATGGCTGTTTCCTGACTGTGAGGAAACCCTGCAGTATTTCCACACATTTAAATCCTGTCCTAGGACTGTGGGATCTTCTTACCATACATCCTCTACCTGTCTCCACCCCTGAACCTCCCTCTCTTCTCCATCCTCCCATATGCTAAAATCCTAAAAACATATAAAATGAAGGATCACACTGACATTGCTGTTAACTGGTCAGACGGCTATTTACTGATGAAGAGTTTATATTTATATGTCATATGGTCAAAGAGCAGCTGCAAATTTGAGGCACATGCTCAGCAGGAACACCTGAAATGGTTCAGCATGGTCACACTGAATTTTATATATCAGTGATACAGAATTTTCACAGTCCTAGATGGAATTTGTTGGTACATTTTGGGAGTTATTATTGAAATAATATCCAAGGCTAATATTGCAAAAATAATAATTAAAAAACTAAAATATGTCAAATTAATAAAATATTTTGTTGCTGTTTAAAAAAAAAAAAAAAGGATCTCCAGATTTTTTCAATTTTTATTTTGTACATTGTCACTATGAGAGGGCACACCACACATTTGAAAACCTGTCATTCTACCCCTCAGACTGCCTCTGCACAGCCCTGATTATAAGTAATGTGTATTTTCAGTCAGCTATGATATTCAGTTAGCATTGCTAATTGTCATCAGCCCAGCTTACTTGATGAGAATTGTGCTGACCACTGGTATTTTTGGATCAACCCGTTCAACTGAAAAACATTGTGATTTTCTTCAGCTTGGTCATGTAATATAGAGGTGGGGAACTGAGGGCCAGGGTCCAGCAAAATTTGTTGATTTCTCTGCTCTGAAATAACACATAAGCTGATCATTTGTTTAAGGAAACCAGCTCCAACAATTCTGTAAATATTATTTTTGGTAGATGTTGGCAGATGGCTAAAGATCTAGTCTAAAGCCAAAGGGATTAAGAGACTCACAATCATGTCTTAATGCCTTTTAAAATCCCATTTTAAATGCTCAGTCTTTCTATGGATGCTTTTCTATGTCTTTTGTGCATTTCCTCTCTCCCCTCATAAGCACTTGTGTGGACTCCCAGCCTCCCTCCACCCAGTGCTCTTATAATCAATGCTAGCTTGCCTCAACAGCAGAGATCAATGTGTCAGGGTTTCTGCTCTGCACGTGTGGAGGCATGGGGGACTTAGCCAGAGGTTTTGAGTTTGTGTGTTTGTGCGGTGGATTTGTGGCTGTAAGTGTGTGTGTGTATGTGTTTATGAAGTGTGTGTTGGGGTTTAGGCCTGGGGCATGCGTCTGAACGTGCACTCGTGTTTTTGCTGTGTGTGTTTATAGTGGATCAGGGGCTGGTCTTGTCTGTGGCTTACCCATAATCCCGCTCTGATCTAAGTGTTTGATCAGCCGATTGCTGCAGCAGCGGTGTGATCAGCTGAAGCTCTGTAATTTAGAGCTGATGTAGCGACGGTGATCCTTCCCCCTCTTCTGCTGCACAGAGCATCAGCAGTAGTAGTGAAGGCTGCTTACAGGCAATCCTCAACATAAGCGTTCACACTCGTCCACCATCAGCCACAGAGTCCAAACACTCCTGACAGCCTTTTTGGCTTAGGTCTACTGTATTAAAGGGGATCTTTCTAGCAAACTTGATGTGATGCGGTGAGTTTCTTTTGGGTCATTGTTTCTTTCAGTGCATGTTTTTGATTTATTATTAAAGAATTTTTAGTTTGCCTTATGCTGAAATAGTTACTCTTCTTCATCTACATTTATCTAAACAGTGACTGTCTGCAGCAAAAACCCAAGTTAGATTAGAATTAAGGCATTAGAATCAATGCAACCAAATGAAAAAGCAGTGAAAAAAATGTGGATGCTTTGTGTGTAAACAGTAGTTGATGTGTGAGCAGGTTAGAAGAACATGGATTTGGCTTCATAGTTATTTTTTCACGTCCTCCAGTTCAGTTCCATCATCAGCATCTGATTTCATCTCCAATCTGAAATCTTCAAATCTTCAATCTCCAATTATTGATTGAGCCCAAACCAGCGAATTAATGGGAACTATAGGTAACACTGGGCTTCCATAAGGAGAACTCTGAAAATGGTTAAGCCAACACCCTAAAACATAAAAACATAATTGTTTACTGTATTAATGCTATTCCCATTTATTTTATTGTTATTTTAAGTGGGAAAAACTGCCCAGATACACAGAATTTTCTTACGCACATGTGATTTTTGCACAGTACTGTAGTTTCTTCTTATTAATGTATTTTAATTCATTTCAAGTTTAACCAGGACCACATGTCCTAAACTCTCATAAACCTATCATCAACATGTTTCTTGTTCATCTTATTTACAGCTATAGAATGTTTGCAAAAACGTTTTACATGTGTAAAACCTTTTGACCCACTAAGGGCTAATTTTTTCAAAACATTTTAGGTAATTGGACACATATTTCTAATTTTGAATGTTATTAAACAGAACTTCTACTTAATTATCTTAATTAAGGAAAGTTAATAAAGTGGTTTCATATGAAATCTAGAGAACCTCTAATGTACCAAGTCAGAATTGTTCGCAGTGGTAATGATCAGAAGCAGATGTCTGCTACCTCACAAAAAGTGATTACATGTAATGGTTATGAATATGCTGCCTGATGTTAACATTGTTAAATGATAAAAAGTGTCAGAAAAAAATACTGTCCTAGTTATTTTTGTGCCAGAGGTACACAAATTTTAACATAATCGTTAAGGTTAAAATGTCTACCATGAATATGTTTGAAGGTGCCACACATCCACATTCCACGTTAAAGGGTAAAAACTTTCATTACCTAACTTTTTTAGACACACACAATAAATAAATAAAACGCCTCAAACACTGCAATGCAATGATAATGTCAAGTTAGTCAAGTCCACTTTATTTATATAGCACTGTTAATAACTGCTATAACTTATTTCACAAAAGCAGCTTTACAGAATCCAGGTCCGAGACCCCATTGAGCAAGCCATTGGTGACAGAGGCAAGGAAAAACTCCCTAAGCTGGAGGAAGAAACCTTGGGAGGAAGATTCCGAAGGGGAACCCACTTTTCTCTGGGTTCACTAACTAAAGGCACTGAAGATCCCAGTGACATCATTTGTACCCTGAGAGTTTTTACATCCAAGTCAGACATCAAACTACTCTAAATGACATTGTTTACATCTCAGTGATTGAATTATGGAGAATAAGCAGTAGCATATGTGTAATTTGGTGGTTCTGACTATGTAATTGTGAATGTGTGACTATAGGAGTGTTTTGTATGTGGATGTGGGTGTATAAGGTGGTTTGTGGTTGTGTGTGTGTATTTGGGTTGGGGGTAGGGGAACAGGCCTGTGGGAACTACTATCAACATCATATCCTGCTGCTGTGATGTGTGTGATAGGACTTGCACTCTAGGGTGCACTAAATCCTGCCTCCCATCACGATCTCCAAGTTCTTACACTAAAACTTTCAACAGGACACCCATTCCACCACCAATGTGTGACATTGCTGTAAATTTGATCGCCTAGGTCAGTGAACCCACTCTTGCTCAGGGTGAAATGTCAAAAATTGATTCCTACTGTGGCAGCAATGTGTATTGACAGAGCTTGGACCTTTTATGTTGTTGCCATATAACCTCTTGCCCTTTTTTGTGGAATGGGATATAATCGTTAGATTATAAAACTGCACAAGGTCTTATCTTTGCTTCGGATTAACAAAGAGATGCCCTCGCTCTCTTGCTTTCCCTTTCTGCTCTCTCTCTCTCTCTCTCTCTCTCTCTCTCTCTCTCTCACACGTTCTCTCTCTCTCTCTCTCTCTCTCTCTGTGAAAAGTATCCTGTTTTTTGGCTAAGATAAAGCACTGTATGTGTCCTGCAGGTCCATAGATATATGACAGACTCTCTCTCTGGTCAAGGTTAGAGTTTTTCTCTGTTTAATGACTCTCTCTGCGAACCCAAGGTTAGAGAGAAACGTGCTCTACAGCTTGCGAGTGCACCTTTTGATAGCTCCAGATTCAAGCTAAGAATTATGTGTCTTTAGGGACTGCTAGTACAGTCTATGTTCATATGCACATAAACAGAGTGCCTTGATTTGCTCCGACCGCTGTGTTGTGCTTTGCAGCCATAAGAAGAGCGTGTATCTTCTTGTTAAGTATGCCACTGGCCCACTTATAACTTAAATGACTAGTTTAGTTAACCTCTCTGTTCAAGTCCAGCATATCATTATGGCAACAACAGAGCACTGCATAATTCCACTGGCATTAACATCCGTCATCTTCCCACTCCAGCTATAAATACAACTGACAGCAGAAGTCGACACATGCACACACACACTCACACACACACTGCACACACACATTTCAGTGGGAGAGAGTGAGTCGGGTTTCAGAGGTGAAGCACTCTGATAGTCCAGCAGATGAAATATTTGCTGACTTCCCTCACCTAAGGGACTGCTGTTCTGATGGAGGCACTTATATGTGGCCCCATTAGTCTCTGAGGATTTTCTCTAGCCCACTTTTCACCCGATCCGTGCCAATTAAGCAGCCGAATTATGTATAATAGTGGGAGTGACTCGCGTTTGCCAGAGCAGGAACGAATAGGCCTGCATGACAGAGGGAGACTGTTGAATAATTAGAGTGAATTTTCAGAGCCCTGGAAGCTCAATCATATTCTGCCATATGCTAACTATTTTTAACCTAATCTCTCTCTCTCTCTCTCTCTCTTCTCTCTGCATAACCTGCTCTGTTTTAAGTAAATTCACAAAGCATCTTAAAGAAACTGAGAATATTTAAGTACCAGGACTAAGGCACTGCTATGGTCGACAAAAGTAAGGTTGAAGTCTCGTAATCCAAATATTACCATCAACCACCTCCACCCCTGCCACCCCCAAAAAACAGTTTACAGATGTATAGATGTCTAAAAGAAAGAACTAAGCAAAAAGTGTAACACCTATTAGTGGATACACAAACACGCAAAATTCTGATTCCAGATGGACAAAAACAAATACCTAATGCTAAGGAGCATCATGCTAATGCATCAGGATAGTAACATGTGATTGGCTCCTGTCATTTAAAGAGCAATGTCACATTTGTCCCCCTTTGCCTCTGTAAATATACAAGCCAATTTATGTTGTCATAAAGTCTAATGGATTGATTAAATCTGTATTGATCTGAGCAAGAATAAACTGTAGTTAATCCATAGATAGTAGACACCAATCTTTAGCAGTATAAAAGGTCTCTACTCAAAAATGGCAGAGCAGACTGTGCAGCTTCAGAGTGGGCCTGCCATAACATATGCCCATATCCGTCCATACTGTATCAGACACTGCACTGCCAAAAACCAAAACAATTAATTTGCCTTACTAACTTACAGCAGATTGAACCATCTGTGTGTAAAATAAATAAAGTTTGGCGAGGGTTACAAAAGTAGGGAGAGAGAGAGAGAGAGCATGAGAGAAATAGTCCCTAGGCCCCAGCTCCTTCTGATCAGCCCCTCGTCAGTTCTCTCGATGCCCTCCACTATCTCAGGCTTTAATAATTCATGCTGTGCTGATGCCGGGTGTTTATTTTTAGTGATGAGAAGATTGATGAGCCGTTCATATCACTCTTAACCACCAGCTAATGAACTAATTAGCAGGTCTAAATGAAGCCGCACACTGGATAACACAGCAGCACCAGCAGTAATAGTTGTGTGTATCTGCCGCAATACACCTCTCTCTAACAGGAGACCTTTAGTACCGATATCAAAGGCAGAAATCAACCATAGTGTTGCAATAAACTGCAGAACTAATGATGGATTAATGCTGGAAATTCTTATAGTATAAACACATGCTTCATCTGGGTTAAAACTTAGGCTGTTATCATGTTTGAATGAAATTTATAAACATTGTGTGTAAAAAAAAAGGTTGATGTGATATTTAACCAGTTAGCCAGTTTAATCTGCTTCCAACATTACAGTGTAAAAGATTTGTCAGTAATTCGTGCTTATACCAATACCAATCATATGGAAATTAATCTGCAAAACTGACCAGTTTTAATTCATTGTATGTGTGATGTTAAGATAACAAACCTATTTCACCTGTTCACTTATTAACCCTAAAGGAGTGTAGCCCAATCATTCACTGCAGGTTTAAGGAATATTTTAGACCACGTTGTTTTTTAAATGGTGGGCACCTCTGGGCAACCAATCAGAAGGGAGGCTATTTACATATATCAGGCACACTATATCAGTATTAGCATTCCATAGGTTGTTAAATGGTCATATAAATATAATATATGAATGTATTGGGTGCATAAACCCACACAAAGTAGATTAAATTAAGTTGGCTTCAAAGAAAGAAACATACAAACGAGAAAAATGATCTGATATGGCCTTTTAATACTTACTTAGACATAATTTGTTTAAAACATTACTACTAATAAATGGTCACTGTGAGATGTGCGTATTCCTCTGCTTGGAGATAAATTGAGGAGGCGTAGGAAGGTGGAAAAAGTGTGACGGATTGATGACAGGATGAGTGAGAACAGGTGAGTGAACTCCAGTGTCCTCTCATGCCCTGAACATGTGCACAACATTGAACAGAACATTTATCAGATTACTGTCTCCAGCTCGTTTCTTCTCAACCGAGCAGGAACAGGATTTCTCCTCTTCAACACCTCATCTCCTTCTAAATAATCTGAAACCGGTAGCCTCCCATCAGACCTCTACCTCTGGCTGACTTTGACCTGCTGCTCTGCTGGGTGAAAGGTCGCATGTCCTTGTTTTAGAGAGCTGATTGGGCCGTGTTCTAATTACTGGTTTACCATTGACATAACACCTTGCTCTTTCCTTTTTCTCCTTCTCGTGAACAGCACTCATATTGGTAGCCTTGCACACATCATTTTGCCTTCCCCCATTCACTGATTGCCTGTAGAGGCTGTAGTAACGAGATGTCAGCCCACTGTGAATTCTAATTTAGCACAGGCCAGTCCTTGCTAGGTATTTGTACCATCCTACAGGGTCTTCAGCCCAGGGGAGAGGCCTTGCAGCAGCTTCACCACAGCACCTCAGCTGATTATGACTGAATTACCTTGTTTTCTCCTCACTCTGGCTGTTTTTAGCACTCTGACACCAACATTAGAAGGCAGACTCCCACATGGCTACTGCAACCTAAAAGTTAATAATCCTTTTAATTAATGGTTAAAGCCAATATTGAGCACAAAGTATGAAGGATTACAGCCTAAATGAGCAGCATCAATTAGGCTACACTTTAAGTGTTGATTTGAGAATCCTGGCACTGTAATGAGTCATAAAAACCAGAGAGCTGTTAGGGGAGGTTGCAGAAATGTTAGTTTGTGTATTAACAGCCGTGCTGTGTGTGCATCAGGGGTAGATTTGAATTGGGTGGTCCCCCTGGAGTGTGCCTCTCCAGCTGGTCTTGCTTGAACCTGGTGCTGTGTGCTATGCGAGCACTTTGTCAATGCTATCTGCATTCATCTAGCATCCTTATCAATAAACACACCCTCAACAATTAGGCAAATATGAGGGGGAACAAAACCGAGAGCCAAGGAATAAATGCCAGACGTACATTTTAATCACTGACACCGTTAATCAATGAAATGCCTTCATATCTTTTAATTAAAGTTTTATTAGAGGAAATGTGTTGGGATATTCTTTTGATGCTGATTTTACATTAATGGCAACTGGAGGGTTTGGGGAATGGCAGTGGCAGATGCTGCTGGTCAGTCATGCTGGGCCTCCTTGCATCTGTAATTGCATTTTCTCACCTACAGAGGGTGGTGGAGGAATCCCCGTTAAAAGCAAGTCTCTGCCTAACAATTATTGTCGAGCAAATTACCAGGTAGGCAATATATAAGCTGTCAGGAGAGGTTAGCAAGAAAAAGTGTAAGGAAATGGACCATTCAGCCATTCATCATGGCTGTATTTGCTGGGTCTAAATTGAAAAAATGTCATTCTATCTGCTGGAATTAGAGGATGTTACAGCTTAGCTCATCACAGTGTGCTGAAAATGAGGGGGAAAAACAGCGTAATGAATACTCTTTTTCCTCTTCTCAGTACCAATCTGTCAAAGATCAAATTAAATCTAAAATGTATGTTTCTACAGTATGGTCCTCTGCAATTATACACATGTGGAGTACAGAGACCTTTACTGTAAAAAAAATGCTGTTGAGGAATCCCTCAGTAGCTTCCCAGTGTTTCACTAAAAAACAGTTTTGTACTCACATGAGAGCTGTACTCTACCATCTGCTTGATTCTCTGCATGGTGCACACATGTATGCTCTCTCTCACTGACTTTTTCAGATGATCGCATGCACATGCCCACTTAAATACAGGGGCAACACAGAGACAAAAATATGTTCACTCATGAGTAAGTGCATTATATTTACACACACTCTGGTTTTCATTTGGCAGCATGATGTCCAGTGTAGAGAATGTCTCTGAATAACAGTATTCAGATTTTCTAACAAAATTAAATACCTGTATCTGCAGTCATGGGTCTTGGAATTTGTTAGAACTGAAATTATTGTTTTTGAACAGGGGGGACACGAAGCAGTGAAAGGCTTTGATAAAACTCAATTACACGATTCAACACAAACTATTTATAGTTACTCCTGTAAAGACATGAGGAAAAGGCTCTGCAAGCCACCAGCTTAGACAATAATGCACATTGCACTTTATTACTGCTAAAACTATTACCGGATCCATTCTCTGAATATGTAATATGTATATGGTTTTATTACTCAGTATTTTATTACATAGTAAGTTAGTGTTGTCATTTTTTGGCAACGGTGGACTAGCAAAGTAAGAATTTCAATGGACAGTGTAACTCCACATGACAATAAACTATTGAATTTCTTTTCTAAACCATGTTGTAAATGTAAGAGAAGAACTTACTCTTTTGAATAAATAATAAACATTCTCAGCCTTTAAAAACAAACAAACAAAAAAATTACTATATTAAGTATATGAACAGTAGGCCTCACTTAGTCCATGTTCATAACCAAGCATTAAGGTAAGGACATTACATTACGATTATATTAAGTTGAATATTAAACATTAGACCCCAGTGGCAGTTCTAGCTTATATGGTGCCCTAGCGAGGTAGCTATACTTTTGTCCTGTAAAGTATTGGAGTAACTGACATTGCAAATTATATGATATTATATTAATAACAATAGTAATCATAATAGTAATCAAAATAATCTGTGATTATACACTACATAGCTTGTTGTTGGTATTAGAAGCATATAACAACCTGTTGGCTTGATTTCTGCTTGCTATTGGAAGTAAACTATGATAGCTTGGTATCTACTTAACTAACTTCCCATGTGAGTGGAATGCATGTTTTTTTTTTATCACCAAATCAGTATACTCTAGGGGGAAAAAATTATGGCTTCACTGACTTATCAATAGAATTGTACAAAGGCAAATGCTGTTCCACATTAATATTACAGTATTGTAGGCTCAACTGGATCAGTGGTTCTTACACTGTGTGCTGTCACACCCTGATGTGCCTTTGGAGCTGGCCAGCTGTGCCTTGGTATTAGTCTTGTTAAGGATGAGGAAAAGCTAGAATAGCTAATAACCAAAGAACCCTCTTCTTCATCAACCTCTTCAACTTGCTCTAGTGAAGTGGCTTCTGTAGCTAGCTACCACCAGAGATGCACACAGTGACAAGCCTCTTTACCACTCTCCCTCTCTTACTTAAAATGCACACCATACCAAGTTGTGTGAAGCAGATTTGCTATTTGAATGACATACTCATGACCCAAAACATATTGGTGGTTTTGATGAATAGATCAGGGGCTTTTTAAAATGTTATTTTTTTGTAAAATAAAAAAAAAACTATTAATGATAGATAGAACTATGCGTGTGAAAGCCTTTGTATTGGTAACAAGCTTTTCAGAACCGCAACCAATTTTATTTGTGTATGTTGTATATCTGTATTTCAGCAAAATACAGTGTCGTATGATGTATTACATACGTTTTATTAGAGACTTTACATAAACAGAAAACAGAAAACAGAAACCTCCTCTGGCTGTTATCAGTGGCGTGCACTTCCGAGACAGACAGGCATTCTACGGCAAGCATGCCTTTTCCGGCATAACGCCGGAACTACATAAAATATTCTGGGCTGTAGACTCGGACACCAGAACTTACCCCCACCCCATCTTGTAAGGCCTACTGCTGTGGGGCAGACAGCAGCTTCCTACTACCTTGCCGCTCCTGGCAAGATGCTGCCCTGGGTGACTACCAATGTAGTTAAATCCTGCAGTTAGAGCCATAATTACTGTGCCTTTGGTCTGACAAATAAGGAAGTCTGCTACCGGTAAAGCGGCCAGTAGTAATAAACGTTCTGAAACATTGTTGGTTATGTAGGCTATTTTTCTGAGTATTTTAATTAAACATTTTTTAAACAACATTTTCACTCAAATTACATTTATGAGAAATGACATTAGACTTATAACACTTCCGAATTTTGGATTAGACACAAAAGTATCACGGAAAGAGAGCAGAACTTCCTGTGTTGATGGAGGCCGGATGTACTGAGATGTAGTCTTCCATACCTGACCATGATAGGTTTACTTTTTCCAGGTGGGTGGAGGAGTGTATGTTGTCGCTAGCTCTTTTCTTTCTACTAGAGTCTGGAATTCTTTAGGCCGGACCGAGGCCTTGTGCTTTGAACAGGCTGTGGGTGAGGGCTCCTCCCACCTCATGTGTACGGCGTCACAAACACTGGCCTTGCGCTGTGAAACCGCTGCGCCAGCTTCGGGTCAGCAGCAGACACTTTAACCCCCCCATGCGCTATCACTGCCGGCTCGGGTTTCGGTCGCAGAAGTCCGTTTTATGGTTGTTTTCCCGGGAATCGCCCCATTTTGTCGTTTAATGGCGGCTCAGAGTGCTGGCGCTGAAATGGCGCCCGGGGGAGCAGCGCGCGAGCGGCTGAATCTGCCCACCTATTAAGCAGCCTCCATTCAATTAGAATGCATGGAAACCTGACGCGCCATAACTCACAGCTCTCCACGCCTACATAAAGCATGTCTGAGGCACAGACACCGCACTAAAAACGCTGAGCCAATCTGACGCGCACTTTTATTGGAAGCTAATTACATTCTTGATGGGGTTTTTTTTTTTTGGAGGGGGGGGTGGGGTGGTGGGGGTGTCCGGAGACCAAAGCTGGATTAGTGTCTCCGTATGACGGGAGAGCGGAGAGTGTCGCCCCTGGTCACCACGGCAAATGTGGATGGATGCAGAGTGTGGAAGAGCACGAGGGAAGGAGAGCAGCCAGTGCAGCCAGTCTCTCTCTCTCTCTCTCTCTCTCTCTCTCTCTGCTGCCATCAATTAGGCCGCGTCTCAGACCAGCACTCCCATATTTCCATGTCTAATAAATTATGCTGCATATCAGAAATGGCGCGGATACCTATTTAAAAAACAGGATTGTGTCGAGGCGGCCCATAAATATGAAATATGAAAGGCAACAAATTGAGACAGTCAATAAAGTGTGAGATTTGTTATAGGGCTAAATGCTACGTGGGGAAAGGTGAGGCGCACTATCAGGAATTATGATGATAGAAATGGACTTTGATTGGTGTTTAATTTTTCGCTGTTGTACAGGCCTGGAAACAGCAGGCAGGTTCTATTTACTGTATGATTAATAACAAGCCTGCTGCGCTTCTGCAAAATGAAGACATTACTTCTAATTTGACTTTTATTGTAAAAATCACCTTTTTCCTACATTGAGATTGCATTCATTTATTTCATATTATTGCTTAAATGCTCCCTCCTGGTTTTAATTTAAAAAGCAAAAAAAAAAAAATCACTGTTTCCCCCTCATTTTTTAACAACAAGCCCAGTGTGTCTTGTGAAAGGCTTCTTGTTCAGAATAATTTCCGAATCACCTCATTAATTTGCCTCAGTCCCTTCGTTTATATCATTATTGCTGTGCTCTGCATTTTTTAAAATCTTTTTTTTTTTATCTGTGTAATATCCTTGTCCCTCTCTTGTTTTGACCTCCCAATGGTTTCTGACCTCCCACATTTTTAATTGCTCGTTACATAAATCTGTCCCAAAAGCCTGAAATAAAGACTTTTATTGGCCACTCACATGAGCCCATGAAAGGCCTGCACACTGACACTGACATGATCCAGACCAGGTCCATTTGTTTAGAATTAGTGTGACCATTCCTTGGTCCATGTGAATGTGTGTGAGTGACCCACAGAACAGTTAGTCGATCACAGAGAGATGGATTTTCTCTGCTCCTGGCCGATCCCTAAGCTTTTAGCAGGTGAGGCCTACCGCGGTGACCAGCAAAGCGTTGTCAGGCCTTCTCACGCACTGGGGTCGTGAGGGGTCACCAACGCTGCAGGTCCTGACACCATGACAGATTAAGGGGATGGAGCTCAGTTGATGTGTGTGTGTGTGCGCGCGCAAAGGAGAACCCACAGTCTGCATTAGTTCACTCTTCACTAGCCTGCTCTCGTACCCACTACGGTGTGTGTGTGTGTGTGTGTGTGTGACAGACTCGTAAAGCTCCATGATGGATTCAGACTGAGACACGCCAGATTGGCCCAGAGTGTGGGAGGAGTGGGGCCAGATCAAGCAGGTTTCCGTAGCAACTGCTGCCACAGCCCCCATTTTACACAGAGGTGCTCTGACAAGACATGCCTGCACCTTTCCACTTAGCGCCTTGGGCTGATTGTGTGTGTGTGACTGTGTCTGTGTGTGGCCCTCTGTGCATGAATGAAGGTTTATGTCTTTTATTATTTGAACTTTTCTCTTTCACTTAATAACATCACATTAAAATCTTCTGTTATTGTCTGAACCCCCTTCAACCATTATTAGATTTTTTTCTGTTGTACCTGTTTAATAGATTTTCCCTTCTCTAGGACTTTTATGTGCGTGTTTCATGTGTGTGCCACCTCCCAGGCTCTGTGCCCTCAGGGTCAGTCTTTATAGAAGGCCTGTGTTCCTCATAATTTGTTTATGAGCCTGTCAAAGTCAACACTCACTTCATTTTCAGGATAATAGCACTTGGACGAGTGGAAGCTAAATGGCTTTTTTACCGGCCTCCGGGCCGGGTCATTCTGATTGGTTCATTAGTGCGTTATAAAGGTTTTGCCCAATCCACTGATTGTTTTGAACCACAATGTCAACAAATAGGTCTGCTCCACAGTCATTGGCAGGTTTATTTTTCAGTGGGACATTTTAATTGTTTTGAATTAGTAATATAACATTTTTGTCGCTTCTGTATTTTTTTTCAGACTGCTCATGTGTTTATTCATAAAGTGTTGAAGGGGCCGGGCTTTTCACAGAGCCACCCGGAGCAGTCTGGCTGCGTTCGGCTTGGCTCATATCTGGGGAGAGAAAATTAATGCGTATTAATGGAGCCTATAAAGGCGACTAATTGAGCATTCCGGAACTCACAGAGTTGGGCATCTGCTACTGACATTCTACAGCACTGGGCCTGCAGCAGTTCTCTCTCTCTCTCTCTCTCTCTCTCTCTCTCTTTCTCTCGCTCTCTTCCCCTTTCTTTCTCCCTCTCTCTCACTGTGACACGTGGTCAGGCTGTTAAAAACGTGAGGGGCAGGAGGGGTCATTACCGAGACAGCCATGTTAATGACACCTTATCTTTCAAACGAGCCCTCAGAGCCACCAGTGACTGATCTTCACTCTGTGAGGCCGCTCTGCTCTTTAAGTGGCTGGGAGTACAGGTCCAGATAGGATTAGTGTGTACTCCGCACCATATGTGTAATCATATCAGATGTGTTCTGTCTGAGTACTCCCGCAATCTTTGAGAGTTTCACAGTAATGCAGAGATAGACAGACACTCGGTGTGCTAGCATGTGAAGTGCAGCTTTGCCGAACATTCCTATTACATGTCTTGCCTGCCTGTCTCCCCCGTCTCCCCAGATGTCTCCTGAAAACCCATGTCTGAGTGTACGCTGGGAGGGCTGTGTCTGGGTGTATGTATGCGTATTTGTGCTCGCTAGGTGTCGGCTGTCTGTGTGTGTTCGTACACCCCACAGTGTTGAACAGAAAGGTCATGCGTCTGCCATTATGAAAGTGCTTTTAATCAGCCTGCGCTGGCACAGATTAAACAGCTAGAAGCACACAGAGTGTAAATCCAGCTGACCTTGGGGACAAGAGAGGAACTGCACATCTGTAAACCAATCATCGCTCGGCTACCCCTGTCATCCATGCTCTTGCACCCATACACTACTGCCTCCAAGCTTCAATTGACGTCTACACACAAACGCACACTGCCACAAAACTGCCACTCAGATGCTAAGCAGAAGCTCAGACACCCAGAAAGGGGGAGAAAGAGGGGGACAGTTTTAGAATTAAGGCCTGGTCTGCTTTTCATTTTTCACCCCACAGCTCATTTGATTCCAATCACACCTAATAGAAAAAACATGGAAGGCAGTGAATTTCTCAGCAAATTATGTCAGTTACTTTCCACACATACACACACACACATGCTTGCCAGGTGACGTCTCTACTTTCTGGGTTATTTTCTCTTTTCACTCAACCAAGCTGGAATATAATGAATTTATCATATCGATCGGCTTGATGATTCACTTGGTGATGTCGCTATTATTATGCCTGAGTATTTCTAGTTTGCAGTTAAAGACACATTTTATAGCTCCTGAGGGGCTGCTTTATGTCGATATGTGAGAATAGCCCCCCCCCCAACCCTCAGCCGAGGCTCAGAGACATGAAGACTCGTATAGAAAAGGAGTGGAGTATCTGATCTAGAAAATCCACTATACACAGGTAGATTATGGTGATTTATAGTACTTTGCATTATGAAAAACCATAAATACACTAATGTACGAACAGGCAGTAGGAGGATTTGTGGCTGAGCTGCGGATTGTTGTATTTGTTACTCATTGGGAATGATGCCAGTACTGGAGGTGAATGAAGATGTAGAAAGCATTTTACAGCTCATTTTTATCTCATGGTGAAAATTTATGTGGAGTGCATCCAAGCGCAATATGTGAACATGACCTTTTGGCCTTTTTTTTTTTTGTCGTAAACAAACGTCAGGTGGACTGTGTATCTCATGGCTGCACTGGCACTTTGGTGCAGTTTTGCAGCTTTCTCTCTGACTAACAAAGGCCACATCACTAGAGGGCTGCAGTGATGTGAGAAAATGCCTAATAATCTGCCATTACGGCACACAAAGTGGTGTGTTTTCCAGTGTAAAAAAAGGCCTTAGCATTAGCTTGTAGAACGTATTATGTTTCTTTCACACATAAAAGCTTTTTACAGGTTTTTACAGCAGAATGGTTTAAAACACTCATCTGATTTCTTCACTAATAGGTAGATGGACAAGCAAAATTTCAGGTTTCCACATCCTACTACATTTATTTTGCATCCATCTTGCAGGTTACATTTTGCACATTAAAGCACTCAATAATATCCACCTCTTCGAGTCGGGGTGTTTGTATACCATTGGCTCTCACAGACGCCTGTTTGATTGAGAGTGGAAGGAGGACTATAATTCTGCCCATCTCAGCATTCTCAGCATTTCTCTCCCCTCTGTCTCTCTCTCTCTCTCTCTCGCTCTCTCTGGCAGAGAGCACAGATCAGTGCTCTTATAGATCGGCCCTCAAAATCAATGCTGTGAATACTAATGACCTTTAAATCTCTGAATGCCCACAAACAAAGCAGGAACATGTCCATTTTGTCCAACAGCCAGAGAGCAGAGCTGGCTGCTTTCTATACAAGCTGCACTGACATACACTAATGCAACCCAGCTGGCCAATCCAAAGTCTAATCTCACCCATTATGAGTGAAACGGTATAATTGCTCTCAAAAAAGGTATTTCTGTGTTGTTACACTACGGCTGAGTAACATAATATCTACATGGTAATATTTCAGAGAATTGCTCATTAATAACGTTAGTAAATGTTAACTGGTAGGTAATGAAACATATCTGTGCACTGCTGTGTGTGTGCATTTCATGCTGCATATGGGGGTGTCAGTGTTGCTGTAGCTTTCTTCTGCCCATGCTGTCAGAATGCAGAACGCCTACTCAAAGCTTGTCAGCGGCGTCGGGCAGAGCCTGTAAAAACCTTTTTCCTCTTTCTCTAACAACTGCACAGTACACACAGACACACACATATACACACTCTTCCCTTTCACTCACACATGCACACGTACACATAGCACCGTAGGTGCCCACTTTCCTGACAGGATGTGGTGCTGGCACAAATTGTAATTCATAAAGGTTAAGGGGGTCAATGCCTTTTATTACCAGTCTGAGTGCATGCAGCTTGATAGGAGCCACATGCAAATGCAACGTCTCAAGATGTTCACTCAGCAAAGGGGGGGGGGGTCGAGGGGGGGGGTCTACAGTGGAGATAGGTAGATATAATGCAGAAAAAATACAGATTGAATGCTCCTGTTTTTTTTAGACCCTGTAGGTTTGATCTGTAACAACTCTTAATGATACATCACTGACTCAAGGCAGATAACTATCATAGGTGCTAACACAAGTGTGATTTTTTGCAACATGTGGGGTTTTTTTTGGGGGGGGGCATCAGTGTTCTGTAAACAGGCACTAAGATACCCAATAGTCCTATCCTCTCCACGAGAACCCATGACCCACACTTCTGAGTGGGCAGTGGGAACATTAGACTCTTTCACCCCCTCTGGTGGTAAGAGAGCACAAAGATCATTGCACACCTACATGAATCCTGAAGGTTCAGATTACAAAACAGCACTGCCTGTGTGTGTATGTATATATACATATATGTTTATACACATACACAAATTAAATGAACACAACAAATAAAGCATGGTCTAGCAAAAATGAAAACACCCAAGTATATTTTATTCTCTAGTCATTTCGATGGCGTGGATTTGAATCCCACCGCTGCCACATGCTTTGTGGGCAGTGGTGGCCTAGTGGTTAGGACGCTGCCTTTGGGACCTGAAGGTCACAGATTTGAGCCCGGGGACTACTGAGGTACCATTGAGCAAGGTACCGTACACTGCTCCCCAGGCGCTGTTGGGAGCTGCCCGGTGCTGCACGTGTGATGGGTTAAATGCAGAGGTCACATTTTGTTGTGGTGCTTGAGTGTGTTCACAATGACAAAGAGTTACTTTCACTTCTTCTGGAATGTAAAAGCTATCCGCTGCACAAACCAGTAACAAACATTCATTTTGTTCATTTTTATCATATCACAGTAAGTCAGCCTTGCATTAATGTTCACTGACTCTCCAACCCATCTGGTGATCGAGAAGCTACTGTATGAGTGTGAGGAACTCTGCTGCAGTGTGTAAGGCTATGCCATGCCTGGCTATGTTCAACTGTGCAGATGAACACATCTGAGGAAGCAGCAGGGGGATTCTGCCACTGCAGGCACCAGCAGGCTCACAGCACTCATTAGCTTTACCTTCGCATGGCCCACAGCTCTGGCAAGCCATTCATCACCCTCAGCTGCACAAATAGTGCACCTTTACAACAGAGAGACGAAAAGTCTGGAAACAGGCACGGTGGGAGCACAGGGTTCACATATTGAAAGTGGTGAAGGAAAATGCTTTGGTGCTATGGTGTGAGTTGATAAAGGTCAGGTGTTAGAAGCCGAACACTCTTGCTGTTACTGCTACAAATTTTCAACATTGTAGTCTTCCTTTTTGGCCGTGAATGGCTCGTTCTCCTTTCAATAAAGTTTCACTTGTTCATCCGGGTGAGTTTTGCAGGCACTCTGCGCAGGCGCAGTGTGTCCAACCGCTTCGACCTCCGGCTCCGGTAAGTACTGGAGAAGCGGCTCTTTAGCGGCTATTAATCCCATTTCATCCTTCATCTACAGCAATTTCTCGTCAGTGTTAATACCGTCACTTTTGTCAGTGGCGGTGTTTGTTATTTTAAACAGGTTCATTTCTAAACATGCGTGTGAATTTCTTAGTTGACCTTAGTTTTGTCTTGTCTCTGTAGACAGTCCCCGGCTGCTGCTAATCCCGCAATAACCGGTGAAACGGAAAAAAACCTTCATAATGTACGCCTGTGCGAAATTCGTCTCCACGCCCGCCCTGGTGAGTTATTTGCTCTGTATACCCTTTTAGTCACCTGAAATGATGTGTTTTTGAGCGTGTATTTTTGGGGCCTTCTTCTGAACTTGAACTAGCTAAGCTGCTAGTGTCGTTGCTAGCAAATCCGTCATTCATTCATTTATGGACTTCTGCTTACCAACTGTGCTATCATGTCCTGTCTATTGTATTATCCTGTATGTGTTGTTGTATTTGTGCTGTAAACGCTAGGGTTTAAAGTTAGATAAATAAGCCGTTACTTTAAGGTCAAATTCCAGCTGGTAGGTTAGCTGGCTAGTAGCTTACCTGCATTAAACGTTACTCCTCTGTCTCCGAATCCTGCTGCATGATTGTTATTACAGTCATGTTCACCTTGTCTTAGTTTAAAGCTATCAACACACAAACTGCACCTCTTACATTACCTGCTGTTTTTTGTGAGAAGTTACGTGGTGAATGGATATTTTAATATTATTTTGCAAATTGTTTAGCCAGATTTGGTAACCTTTTTTGTACCTAAGTGGGCGCACAAGCAAGTCTTGCAGACATTTTCAAAAGCCCAACTCCAAGTAAACTATGCACATGAAACATATTTGTCTGTGTGTTCCACCAATTTGAAAGTCACACTCCTGGTCACCTGATGCACTTTGAAATGTAACTTTTGGACCTCAACCTGCCTTGTTCCTGCACCAATGCCCTTCAAATGACTTTTTCTGCTGAAGAGTAATGTTATTTTTTTTAAAACCTTCAATGTGTGTATGAGGACTTGTCTGTTGCTTTAATGGTAAGTGAGAGAATTTATTATTGTGTTTTAGGTCCGCTCTGGATCCCGGGCTTTGTATAGACCTGTTTCTGCTGCTGTACTGTCTAGACCAGAGGTCAAAACAGAGGTGAGTAGACTGCTAAGGAGCAGCCCTCTTCTTACAGTTCTGTCAGCTTGAACAGATGACCCTCTTTGCATTGTCCACTGTCTTATTTGAAGTATTTCATGGTCACAGAAAGTGGGAAAACATCATGTATTTCTTAAAAATATTGTTTATCTTATTTTTTTGTTTGTTTAAGTTTTATAAATAATGGTTTAATTCAAAGTAAAACAGTCATGAGTATGTTAGTTTGTTCATTGTTACTTTTCATCACAGGGGGATAGTCTGACACTATAAAGGGCAAATGACTTAAAAGGTCTGCAAAGTTGGAGTTTTGACTCTTTAGATGTTGCATTTATTCCCTTGTTCTGTATTTATGATACATTTCATTTGTATCCAATTAAAAGCAATATTTTGCTGACTTTTGATCATGCAGACTAAAAATCTACACCTGGGTCCAGGGTGGTGTTAAGTACAGTCACCATGTTCAGTTTTTAGATGGTATTATTATTATTATTATTATTATTATTATTATTATTATTATTAATATTATTGTAAGCCAGAGAAACATTTAAACTCAATTTGGTTCTGATATGCATGTGAAAATTATCCATGGTATTCGACCATACATATTTCTTCATAGATATCTGAAGGCTTAAGAAAAGGACTTTAAGATATGGCTGACATTAGAAGAGGGTGAATACTTTGAAGGAAGACCCATGGCTTCTGCCAGTGCAGCAATATGTTTTCAAATGCAGGCTAATTTCTGTATTATACTTAAAAGGCTGTTGCGTCTGATATACATTAAGAACATTTAGATGATCTGTATTGAGAACGCCACAATGTTGTCTCCAAAGAATTTAAAGCATGTTACCATTGAGAAAATAATCTGAACTTGCAAATACAAGCTAGCTTCTAAAATGCCCAAATCATATAGAAACAAGCTTTTTAGATTTTGTAAGGTTTGAGCAGAATCATATACATGGTCTATGAAGTTACTGCGACTCCCTCTGTCATCAGAAGACGGCTTTTCCCTCAAAGCTTTATGGGTGCTAAAGAGACAGAGGTGGTAAAACGGTTAACATTTACTAGTAGAGCTATAATAGATTATAATCCCTTAAAATACTAATTGTGTGAACTTTTTCCTCTTGTTTTATACTAAATGACCTCTTGTTCCTGTAGTTTCAAAAACTGAATGGGTTCCTAAAACGCATTATTCACCTCTTCTCTGTAGGCCACTGCTGCTCTCCTGCCCCAGTCACCCCTCACCCAGGTGTGTCTGCGAGGTTTCCAGACCAGTGCAGTGAGCCGGGACATCGACACTGCTGCCAAGTTCATTGGAGCTGGAGCTGCCACTGTTGGAGTGGCTGGATCCGGTGCTGGAATTGGGACTGTGTTCGGCAGTCTTATCATTGGATATGCCAGGTAAGAGGAATTAGAAATATCAACTGATCTGAATTTTTTTCTGACCTTGTTGTAGCTAAAACTGATTAATGTATGTGTGAAGTGTACTCATGCAGTTGGATAGTGTGGTAATTTGTCCATTCTGTCTACTTTGTAGGAACCCGTCTCTGAAGCAGCAGCTCTTCTCATATGCGATTCTGGGGTTTGCTCTGTCTGAAGCCATGGGGCTCTTCTGTTTGATGGTTGCTTTCCTTATCCTGTTCGCTATGTAAAAAAAAAAACTGCTAACAGTGGAAAAATATGCTGTACTCAATTGTGACTTTACCATTGCTACCGAAAGTGTCTGCTCTTAATGTCCATGTAAAAAAAAGTGCATTTTGAAGTTCATTCTGTCAAAATGATGTATTATACAAATGTAAGCAATTACAAAATTAAAACGTATTTGAACTATTTAAAAGACAACTGTAATTTTTGTACTAGAGCAATCATGTCTCTCCTCCTCCTTCCCACCAAAAGACAATGGCAGCAGTTCCAATGGTGCTCACCAGAATGTCAACCTGAAAGATTCATAGGGAAACACAGAGCTAGACAGCACTTTCTGTACTTCACAATTGAGAAACTGTATTAGATTTGGGTCCACTAATTTCCAGAAGTTCAAGTGCTGTTGCGTAGCGAAAATGTACGTAGGTTGTAACTGGTTAAAAGCCAATACACTTTGCTTTTGTAAATTGCATTAAATAAATATAGATATGTTTACTGGACATGAATGTTGTCTGACTTTGTTTCCTCCTGATTTAATTCTACTCGTTATCACAGGTGTAACTCGCGCTCTCTGTGGGTTCCTCTGATCCACCGATCAGAAACGGATGTGGGCTTACAGTGAAGAAAAAAAGCGTATACAGTAGTATTACGTGCCATACGTCAGATACGACCATCTTGTACTTACTGCATTACGCCTGTAGTTGTTGTATAAATGCAATAGCGGTCCTTCCACAGCCAGTAGTTTACTCAACAACGACTCCCGGCTTTGACTGCAGCCCGCCATAGTTAATGTGGGTATCAGTGGGTGGGGGGGGGGTGTCATCGAGCGAAGCCTCGCGAGAGTAGCAGTGCAGAGGGCTTTGGCAGGGTTGTGCCCGCGGGTGAGTGACTCCCTCCATTCACACTTAGTAAACAAAGACACCGCTCGGGTTAACGGGTCGAGTAGTGGGAGCGGGACGTAAGTTACGCGCAATTGTTCCACCGTGTGTTCGTGACACGCGAATATTTCCTCAGTACAAGCTCTGCTGCTAATATGGCGACGGCTATAAAGCATGCTAGCTAAACGACTAGCCTAGCTTAGCTCAGCTCATCCTCCGTAAAGAATGGGTGGTGCAGCTAACAGTAGCATGAGAATGAACACTGTAAACAAGCTGGCCTGCATTGTTATCCTCAGCACCTGCAGCATCGCACAGAAAATGAGCGGCCGCGGAAATGTGTATTTTTCTTGTTCAGCAGCCTGTAATCTGAGACTCGGTTTGGCATAAAGACAGATTTAGTAAGCTATTAAAGAGAAACCATCGCTAAAACTGACAATAGATTGTGTTGGCTGTGCTAGCTAGCTGGCTAGTCAGTAAAGGGGCAGTGAGCTGTCATTTCACACATTAATGCAGATAATTCGCCACATATGTCAAAATAGTGGGTCTTTTGTTTATAGGGGAAATATTCCACTTTATTTACGTAAACAGCATGATAGGTGTCACTTTAATAACTTCTGTAATATGTAAAGTTTATGGGTAACTCCTTTATTAGAGTATGAAGACAGTGACCGAGGATGCAATTTAAACCCATCTTTAGAAGCAATAACACACTGCCACTGTTGTTCACGTAACATGTCTCAGTTTCAAACTGCTACACTGCGACACAGAAAATGAGTTTATACTCCATTTGTTGGTGTATGTTGTTGGTATTTATATTTAAAAAAAAAACAAAACTATAAGATTTTAATTGGCAATTTTCTTCTAGGAGGTGGCAAACAGAAGCTCTGAATATGAGTGGTGATGATAAACCATTCCTCTGTACTGCTCCAGGCTGTGGACAGGTACATGTGCCTGAACGAACAGAACTGTTTACACTATTGTTGCAGCTGATTGATTTTTAAAGTCAGGTGCCATACATTGCCAAATACTTGTTGTCTGTTTGCTGTCAGGTTCTGTATGTTTAATGAATTATATTGATGTAGCTTCATTTGGAAGATACACTTCAACTGGAAAGATATGTAGCTGGCAACATTTCATAATTTACTTGAAAAGTAAGTTTAAGTGTTGCATTCACAGCGATTTACAAATGAAGACCATTTGGCAGTCCATAAGCATAAACATGAGATGACCCTCAGGTTTGGTCCAGCACGCAATGACAGTGTCATCGTTGCTGGTGAGTATATGAAAAATAATATTTTGACCTGGTCAGCAGTCATGCTATTGGTTGTTCATTTGTTTGGTTGTTGTTGCAGACCAAACACCGACCCCTACACGATTTTTGAAAAACTGTGAGGAGGTTGGACTGTTCAATGAGCTGACTAGTCCATTTGAGCATGATTTCAAAAAGGCCACAGAGGATGATATTAAAAAGGTACGTGCATCTAAACTGTTAGCATGAAACAAGAGAAATGTATCACGTAAAATGCTATCAATATGAACTGACATGATAATGGTGTAGATCAAGTCAAGTCAAGTAGGCTTTTATTGTCATTTCAACCATATACAGTTCACACAGTACACAGTGAAACGAAACA
>JBBPDA010000003.1:13624911-13639577 GCA_037974385.1 Arnoldichthys spilopterus | reverse complement strand
AAAAAACCTTCATATTTAAATACTTCTGCACCAATTAACGGTACATAGGATCCCATCATTTTTCTAACCAGTACAGTGGAGACATTGTATTCACTAATAGATACCTTATATTCCTAGATATAATCAACATAAAGTATAATTCAGTATAATGTTATATTTGTTTTAAAAATGATTAATGGCACAAACAGTGCAGTAAATACTTTCATATTTTTTGTGTTCAATCAATCTCTGGGTGCCTCCTTTAAAATCACATTTAAAGCAATTTCCTTGGGATCAATCAAGTTTTCTGATTCTGATTCAGTGTTCAGACAGTAATGAGTGTTTTTGCCGTACTGTTTTTTGCTTTCAAAAATTATGATGCTACACTACTGTTTGTATCAAAATCATATTTCTGCTTTTATGGCAAACCTAGTTGTGACCAGGTTCTGGGTATGTGGACATATTTACATAGATGTGATACACAGTCCTTAAGGAAGATGCTGTGCTTCAGAGTACAAACCCCTTATCCAGAGAAGTTGGGATATTTTCCAAAATGCAGTATAAGCAAAAATCTGCATTGATTCATTTAACCTTTAATTAACTGACTAAAGTACGAAGAAAAGATTTTCAATAGTTTTACTGACCAACTTGTATTTTGTAAATATTCACAAATGTAGAATTTGATGCTGCAACACACACTACAAAAGTTGAGACAGAGTTAAAATAAGACTGAGAAGTGCAAAGAATATTCAAGTAACAGCAGCCTGGAAGACTCCACATTAAGCAGGCTAATTGTCAGGTGGTGAAGTATCATGAATGGGTAAAATAAAAGTAGACTTCATCAAAGGCTCAGTATTTACAAACAAGGATGGGTCATGGGTCACCTTTTTGTGACAAAATTGATGAGAGAGTTAAAAAAAGGAACATTTCTCAATACAAGACTATAGAGAACTAAGGTCTTTCTAAATCTGTTATTTATAATGTTTTAATATTGTGAAAATATTCAGAGAATTCAGACACATCTCAGTGTGTAAAGGGCAAGGTCAGAAACCACTGGATGGACCTATAGACTATGGAACCATGTTCTATGGTCAGATGAACCCACATCTTGTTTCATCAAAATGAGCATTGTTATCTGTGCCAATGTTAAAAATGTCCATTCTGATAGTTATCTGTGATGGTATGGGGTATCAAATGATGGTGAATAAAATATCAAAAGGCGATGCTCTTCCCAGGATGTTCATGCTTATTTTAGCAAGACATTGCCATACCACATTCTGCACAGTCTATAATTGCGTGGCTTCAAAGACAGAGTGGGTGTGCTGTGCTGGACTGCTCCCTGTCCAGATCTGTCTCCTACTGAATATATGTGGCACATCATGATAAGGATGTCATCACTTCCAAAAAAGATTAAAACGTGTTATTAAAGTGAAAGGTGATGTAACACAATGGTGAACATGTGTCTGACTCAACTTTTGTTGAGAATGTTTCATTAAATTCAAAATTTCTAAATAATACAAAATACAATTAGGTTTTTCAGTAGAACTATTGAAAATATTTTCTTTGGATGTTTGTCAATTATATAAAAGTTTACACAAATTAATGACAGTCAAATTGATTTTAGTTTTTATTGCATTTTGGAAAATATCCCAACTTTTCAGGAAATGGGGTTTGTAAAAGCACCATTCTGTCTGGTGGCAAATATATAGTAGATCTCATTGGATTATAAGTGGGATAATCTTGCATGAAGATAGTCTTACATTAACATTCTTCTTTCTCTCTCTCTCTCTCTCTCTCTCTCTCTCTCCCTCTCTCCCTCTCTCCCTCCCCTCTCCCCTTTCTCTCTCTCTCTCACACTCTCTCTTTCTCTCTCTCGCTGTCTTTCTCTGTCTCTCTTCCTCACGTTCTCAGAATGAGGTGACTCTGTTGCGAAATGAAGTGGCTCAGCTGAAACAACTTCTACTGGCTCATAAGGACTGTCCAGTGACACTCATGCAGAAGAAATCCGGCTACCACCGTGAGTAATACTACCTCAATGAGCAGTGCTGCAGGCCAGCCACATTCACACTGCTGACAGTAAAGAGCATTCTACAATCTTTTAAGAATGTCTTGTGTGTATTCTTTATTGTGAAAATGTAGCAAGTATTGCAGTTTTAGATGATCATCCCCCAATTTTTTATATTCAAGTTTTAAATTTGCGCACATTAAGCTAAACTAAAAAAATAATTCCCAAATACATTCAGTTATTATATTCAGTTACCTTGTACACACCCGCTTAGCCAGGGTTTCACTTGGAATCAAGGATATTAGTAGTCAGATTGTCCCTACTCTGCAGTAATAAGAGTCTTGACTATTCTGTAAATCTTTTATATTAGATGAGGATTTGATTGCATTAGCATGTGGGGGCTCACAAATCCCACTCGAGCTCATCACAAAGGTATTGGATAAAGCTTCAGTGTATCCAGGTCAGCTGCTCCTAGGTGCAGTGTTAGCAGGCTTGATACCTTTATTGGGCATGATTACCTTAGGCTCATGTGTGGCTGCTCCAGAGCTACACATTCTATTGGCATTGCTCTTCTGTGGAGACTACACAAGCTGTATGTACACAACTGAACACCTGGGCCAGCAGTGGGTGCACATTACAGTAGTGGAATTCACTAATTAGAATGAGTGTCTAGATATTTTAAGACACATAGTGTAGCTTGTCCCTACACTCATTGGACATTTTACCACATGCACATAGCCTGAACATGTGCTTTGGTAGCATACAGTTACTGACTTTAGACTGTATTTAGAAAGCAGCTACTGAATGACCTTCACTGACCAGATATTGTTTGGGACGTGAACCATTCTTAACACAGCAGTGACGATAATAGTAACATGTAAGACTCTGGCACCGGTGTGAATTTACTAGCTGTAAATGCATTGACATCTCAACATACATGGTAGATATTTCTGATAAAATGGACAGTGAGTGCAGGTACAAGTTAAGTACTCCTAATAAACCACTATTTGTAAGCCATTGCGTTCCTATTGCTCAGCTTAATGTATTTAGACCCTGCAAACTAGGGCTGCTCGATTGAGGCAAAAATCCTAATCCTGTCCTTTGCTGAACTTCAAAACAAATATAACAAATTAAAAGTGTGTGTGTGTATGTATATATGTGTATATGTATGTAAGTCTGCTCGCTTTTCTACTTGAATGTGGTGTCCGTAGCAACCTGAGCTTAACAACCCATAGTCATAGAGCCCAGATATGGACAAAATAGGCCAATCATTTTTTATTGTTTTTTTCTTTTTTTTTTTTTGCTTCATAATGTCAAAAGGCTTCGCAGTCTGGATGGAAGCTTCCTATGGTCCAGATTTTACTGTCGTCTGCCAGTTAGGGTTACAACGTCTGTGCAAAACAGGTTGTTTCAAAATTTTGTTCTCATAATCGTTGAAAGCCAAAACCATGTTTTTTAAATAAAAATTGTTTAATCAAGCAGTCCTGCTTCAAAACTGAACTACTGAAAATAAAACACAATGGAAGGTAATAATGCCACAGTGCTGTAGGAGTGGTTTTCAATATAATACAAAATTGCACAGGCAGAAATGTAGCTTTTCAGGGTCTTGCACCTAATAATGGTTTTCAGGTTGTGTGTTTAGTAAAATGTTTTATGCTTTAATTGGCTGTTTTTTTATTTTTATTTTTTTACCTCCAAACTGCTGTCTTTTTTCTTTAAAGGGGCTCATAATTGAGCCAGTCTGGAATGGAAGGGCATATGTGATTCAGGCACATCTTTGGCCGTTATGCTTTAATGACATCTTATGAAATGAGCAAATCTGTAGCTCGTCTGCCATATGCAGCCACTTCATATCAATTTGCTGTTGTCAGTGCAATGAAGGAGCGGTTCTGTGAGGCTGTGCTAGTATCAGATCCTCAGGCTCCCTGCAAGTACTAAAACTTAATGGCTGCTATTTCTAACTGCCATTGTGTAAGCACTTTCTGTAGAGGACTCAACTACAGTGTTTCTTCAACTCTTTCAAAATGACTTCTGGACCTTTGATTGCGATGTGTGTGTGTGTGAATGTGAATAAAAGAGAGTGTGATTGAGCCTCAGCTGTATCTCTTTAACTCTGAGAGCTGAAATAGAGCCTGGATGGAGAGAAAGCTACAGAGGCATGTGCGTGGCTTTCTCTGCAGCCCAAAGCTGACTTGTATTGACAATGATTGCCTCCAAAATGAGTCTATTATAGTAGCTAGCCTGTCAGTGCCACAGAGTCCTGCAGCAGACGCGCAACCCAGCAGCCGTGCCGTTCATTATGCGACGCCATTGTTAAAGCAGCACCACTGACATGTCTCATGCATATTATTGGAGTGATGTGTGCTGGGTAGGATCGGGTTGTCAGGGAATGGACTCATTTGTGGGTGTCTAGTTGGTGTATTTGGGGAAATGGGGGGCTATAGTAATGGATGAGGCCATTCTTCACTTCTGTTTGTGGTGCCTCTGTTAGAGAGCGGCGTGAGGGGTCATATATTAGCAGCCTGCTGAAATAAGAGATGGTGAGAAAAGCATCACTCTGTCTTTTCATTTTAGTAAACAACTAGATGAGATTTTGCAACATTTATTGCCAGCATCTAAACAGCAGATGGTCATTTCTTCTGTCAGAAAGTTCTCTAATATGCTGAAAGACTGCAGCCTGTGTTCACTTGTTTTTATATAAAATGTGTTTGTGTGTGTGTGTGTGTGTGTGTGTGTTTAATATATATTTTTATATATTATGTGCATACAAAGTCTCTGTAATAAGTGTTATATATGATCTTTATTTTTCTTAGATACAAGAAATTATGTGTATGAATATGTCCAACAAGTAGGCCGGGTCATCCCTTTGTGCATGGTGGGGGGCACTGTTAGTACTTGGGGCCCCTGAGGTACACTGGCCCCCGTAACTCTGGCTGTTGGCACTTTTAATCATGCACTCAAGGCACCGCAATGGCAGGTGGGGGGAAATTACCCAACCTGCCCTGCAAACAAGGCAGGCCATGCCTCCGCTTGGCAGTGTGCACAGCCCATCTGCTCGCGGTGGTTAGAAGATCAGAAACGAATAAGAGAAGGAGAGAGGAGGGCGGCCTCAGGAGCAGGCAGAGCTGCATATGATAATATATCTTGCCCTGTGTTCTCCTGCTTAATGCCATTAGGAGTAATTATAGAAGCCCGAATATGGAGCAAAGAGATGGAACAGAAAAACTTGTGTGATTTAGATGGAGTTCGACCTTATTCGAGCAGAGCTTGTGCAGGCATTTACAGCCTTCTGGCCTATACACACACTAAATCATTTGATCAGAACCCCATCAGTAGAGACTGTCCTGATCTCGCACAAAGCAGCAGCCCTTTTACGCGCACAGCCTTTTTTATGACACGTCTCATAAGCTGGAATCAGAAGTGCACACACGAGATAACAAACCCCCATGTTAATTACCAAGTGCCATTTCAGCGGACTCTTGCATCATTAGCTATATTAATTATCGTAGTATTCTGCATTTCTTTACGAGTCAGAAGAAGAGAAGGTTTTTTTCCCCTCTCCTCCCTCATCAGGAGCCAATTAATTCATTGCAATTGTGGAGCAGCTGGTGGCATTTGGACTGCGAGTCTCTGCCTCTCTCCAGTGTGAGCATCATTAAAATCAGGTGCTGTAATCATCTGTCGCTGCAGTAGTTGGCAAGGTAGCAAGAAACAAATGAGAATGCTGGGAGGGGTGCGAGGGCCCAGCCACACGCCACTGCCTGTAATACACCCTTATGATGTTGGTTTAAAATGACATTGTAACTTTAATTAAAGGTTACAAAGCAAGTGCTGGGAATAATAAAATTCAAAGCACGGAACAGGCTCGGAAAGCGAGTTTAGTAGCAATTACGCATGGAATGGAGTGGACTGTGCTGAAGCTTGGTTGTTTATGAGTGGTGTTCACAGGGTCAGAATAGCAGCATGTTGGTATTACTTGTATTAAGCCCTGACCAAGAATATCTGAAACAGTTCTATGGTCTCGTCAGTAGATCTGAGCGTCCATGCAGAGGGCACAGTAAAGCATGTATTCTGTGTTTTAGGGGCTGTAATATTAAATATGAAAGCCTCTAATTGTAGTGAAGAAACCAGCCTGCAGTCATTCCCAGTTTAGGAGGCTTTTTTCTCTTTTATGTAGCTTTTAATCCTGTTGATCTGTAGTGAGATGGTTGTTTAGCTTTTTTCCCCCAAAACTTTCAGCAGTAAATTCATTATAGCAAATGCTTATTGTAAGAAACACTCTTTTGGAAGAACAAAGACAACATCAGTTCTCCGATATGAATGGGGCCAAACACCTTTACAAAGTACCAGCCATGAGCACCTCAATGTGCATGGAAGCACTAAATGTTTTATGTGTATGCATAGGCTCCTGTCCTGCTGCCTCATCATATAACAATACTGGAGACCCTACTGTCCTTTCCTTCCAAGGACGTCATGGCTAACTGACTCCTTGGGGACCCCATGGACAGACCAGCTGAGCCTCCACGCTGAAACACAGCTGTAGAATGCTCCTCTACGCTGCCAAACGGTGCTTATTCACTGTGATGGAGCACTAGTGATCTTCATTTTCATTTACTGAGTGGCCTAAGCAGGCCTCAGTGTTCTGCATATCTCAGGCTTTGTATCTGCACCTTAGTTCGCTGTTTATTCTCACACCAGTTCTCCTGACCTTTACCTTACACTTATTTCTCTTTTATATTATATAAAAGTTTATCTTAAATCTAGTCAGCCAGGCCAAGACATATTTAGTGTCTTAAGTTTGTTAGGTCCTAGTTTTCCACTAGAGCTACAAGGCTAATGAAGCTAACAAAAAATTGAGGTGTAAAATCTCCTAAAATCAGTATCAGGCAAAATACCTGCCGAAATAATAAGATATCTTTCTATAACTGTGTTGAGGTTTGATTAGACTTGCTGATGTAGTTAGTGGTACTGCTTGATATAATGTTATCTATTTAAAATGTACGAATATGATTCAGCTTGACTGACATTTGGCAGTCTCAACAAATACAGTGTCAGAGATTAGGTATGCACAGCTAGAATCATCCAAGATCGTTACTGACAGATTTATGCTCTTAACACGCAATCAACAATTGTCCAGTGTGTTGCAGTTTTATGATGTTTATAACTTAAGCTCAGTAAGAGCTCTGTTGGCCTCCCTCTCTCTGGGTGGGTAGAACGGCCTGTCTGTCCCCCATTATTCAGCACAGGGATAGCCAATGTGAGCATCTGTTAGCTAGTGTAATAAAAATGGGCAGTTAGAATTCTTCTCAAAGTTTATTGAGTGATGTTAGTTGCAATTTGAAAAAACCTCTTCACATGATTTGGAGGAAAAGCTTCACCCTCTTCACCCTCCCAGTGTTAGTGGTGTGGTGTGATTAGGGTTGAGTCTGATATTAGTTGAAATTGGAAATGTCTAAACTGGGGAAAAAACTTACTCCAAAAGTACTAGAAATGTGTTTGTCTTCTGTTAATTAAACCAACTTATTGTGACCTGATAAAAACCTAAACAAAATCATGATGGGGTCCCATGTTTTAGCTGATTGTCTGCATTTGTGTTGTGAGTATATCTTTTGCTGGTATTTTTAGCTATTGCTTTAAGCTTTATTTGGTACAAAAAAAAGCCTTTTCAATGAAGAATTGCCAAAATTAGTAAGTCATATTACAGGAGATTTGTAGTTAACTTTGCCATTGTGTTTTTGTATGGCTGATGACTCTCTGCTGCCTCTGTGTTTCAGTGCTTGATAAGGAAGACAGCTGTGAGGAGATGTCTGTCCCAAGCAGCCCCCACAGTGAAGCTATCCAGCACAGTTCAGTCAGCACGTCCAATGGCGTGAGCTCCTCCACAGCAAGCGTAGCTGCTCTCGCCCCCAGCCTGGCCACCGGACCACCCACAGACCAGAGCACAGAGGGCGAGGAGTCAAACGGAGGCGTGGCCCCAGCCACTCAGACCCAGACCACTGGAAGCTGATCAGACTTCAGAGGGGTTACTTTTATTCCTGGCAGCCATGTTTATGTGAAGAGGAAACAGTTTCCCTCGCTTTTCTTCAGTCTGGAGAATAAATTATTTCTTTTTTGTTTTTTTTTTCCTCTGACTTATTTCCCATCAAATGCATTTTATCAAAAATGTTCATCAAGATGCAAGGGATGGCACTTTACAAATTGTGGAAAATTGTAATGATTGTCTCATTCTCTTTTGCGCTCTCTTTTGCGTCCATGTTTACTCTATTTATGTGCATCATCATGAGTTGTAAAGGTAGGAATCTGAATTAGTGACTGATTCAGTGTGTTTTATATGAGTCTTACATGCCAAAGTGTATCATGGCTCGTTGTAATGGAGAATTGATTTTCTCAAGCACTGCTGTAGGCTTACGGACAGAAGAGGCAGTCACTTTTATTTCTTCGCCTTTTCCATTTTGCACAGGAGGAAAGATTGGTGAGGGTGGGTGGTTGGGGGGGATTTTTTGTAGTTTTTGACTATTAACATGAGCAGTTCTGGCAGCTTCTAGGAGTAGATTTGAATACCTGGGTTGTTTCAAATCTTCAGTGATTGAGCTCAGTTTGAACTGATCATAGACACTTTTCTTTATGAGTGAGTAGTCGGCTCTTTCCATGAGAGGTGTGATGTTTGAATGTTCTGAGTAATCTTCCGCCTGTAAAAATAAGTTTTAAGGAGGATCTTTGGCTCGTGTGTCTTTTAAGAGCAATGCTTTGATCAACATTCCATAGGTAGTTTGTTGCAAAGGCAGTAACTGTAGGAATATAGTACATCTCTTTGATGTTGATCTAACTATGTGCCATTATTTTTTATTTATTAGTTGCAGATTTTGATTTGTAACTGGAATTTGGCAGGTGGCAGCCAAATTAGATTGAGTTCTTGTATCACTGAGGATTTCATGTACATAATTGCTCTGAGTGAACAGCGTAATTCGTTTTTTTGGTCGATTCTGCCACTTGCTGAGAACATGGCTGATTCTGAAGCTGTGGTGTTCTACTTTTTGAAACACTGAAGAAAATAAGAATGTCTTTATTCACCTCAACTGACTTTTGAAATACTACATTTTAGGAAGCATTGTAAATGCCATTATTGATGATACCATTCTGTGTGATATTTGCAGGAATATGTGCATTGTTTTGTGTTAGGGTCTTTCAGACGCACTTAATTCTTTAGAAAAAAATAAAAACAGTGCTAAAAAAACACTTGAAATAAAACTTTCCCTGCCCAACTCATGAGGTAGTTTCAGTTTATGCCCTCAAAAAAATAACAGATAAGAATATGTTTGAATTGTTAATATTAGACCTGGAACGTGATTCCAAAACTGAGGAAAATTAGTCTATAAGCTGTGTATTTAAGTTAAATTATTTGTTGCACTTAAGCTTAAAGAGTTACAGAGTAAGTAACTTCTAGCTTCATCAGTTTGGATCAATTTGCCTTCTGTCTTAAAATGTGTTGGCTTACTACTGTGTAGTTTTATTGCTGCATTATTTTACTTTTCTAAGTATCCTCTATTTAAGAATCGTTTTGTTTAACAGGTACATTTGTACGGTCATTGTTATGTGCTTACTTGCATGAATGATTCTCTGAGAGAATTAGACCGATGTTTAAATCATGTCTCAGTTGGAATAATTGCAGTTGAACATGTTCAACTTCATTGCTCAGCCAGGAGGCAGCGGGTTTATGTTTCTGCTGTTTGTTAAAACTCTGGCCCCACTGCGGAAAAAGGATGTGATTATTATTGTGTTGGCAGTAAACTTGTAACTTGGTGAAAGTTATGTATAAAGTATCATAAATGAATAAGATGTTGTAATAAATCTTTTAATATCTCTTTAAATCTATTTCAGGGTTGTGGACCTTTCTTCTGTGCCCTTTGTTAGTAGATGTTTTTCATCACTTGTCTACCTCTCCTAGGTTTGTGAAGCCAATGGTTCATTTGGTATAGTCTGCCATCTAGTGGTAAAACAGTAAACCTTCACGACCATCAAGCATTAATACAAGCTTGGTTGTGTTGGTAGTTCATGCTTGATATGTGTCTTTTATAATAATTTTCAGCAACAGCATCTTTCTACAGATTTATTGGATTTAACTTTTACATATTCAAATCTTGTCAAGAAGTATTTAATACATAGATATATTTGCAGTATACATTAACTAGGCAATATTACATGATATTTGTAAAACATGTTGCACACTCCACAGTGATTAAACATTTTGCTCTTTGGTAAAATGTTGCTTGCAGGATTAAAGCACTGTATCTGTCTGTCTGGTATCTCATTACCAGCACACCTAACCATCTATCTGTTACCCCTGAGGGCTCCAGGATGCAATGAGCTGTACACTAAACTCAATCAAACTGTCTCCTCAATAAAAGGCAACTGCTAACTTGAAATTCTGAAGAATCTTTTGTACATGATTCTGGATTTCCCTTAGTAGATACAGTCAGCTCTGTAATTATTGGCTCACACAAAATTACACAACACATCTTGCAATCATTGACATCACTAGAAATTCTACATTCTGTGCTCTGTATTTGGAATGGAATGCTGTGTTGAATATTGCATTTTAAACCCATTGCATACTGCATGCTACTCCTCATATCAGTATGTGTAGTTCTATGACCATGTGAAACAAAAATTGAGATTTTTGGCAATAGACTCTAGAATGTGAAGACATTCTGTAATGAAGTGGGGTCTAGGGTTGGTTGTTTGGGAAAGACTTATTGCTTTACATTTTTAAATGTATTTTTTGCTTATTTTGTTTTTTTAGACTAATGTTACTCCGGTTGAAGGTTAGATTTATTTCATTTTTTCATAGTGTGGCTTGATTATTAAGGTTTTAACTGGTGCTTATAGCAGTTGTATAATATAGAAAAGCTCAATAGTCAATGCAATTACTAAGAATGTTATGCTATCAGAATCAGACTCTACAGTCTTAATGCCATTGACAGTATTGTTTGTTACAGTTTTGGTCAAAGTTCTGTTTAGTTATTTTACTGGTAGATAAAAAACGAATGAGAAATGAGTGAATATGAAGTTTGTCACCTCACTACTTGAATTAGGATTATTACTTTGAGTAACATCACTACTTGATTATTTTCCAGGCAGTTAAAGAGGAATTACACCTTTTTCACACTTACACTTAGTTCAGTGCTAAATGATGCATTTTAGAGAAACGTACCTACTGTTAGTAGTGGTCTATCCAATTTTCTATTTATTATTCAAATGACCAGTCAACCTACATGTGTCTTCATATGCAGTGTTGATAATGATTAAATGATATTTTGTCTTACAAAACTCTGTATGTACCTCTATTCCAAAAAATTTATTTAAAAAACATTTTAGGCCAAAAGCTTGTCTTAAAACAATCATTAAACAGTGTTTTAGACACCAGGCAGCATATTGTAGCCATTTCATGCTATAATTTTTTTGTGAGGTAGCTTTTAGAGTTGTAAAGGCTTTGGATGTCTGGTCCCTGTTGCCACTACAATGACCAATTAAATTGAATTGAGAATGTAATTATGTTTAAAGTGTTATTTTTTAACAAAAATCAGTAGAATTCCCCTTTAATACACATGACAGGGTGTATTTTGATTGTCACGACCCTTGCCAGGACATTCTTTTGTTTAGTGTGCAGGTGGTAGATCTATGGCATCAATTGCATCATTTTGTTGATAAGTTCCTGTATGGGAGCTTGTGGTGTTCATTCCAGAATTCCGTTCTGACATGGGTATTCCAGCACACATGGCACATGAGATGCTCTTGTCCCGTGAATAAAGTAGGCTTAAGGCATCTGCCTGTAGCTTTTTTTTCAGAACACAACCCATACGAGCAAAAAGAGCCAAAATGACCAGTATAGCAAGAGCATTGACTCCACTGAAGTACAAGATGATGGTTTGAGGCTCAGGGATGGACATGTCCTCAGGCTTTGTGATGACGCCTATGCAAAGATCACGTGACGCCACCGGGCACACTTTCTCATCCACCACACTCTCCACACAGACGAGATATGGTGTAGAGGGCCGCAGGTCACTCAGGTTACACAGCGTGCCCTGTTTAACGTTGACAAAGCGGCTGAAGCGCACGTTAGTGCGGAAGTGGTCGTACATGACTCTGAAAAAGACGTTCTGGACATCGTTTTTGGCCAGAAACCATTTTATGAGAGCTGAGCTGGAAGTAACTGTCATAGCAGAGACGTTGAGAATGACCACCTGGTTGTAAGAACACGCGTCATTGTCTGTGTTTTCCTCAGCAGCCTTTTGTCTGGTGGAGTTAGAGGATGTAGGGGATCTATCAACTAGTGCTGCAGCTGTTTTGTTTTTGGGGGTCAAGACTCCCCCTGCTGAGCCATCCTGGTATTGCTTTGATTGTCGAGCGTTTCCTTTCTCTGTACGCTTGATCTTAAGTTGTGGAGCGGTCCTGCCCATTCTTCTGTGAGTGTGGTATCTGTCACCATCATGACAGGTTTGTCTGGTCACCCGTGAGCTGCTGCCTGAGTGGATAGGCTTTGATTGAACACGAGCTTGTGCTCCAATGCACGGGCCACCCACGCTGCGGATCAGTGCACTGCTGATAGTGTGGAGGTACTGACCTTTCAGAGTTTCTGGATGAGAGCACTTCACAGTGACGAGGCCATTTCTGCTTGACTCTAGCCAGCTCTTCATGCTCAGTAATCTACAGTCACACTTCCACACGTTCCCTGTCAAGTCTAAAGACTGTAACACAGTGCTGGAGCCAAACACCTGTGGATTTAGGTAAAACAGTCTGTTGTTACTCAGCCTCAGACGTCTAAGGTGGGATAAACCATTAAAAGTGAAGTCATCCAGTTGTGAAATGGCATTGTCACTGAGGTCGATGTCTCTGAGTTTCCTACAATATTGAAACGTGAGTTTCTTTATCTTCGAAATATTATTCCCATTCAATTTTAGGACCTCCAGGTGGAACAGCTCTCTGAATGCAGAAGCGTGTATCTGAGAGAGCCTGTTATGACTTAAAGTTAGTACCTTGAGTTTTCCCATGTCCGTTAGATCTGATTCTTTGATTTCAGACAGAAGATTGTTATCAAGCCTGAGCTCAGAGAGGGAAGATAATGGGCTAAAAATGTCATCAGGAAAGCTTGATAACCTGTTGTCTGACAAATGTTGTAGTCTCTGCAGACCTTTAAATGTGTTCTTTATCCCAGCTTTAATGGACTTTATTCGGGTGTCTTCTGGGAGTAGAATCTGCAGTGATTTCAGAGCTGTTGGTTTTTCAGTCAGTTTCAGAGTGTTTCCACTGAGGTGAAGTTTGCCATCCTGTTTAAAGGGAAGATGACAGACCAGTGCTGAACTGTGGTTGTGAACTAGCTGAAGTTCTTCAAGGTGCTGGAGATGAAACAATGATCCATAATTAAACAGCATGATTGAATCTGTCTGAAAATCCCAGGCACTCACGTTTGTGTACAGCCAGAAACCAGATGGATCAATGCATTCAGCTAGGTCGCCAGCCAGCCTGAGGTGTCTTGATGAACGGAGATGAAGTGCGTGAGATAATCCAGAATTTACACAAAATAGCTCCCCATTCCTGCATTCACAGAGTGTGGGACACATACCCACAAATGTATTATAAAGGCCAGTGCAAAAAAGACAAAAAATATAAATCCTCATTATTTTTAAAGTGTGTAAGCAGTTGCTGGCTGATGCCATTACACAAGTAAAACCTAAACTGGACTGTTTCAATCAGGAAAGACTTGAGCACCAGGCATTTCCTTCATGGAGGGTTGTTTTCCAGATTTTATCTTTTTTCCATGCAAACAAACAAGGGATTCACCATCCGGTGAATGAGACAACAAGGATGTTGTAAAGTTTTTTAGAGTACATAGTTTAGATAAATGTATTAAGAAACAGTCAAATACATACAACACTCCATTTATCTTCTTTTACAAAACAGTACAAAGACTTCCATTATACTGAGCAAGAGCCATAACATTCTCACCAAGGTTTAACAAGAAACTATTGAACCAATGCGGCAATGTATCCAAGAAATGACATTGTATGCATTTCAAGGAAGGCTTTCACTGGCGTTTTCTGGCCTCACACATTGTATTGTTAAACAGGAGGAAATGAGCGTTCAACAACAAAGTGTTGCAGTGAGACGCACGTCTCTGTGGTCTTAACACACACTGGCCATTGGGCTGCTATTGTGTCAGCTTCCTGTTAGTGTGGACACTCATTTAAGCTTCTGTCAATGCAGGACCACCATCTGGAGAGAACATAACAGAGAGTTTGACAGAGGGAAATAATACCATATTAAACTATATAAAACCCCTATATAAAATATTTGCTGCTATAGTAATTTCCAAAAAACTTCAATATTGCAAAGCTTGCTTCATAGACTTTATTTTACATGTTGTACTACCAAGTCTAGCTCACTACTGGCCTTTTTGAAGGGAACTTGAAAGAAGTAACATGAGGAATTGGGTCATACAAAACATTGTGTTAGGGAATATATGACTATGTGTCGAGAAAAGGGCTTCCAGTTTAAAAGAGTTCACAGTATAGGACCCCATGCTATGCATATATTTATGCTTTCCCTTATTGAGCACAACTGAACCTCAGCTTAGTTATCTATCTATCTATCTATCTATCTATCTATCTATCTATCTATCTATCTA
>JBBPDA010000003.1:13566654-13619176 GCA_037974385.1 Arnoldichthys spilopterus | reverse complement strand
GAATAGAGAGAGAGAGAGAGAGAGAGAGAGAGAGAGAGAGAGAGAGGAACAAGCCTGTAGTGTTGGGAAGAAGGGCCAGGTTTTGAGAGGCCTTGTGGCGTTTTGTCCAAAACCTTTTCCCTCCAGGGGCCCATTGTTCTGAAAGTGCTTACACTGGGACATGTCTGCAGGGTTTTCCTGCCACCCGCCCTTTCTCCAAGCGCTTAGCAATTCTGCAGGTATATGTGCATCTCTCCATTTTCACTGATTTATGAGTAAATATTGTTCTGGTTCCAGGTTAAACAGCTCATACTGCTGTGATATTCTCAACATCACCATCTTTATATTCTTTAAGAGAAGTAAACGCCCTGAAGTTTGTTTCATTTAGTCAAATCTTTGTTCTAACATTTGTGTAGTATGAACGATTTCATATATTTTGTAGCAAAAAATGTTTAAAAGGGGATGTCTAGTCATGTAAAAAAAACTGTTCCTTTCACCTTTTAGATGTGTTTTTCCCAATCCGAATTATATTCTTCACATGGAAGTTTTTAACTGCTCCATAGTGAGGCTAACAGAACTCTTAAAAAGAAAAGAAAAAAAAATCATGGCCATAAAATGTCAGATGTCTTTTTTTACTGTAAAAGGTTAAAGTTAGGAATGTCCAAAATAAACCAGATAAACCGAATTTCATTCCAGTTTGTTGTTTATTTTATACTTTGTTTATTCCACTGTCAGAGAGGTGCCATAAACAGATGTTGCCTACCACTTTTAGCATTGAGGGACATTTTCCCAGAGTAAAAAGCAGTCTGAATGTCTGCAGTGTTTAAATGTGCAAGTGCAAGATTACAGCTTGACATAAAATAAACTTTGCCTGCTGTACTGTTGTTTTCTTCTGTGCTAAATTATCCACCTATTGTCCAAACATGACCGTGTAAACTGTGAGTTTGGGGCTGTTGTGCCTTGCGTGTAGTGTTTTACTGCAGAATATTAACATTATCAGACAGATCAGTCAAAATAAGCTAAAATGTGTGTCATGTGTTCATACACATAATAAAGACAAACTGCTTTTCCTTAAGTATTGATGACTGAGTGAATCTTACTTGTGCTGTTATGTTTTCTGTATAAAAAATAACAATTTGGACTCGCACTAAAGGATTTGCGTCACACATAGTATGTTAAACTAACTAAGAATACCAAAAAATATCAGCTGACAGACAGCCAATCAAAATGGAAAAATAGACATATATACACTGAAATATTTAATTAATTAATTAAATTATTATATATTTTTTGCTATGTTATGATATTGAAATGCATTGAACTTTATTTTAAAAAACTGCAACACTTGTGTCAGAAAATGACCGTACTCCTTTTAATAACATTGTTTTTTAATTCATATATAAAGTGTTCTATATTGTGACCATTCACATCAGTTCATAGGGCTGTCACAGTTATTACATCTGGTGGCAGTTCTGATGATTGATCATTATCCACAGTTGTTAGACTGCAAAACTATTTCAGACAATTTGAGTCTGAGTTGGGGTTTAAGCAAATAACTAAACATTTGAGTAAATGCACTTGTGACTTTAGCATTAGCTACTTAGCCAACAAATAAACAAACCTTTACATTGTTCAGCCATGGTGTAGTTAAAAGATATGTCTCAGTGAAAGCTGTTTGTAAAATCTAACAACTGTGGAAAATGATCAGTCAGCCTAAACAACTTCAGTCAGATTATTATGGAATAAATGTGAAAGGTCTACATGTGCTATCAGTAATCAATAAAATTGACAATCACAATTATTTATCTGGCATTTAATTGTCATGATAATTTTATGACCGTGACAGGCTTGATTGTTCACATATGTTTACTGTAAACTGCATAGGCTGTAGCTTCTTAATGCTGCCCCCCCTCCACACACTCTTGTCAGATGGATTGTGCCCCCCTGTATTTATATACTGTATGCATTAATCATTTGTTGTCATGAGGAAAAACGAATGCTTGCTACAAACTTATGTTGTGAAGTTGCCTTTTCATGTGTTCGTATACTTGAAAGCATGTCTCAGGAGGTTGAAGCTGCTCAAAAGTCTCTGAATGCTTGAAATATTTACTGAGCTTATGTCTTAAATAGGTATCTGAAGTAGGTAAACTCAATGCTGTCATTGATTTAAAGCTTGTATAGGCTTGTATAGTGCTTGAAGAAGAACTGTTTAGAATTAGTACAATCTCTCAGATTTTCCACAGAACTGGGTTTGAGTGGAATAACTCCACTAGAGGGAGCACTTTCTTAACTAATACTGTAAATGTGACTAAGTTCATGTAAGGTAGCTAGTGAACTACTGCACAAGGATTTGTACTGGCTGGCTAGTAGCCTGAAAGTGCTTATGTATATAATGATGTGAACACACATTCACCCACATGTATTACACCTTATGAATGCAGCGTTGTCTGAATGGACCAGAATGACCTTTTTTTTTCTTTTTGCTTTTCAGATAATGATGAATTTAGGCCACCTGTATGGAAATCCTACTGTGAGTATAATCTTGCAAATTATTTATTTATTTAGGTAATTTGTCCTCAGTGCTGTATAGCATTACATTGATACCAGTTCACTTTGAGTACGCATTTGTAAGTTAATGAAAGCTAAAAAAAAAAAAAAAAAAGTTAATGGATGTTGATACACTTTGTCATTTAGTACCAGCACATCACAAATTCATCAGTATTTGGCCGCAGACTTTCCATGACATCATAAAAAATATGTGCTAGCCAGTTAATACATAATGACCATTGCAGACATAACTTTTTTTCTAGTGAGAGTGTCTAGAAAAGACATGTCTGCATTAAAGTGCACATTGTACAGTACAATAATCCGATTACACTACAGTGATTTAATAATGCTGTTCAATTTTGCAAACAAGTCTATACAAGCCAAGCAAGCATGTTTTTGCTGTAAGTAGAACTACTTATTTACCACACAAGCTGTAATGTAGGGCCTCAAATTATGCCTCTATAAATTCATTTAGAATAAATTGTGCTGTTACTCCCCTGCTGGCTGATCATCTGTCAGCTATGCACCCCCTGTTGACACATTCTGAAATTACCTTTGCGCCAGGCTGTTTTTTCTTATTCCAAAATAAAGGAATTTGCAATTTGCTGACCCCACAAAAATCTGTCTACCATCCAGTCTCGTTCATATGTGTTTGTCTTTGTGTTTAATGTGCTACAGTGATTTAACATTTGTTCTGCCCTCCGCTGTATAGACTGTTTAGAAAATAGTAAAGCAGTGTATTTGCAGTGCTGCACACCTTATGAGTGCTCTGTTTTTGTTATAGTGTATCAGCTCCAGCAGGAGGCGCCACACCCAAGGCGGGTCACTTGCACTTGTGAGGTGAGCTCATAAACCAGCACACAATTCACTATTGTGCATTGGTCTATCGAATCTACAATGATCATTTTATAATAATGAATCATTTCCACATATTTCAGAATATACTTGTGTGAGTACTGCTTCATGACTCAGAATGCCTCACCGCACTTGTTCTGCTCAGATCTAGAGATGGTTGATCCTCTCATGACAATAGTTCTTTTTTCATTTTGCCCGTTTTAATGAAAGATGGTGAGATTAGTGTGATTAGACATCAATTGGTCATTGGTTGCTTTCAAAATAAAAACTTCTGTTTTAATTTGATGACCGTCTAGACTGTTTTTCTCTTTTTCTCCCCTGAGTTTTGCTGCAATACAAACAGTGTGTTAGCAAGCATAATAGTGAAAGATCTCAGACTGCCCCCCTTTTGCTTCTAACCAGCAGAAGCAGATTAGTCAGGCGGATAGAAGCCTTAATTAAGGAAAACGTAAGGTAATGGGTTTGAATTATTCATCTGTATTATCATTATAGGGTCTGTCTGACAGTGCTGTAGTTTGGAGAAGATAGCTAAAGAGTGGCCCCAGTTGGCCTTGCATTTACAGACGAGGCAGATCTACTCCCCAGGGGAAAAGTCAATGATATTGACTCCTCTCTCAGCCATGAGCTTTCTTTTTCAGACTGAAATTGAAATAGTAAATGGTCATTGTAATATGTGAATATTATAATGCCTTGTTGAATAGAGACAGCATGCCATAGTTAGGCTTTTCTACAGGAAATGTGATTGAGTTTCTATAGAGTCTAGTCCAGACCAGTATGAGGGGGACCAAAACAAAAAGGGAAGATTGTTTTAGGAGAGCTTGGGCTGACCAAATGATTGTGTTTCCTGCTGTTAGTATAATTCACCTACTATTACACACACACACACTCCTAGAGCTCCCATTGCTTCATCTCAGCAGTCTGGGTGCACACTTAATTAGTGAAGTGTTCACATGCAGAGATATTTACATGATTACGTGATTCCAAGTTTGTGTTGGATGTTGTTTTTTTTCCTCTAGAGGTCATTAAGATTCCCTTTTCATGCCGGAGGTGTTGTTCCATTTTTTTGTGCTGGAGGACAATTTTTCATGCTGGAGGCTTGTGGATAAAGGCCTGTTATTGAAAAGCACATTTTCCCCTGGGCAGAGGGGTTGTATGGATGTGGCAGGAGATTTAACCCTGTATAATCCCCACAAACTGGGCCAAAAAAACCTGATTTACATCTCATTCAGATTATGCTAATATGTCACCAGTGTCCTGAAGCAAACCTTTAACATAAGCACCCTCGCTCTGCGCTTTGTGTGCAAGTCCTACACATTCACTGTCTCCTACATCACACAGAGCAGTTATTATGCAAATATTGTGAACAGTTTCTGCCCTCCGCTGTATAGACTGTTTAGAAAATAGTAAAGCAGTGTATTTGCAGTGTATTTTCAAGCAATTGGCTGCAATTACAGATGCATTTATCTCCATTACTGTGTCTGGTGACGGAGTGCTATTTGTCATGGATGATCTGCCCTGTGGTCCTGTATATATTTAACAGTGTAAACCTCAGACGTTTTTTACTGGTAAGGCTTGATATGTTTTTAATTATTTATTTGTTTGTTTGTAGCTGCTTCTCTTTAGAACCCTACATTGGTTTTATGTCAAAAACACTGCTGCTTGTCATAGAAAACTGTGGAAGTCTTGAAACAGACCAACACAGTGTGATTGATTAAAATATATACCATAAATGAAAGAATGTTTTAGGCAAATACAATGTGTTCTGTAAAAGAATCACATTCAGCACTTTTTTTCAGTGCTTGTAGGTCATCACCAGGTGCTTTATTAGTATTATTAACCCCCCACTGTGCAAGTGCAGAATGCTGACAAAGGCTATAGTTCTATGTAGCCCTTCTGCATCACAGCTAAGTTATCAGTCATTTATGCATCATTGCAAGTACATTTGTCACATTTCTATACACAAATCAACCTTAATGGCTCTTACCCTAACCTCTGTACCTGCAAACAAGCTGTTCCTCTCTGTATCCTTCCATAAGAGCAGCAGCCGTTGTTTTGGCCATCAGGTCTATTGTTTGTCCAAATCCTCAAGTACTTAAGTTGGCTTCATTACAAGGCCTAATCAGTGCAGATGCTGCCTGGAGCGTTCCCCCATAAGCACACAATGTAAAGCTGCAGGTAGAGCTTAGTGCTTTGAGATTGGTTTGTTCTGAGGCTTGGTTATTGGATTATGTTTTGATGTTGATAACTGTGGATGTAATCAGTTTTTTTGCCTTTACTGTGAATAAGCACAGGTCAATACCTGGTTTTAGAAATTTTAGCGACTGATCAAACATCAGCCAGTGAGCCAAACATGTTTCAGTATATAAAGATGTTTAATTAAGGTTCACAACATAATCAGATTGAGTGTAGAGTGACTTTTTATTTTTTACATTTTATTTTTGGTGGTGGTGTATTGTTTTTTACATCCTATCACTGTAGTGCTGAAACAGTAGATTTTGCTCCCATTTTGCCTGATGGCAGGTTTTTGAAGGATTATTAAAGCTTATGTCTTGAGGTTAAGAGTAATGGTAAATGTTCTGTTATGATATTCACACTCAAGAGTTTCATCAAAGCTTCTATAGTAGAATTAAATGATTGATATATAAATGTTAAATATTTATTCTCCACATTGCAGGAATTATTGTTTTTAGTTGTTTGAAGGACCTTTTCAAAAATAGTTCTATGTAGCACCAAATAGGGTTCTTCTGTTGTTACAAATCAATTTCCTTTTTGCTGTTGCTGGTGCTTATAGTAAATATACCAGCAGCCACAAAGTGTGTGTCGAGTCTCTGTTCTGTGCTGAGATTTTGAAGCAGTGGGGTGGATTCTAAGTGAATTATGCCTGAACTAGGGGCAGCTCAGGCCATGTGTTGGAGAGGCTGTGCTGTATTTTTAACTTTCAGTCCCTGTGATGATGCAAGCCCAAGGAGTTTGTTCATTATTTATCGGAGCTAAGGGCTAAGGGTTCTTCTTATGCTCCAGTAACCATTCGGGTTAGTGCTAGACTGCCCATCTACCCACTCACCACACACACACACACACACACACACACACACCTCTCAGTCTTGTGTGTGTGTATAGCTATTGATAATGATGAGGAATAGTATCTGACTAGTCTGTTTTTTTCCCCTTAATTTTGCCTACTTGGTCTTAGCAGTAGGAATGCATGTGAGTGAGAGACTCTGAGTGTGTGAGGGAGAGTACAAATGAATGAATAAGAAAGAGGGAGAATTGAGTACTCCCCCTGAGCTATCACAGTATGACCCATTTTAGTGACTCCTCCAGGCTCGATCCTTCTTCATTCCTCTGTTCTACTGTGCAAAGAACAGATTTACCATAACCATACACTGTTCCACCAGCCTTTTCCATTCTGCAGAGCAGAGAGACACTTAGTATCTGTATAGTGTTACTGTTACTACACTAATGTTCATATAGTACTGTTAGTATAATTCTGTGTGTTTGTCATTGCTTTTGTGTTTTCATCATTTTCTGTCACAGTTGTATCTTTACAGGTTCAGATCATCTTGTATTGGTATTGTTAGATCACATTGGATTAGTGTGGATAAAATCCTTAATTTTATCATAATTATACAATTTGTTACAAATATACAGAGTGACCTGTAAACACACACGCGCGCGCATAACCATACATTAAATGCATATAGAGATGTATAGATTGTACCTGAAATGTTGTAACTGTAATTAGTGTTGCAACAAATTACAGAGAATCTTAAAGCAAAAAGGTGCACACACTCATACACTGCGGTCTTCTTCAGTTTTATTGTGTCCCAGCTGTTCCTTTGTTGCACATGTCTTTTCACAAAAATGACCTGTCACTATGTAGTATGGGTACATATATCCCTAATACAGACCCTTTCCCTTTCTGTGTGATTGTTTCTTTAGCATGTTCAATTCTCCCTTGACCCCCTCCCCCAACACACACACACACACACCTTATTTTCACCATAATAGAATGAATTTCACAATCACAGACTCATTTATGCAGTGTCCTGTTACTATTAGGGACAATTGCTTTTCATATTGCCCTGTGGTTTTCATCCTAATGTAAAGCTGAGTATGTGGTGCTGTTGAAGACGCACTGTGTACAGATCATATCTGTTTATTGTGGGTGAATTCAGCATTGCCCTGCTTCTGTTGTGTATATCGCTTGCTGAGCGTTTGCTTTTAAATTATTGTTAACATGCAAATTCTTTGCAGCCCATTCTTTTAAGTCCCCAGAGTAAGGCAGCCTTGTAAACTAATCCACCCCTTAACTCGAACACACACATACACATATGTACATATACAGTGTTTTCTCATACTCTATACTATTTCTTTTACTTAATTTCTGCCCCAACCCACCGTATAGTATAGTAAGACAAAGTGTATTGGTGGGGGAGGGGAGGAAGGTGACTGTGTTGTGAATACAGAGAAGGCAGTGCTCCGTGCATCTGCAAATGAGCCAATATCATTTTAATCTGCGCGTGTTCCCTATTCATGCGCTTTCTCATGATCGTTGCCTCACCGCCAGCTCAAGGTTAAACGGCTGGGCTTGCTTTTTGGGTTTTATTATGCTAATGTGGTCATACACCATTTGCAGTGGAACCCTGCTCTGCTGATGCTTATCATACATTATATATATCTTCTCCCCTATTGTCTAATGGCTATTTCTTGCACTGTGACACAAACTCTGGCTACTTCTAAATACACTTTCAGGTTTGACAGATTTGTATTGTTTGGCATTTTGTGATTTGGTTTTTATTTTTTTTAAATATTTAATAATAAGCTTACTGTTCAGAAGCCTGCTTCTGATACTAATGAAATTCTGATACTGTGCTGTAAAGCAGATGGTACAAAGTGCAGCTATAGCACTTCTAGATTTACTCGTATATGTTTAATAAAACTTTCAGTATCATTTACTGAATTTTTATCTAACTTTACATGACTTCCCTGTTATCCATCTGAAAGGTGTGATGTAAGATGGTATTACTCTAGGAAAGCTGAGCTGAGGTGAAAACACACTTAACATGTTTCTCTCTGTCTTAAAGATTTTAGATCGACCGCTTAGGTCTGAGTTTAATGTAGTACTGTAAATCAAAGGATGAGCTTGGACAGTACATGTTGTCTACCTGATGCTTCCTGGAGCCTTTTTTTAGCTAGTGGAGTTAGGTCTCTTTTTTAATATTTTATGAATAATGCATTATGAATTCAGATATCAGATTTGACCGAAATGCTTGCCCTTACGGTTTATATTTGACAGAAAGTTAAAAATGATTTAGGTTCTGTGGGTAAAATGTGGCAGCTTTAATGGCCATGCTGATGCCTTTTAGATTGTGTTCTGTGATTGTTTTGATGTTGACTTCTCTTTTTTTGTATTCCAGGTCGAGAACAGGCCAAAATACTATGGGCGAGAGTGAGTTTTAGCACTTTTTTTCTGGACAGCTTACTGTTAATGTCTTTCGTAAATGTTATGAACAGCTCTGGCCTTTCTATTAAGTACTGTAAATAACATTATAATGTCTTCCTTAGGTACCATGGCATGATTTCCAGAGAGGAGGCAGATCAGCTGCTGAGCGTAGCAGAAGGAAGTTACCTTATTAGAGAGAGTCAGAGACAGCCTGGGACCTACACCTTAGCCTTACGGTCTGTGACCTTCCACTTTCAATACTGGACCATACCCCTGTGTGTCCAACCATATGCTTTTTCATCTATTCATACATAACGTCATAATAGCATTTAAGGCTTTTCCTTTACACTTGAACTTTTTCCCGAGTTTTAAGACAAACTTTAACACTGAAGTCTAATGAAAGCCTTGCAGCTACTGTCCTGTGAGCAACTGTGTCTGCAGGTGTAGCCATCTAATTCTGTCCCATGTGCTATCTATATTTAGGTGATGTAATGCCTCATCTCGATGGCTTTATCTTAACCTTTCACACACTTCAGGCTACCTTCAGGATTTGAGCCAAACATACAAGTAAAGCTACACACATCCTGAAAAGTAGTCATGCCAACAAGCATAGTCACTGTCCTGTGAGACGGATCCTTTATAAATGTCTGAAGAACTGATTGTCATGTTAAAAATGTGTTCTGAAATATCACATCTCACATTGTTTTTAATTAAATGATGGCGTTTTGCTCAGTGAGAGAAAAATCTCTTAAGTGGATTTAAATATGGCAGTATGGCAAATATGCAGGATTATCTTTTTAAATTTGCCCTCAGATTTCAGCCTTTTGTGTGTACTGACTGGTTTTGAAGTTGCTGGTCACAGATGCTGTATGTGTAGTAAAAGACCTGCATTTGATCTGTTCACTTTAAACAGGATTAGGGAAAGGGTTACTTAGCCTGAGCTTTAGCTTAAATGTTGAGTGCAAGTACCGAGGAAGGGAAATGTGTGGGCTAGTGTGTGTTTTTGAGGATGGAGGTTGCTTTGATATCCACGTTTTTAGATTTTTGTGATACTTTCTAAGCGTTGTGGTTAACGTATCTGTGCACTTGCTCTGATACAGATGACCTGCTGTTTGCCTATGCACCATTTAGACGCATTGCCTAGATACAAATTCACAGTGTCTTGGTGTAAGAACAAAGCCTGTTCAAAACAAGTTTTTTCCCCAATTATTTATGACAGCAAGTTAGGCTAAACTAGTGAATCTGAGCAAAAAACATCAGCACTGTTAGTGTTGCAGACACAAGCAAAATGTATTCAAACGTGACCATGAAAGTAACATGGTAATACATAAACGTCTTTTTTTATAACGAGAGAAAAGTCCAAGAAAACCAAGAAAAATAAGAGCTCATTAACAGAAAACACAACAAAGCTTGATGGAAAGCTCAAGCCCAACAATAGTGCTACAGTATTTATATACTTCAGTTATTAAATGTATTACATTTTTGTGTGATGGCTGAGATCTGCCCTATCTGTCAGACAGGCACTGTTTATCTAAAACTACAGGAGGAAAAAAAATTTGGCTAATATGTGGCCCCTTAAAATGGTATTGGTGTCAGCAACAAAATGTTCATATCAGTTGGGACCCAGTATCTATTTGTATGCTAGTGCTGGCGATGTGTGTGTGTGCTATTAGAAGCAGAGACAGACAAAGGGCTGAGGGTATAAATCCTCTCTTAAATTTCGCTGTAAGCCGCTCACCTGCTGATTAACAGTGCACGTGGAGCATTCACATCCCTGTTCTTTGCTCTTTTCTCTGTGATCTTGCTAGCTTATGACCACTGCTGTTATGTAGTGTTTTTCCCCTCTTCACCAATATGACAAATACAGATTAAGCATCACTTGGTGGGTTTATCTCTTCTGCTTAGTACCCATTGGAGTAGGGTGGTAACAAAGCCCCAAAATTCTAAAGATTTTATTTTATGTCTAGGAGGGGCATGATTCAAGCTCATTTTAACTCATTTGTCGAGTAGCGCCACCTTGTAAAGTACATCAGTGCAAAAAACTCTTTGTTAGCCAGTATCTTATAAAAAGGTTCAACGTTCACCCAAATTTCACATGCAGTTTGAGAAGCCTGCCGTTATAACAAGGTAATGGTTATTTCCTTATCCTGTTAGTGATTTTAATGTTGTGGCAGATCAGTGTACATCTCATTTTTAGAGTCCCTCTCCACCCTGTAGGGAAAACTATGCTAAAACAAGAGTGAGAGACTCCAGCCCGAGCTCCCGTGTTCTAATGTTGTCATCAAATAGTTACTGCGTCATGAGTTTTCAAGTTAATTAATTACATTAGTTTCAGTCTCTTGGTGGAGTTGAGTCCTCCCTTCCTTTAGCCGGAAACAAGATCCCACACAAATGTGTGTGTGCGTGGGTGCGCAGACAGTAACTCCCTGTGTTCTGTCCTGTCTTTCATTCTGGGAGTGTAACTGAACCCACACAGCAACCATACAACCAACATGCAAATGCCACCAACTGCTTCAGCATTTCAGTACTGTACTGTTCTGCTGATTATTGAGAGCATTGAATACTGTATCATTGTTTTTGTTGGCTTATGATTAATTACTGAGTAAAATATTGTAGTGTATTTTCTATTCTGTAACTTTAAATCAATGCTTCATACAGTAATGCCTCATTGCTGCCATAAAAGCCATTTAACAGTGCTTTTAAGTCAGCTTAATTAACAGTGTAAAAAGTGTTACTGACTACAAGTGTGTATTTGATTAATTGTAGTGTGCATTTTATCTGCTGAGCTCGGAGTGAATATCCTTTTGGCCTTGAGAGTTAAGGTTATGCCTCATCAATATTCAATTACCTGATCAATTTCACGTAATGAAGACATTGACCGCCTGATAAACATGAATTGATATTCCTTATGACGAATTAGGTAGTGTAATGCAGCATTCATCTTTATTACTTATAGAACATGGTCCATTAATACCAGTGGCTTGATGGAGCATATATTCAAACTTCAGTTTTGTATCATCCAGAAAATTGAAGCGTATCCCTGGTCTCCCTTATTAAGAGGAGAGCGAACACTGGATGGAAACCTTGTCATTCAATGTTCTTCTCTCTTCTTATAATTGTTTGAAAATCACTGCTGTTTTTACAATGTGATCACGAAAGAAATTATCACCAATGGACCAGTGAAAACAGCCCAAAATGTCTTAAAACTAAATCTTATTGCATTAACTTACATTGAATTTTAGAAAGTTTTTTTTAATTCACTTATACAGTTCATCAAACATTGATCTTGATCTGTCGATGAGAGTTCTCTGTTTTGTACCAGTTTATGACCGTGTGATACTGTGGGTTGGTTAATGAAAGACGGAGTCATCATGTGGGCCACAGACATCTTCTAATTTACTTATTGATCATCCTGACTCTGGATCCTTCTAAACCATTAGTGCTACCTGAAAAATGATCTGGGTGCCATGCGTGTGTGTGTGTGTGTGTGTGTTGCTTTTCCCATCAGATGCTTTTGCAGCTGTAAGATAGCACACTCTGGTCCAGTGTGCGTTCATTTATTTCTGGTGGTCAGTAACTGCTTGGCTGGAAAGCATCTCACCCTTTGCCTCTTTTCTCAGTGCTGTTTCTCCCTGTCTCTGTCTGTCCCCCTGTCTCTGTTTGTCTCCCTGTCTCTGTCTGTCCCCCTGTCTCTGTCTGTCCCCCTGTCTCTGTCTGTCCCCCTGTCTGTCTTGCTCTCCAGAACTAAGTTATTTTTTTCTGTCTGTTTTCCCCATCAGGTTTGGGAATCAAACCCGAAACTTCCGTCTGTATTACGATGGGAAACACTTTGTGGGAGAGAAACGGTTCGAGTCCATTCATGATTTGGTAACGGATGGTCTGATTACACTGTACATCGAGACCAAAGCAGCAGAGTACATTGCTAAGATGACCATCAACCCCATCTATGAGCATGTAGGTTACACCACTCTGAACCGTGAGCCAGCTTTGAAGAAGCCTGTGCCAGTTAGCAGGGACACATGTGATGGGAGAGAGGCACAGGAAGAGGAAAGCGGCTTGGAGGAGAGGGTGAGTGTCACCTTTGTCACATCTGCTGTGTTGGTCTGAGAGAGAGAGAATGTGTGTGTGTGTGGTGTATCTTGGGATGTCATGGCACATGGGTATATCTTGTACAGTGGCATCAAGTCTCTAATAGTGCAAACAAATGGCCACATATTTTAAGCCACCAGCTCACTTTGGAGTTTCACTTCTCGATTTTTTCCCAATCGCTGTCTCCCTTAGACGCACAGGCTAAATATTATATAAGAATAATACACAACCATTAGAAAAGCGTTCAGTAATGTGAAGTCTAGAAGTGCGTGGGTCGCAACACAGCTAAGGAGAAAATAAACACAAACACGCATAGAGTCTCAGGGCCAAATAACCAGTGCAGGTTAAGCTGCTAGCTCAGGAACATAATGTCAAGTTTGACTGTTTTTTTCAGAAGAGCCATGCTGTGTGTACTAAATGAATATATTTGCTGAACATTGACTGTTAAAGTGCCATTTTAAGACAAATCATCAGAAAAATGTTTAGGCTGAATTCAGAAAAAGTCTGGTTCCATATTAAGCCGAACCACCAACACTCCGTCCTGTCTGCATCATCAGGACACCACGTGCTAACGTCTTTCTTCGGTAAGACAGCAGAACTGATTATGACAGTATGTCAGTCAATATGTCAGTAAGCCAAACTTTTAGGAGATTTGGATTTACTTCTGTTGCCTTTCTGCTTTTAGGTTCCTGGCCACCCTAGAAGGGGGGGGGGGTTGTGCCGAGCATGACCATAGAAGGCACAGAAGTAATTTTAAGATTTGGGATTTCTGTTTATAAGATTTATATAACTTGTATTATAAGGTATGAATTTAATATATTAATATGGCACACTAATCAACAAGAATACTTTAAGCTGGTGCTTCATTAAAGTGCTTTAGAGAAGATTTAATTAACTGAGGTTAATATGAAATATCACAGTAAAACATTTTTCATAGACAGACATGGATTATGGACCTGCATTTATCCTTTTTGTAATATGTGGCTTTACTTCCCTTTTGCATGTGCCGTTAAAGATTCAGTTTATCTATTATTTATGTAGAAAGATAATGTGGATTGAATGATCTCTTCTATAATATTTTCAAACGTGTTTGGTCACACGTGCAAGTCACCTTTTCTCTTAAGAGCTACAAATGGACCCAAAAATGGCAGCACATTGCAGCAAAACTGAGCCACCATCACCACTTACTGTAGGGGTCAAGCATTCAGGCTTGTACTGTTCTCTTTGTGTGCACCACACATACACCCGCTTGTGGAGAAAATAGCGATGACTCATCTGACCGTGTTACTTTTTTTATACGTCTCTGTAGACCAGTGCCTGTGGTTTTTGCATCACTGAACTCACAGATGTGCATCCATCTTTGTGTAGCTGTGGATGGGCTGTTTCTGCTCACAATCCGATTATGTCCTGCATCAGATGTGCTCGGTTATGAACAGTTCATTATTTTATATCAAAATTGCAGTTTAAAAAAGGTCACAGTTTTTCTGTCAAAAGAGCTGCAGCTGTAATTGTGTCCTATATTGTCTAATACTTATGAGGTTTAATTGGAGTAATTTAGTAATAATGAAATCTAATCCTACAGAGCTTGAGAATTTATGCTCTGGTGCATTACATTTAGCATTTTTTGGGTGAATAATTTTTAAATAAAATTATTACGTTTAAATTGCAGTTGGAATACAAAACATTGCCGTTAACTAAAATCATGGACATCCCGGGAACAGATATGGCATAATATGCAGCTCACGCATGCTGTGGGCACTAATGCCCTCAACATTCCATTACAGGTGGTGGCTTTTTCACCTTTCACTGATAATAATCATAGCTGTGGTCATTTTCATCTTTGACACAGAGAACTTGATGCTCATTTCTTCCAAAAGCTTCTGACCACAGCACATGTTTCCACAGTCTTTCTGTCCATGTGAAACGAGCTTGGGCCCAGAGAACTCGACATTTCTGCATATAGTTAACGTATGGCTTCCTTCTTGCATAATACAGTTTTATTCAAGATTGCGTTTTTTGATGGACCAACAGACTGTGTTTCTGTTTAATTTGTCACCTGTCTGTATATCCACTTTCAGTACTTTAGCCCACCCTTTTATGTTGAAGTTATAAGGAGTGCTGCTACAGTGCTAGTATTTTTGAATATGGTTCAGCAGCCAATCAGAATGGGGGTCTGTCCCTTGTATCAGATATCTCAAAGGCACAGAAATAATAAAACAATCTGTATGGTTCTAAGGAATAAAGAAAAGCTGGAACATATAAAAACTAAATTTAACAGATTTTGGCATATAAACCTCTGCAAGTTGACCTCAGGGGGGAAAAAAAAAATCTAACCGCATAAAATAGATAGTGAAACCTCACAATCTTAAGTCCTACACACTTTTTCTTCTAACATTTAAGGGTATTTTCGTTCAGGTAATATTAGCAACCGTGACATCCCTTGGTGTGGGTGTGTGGGTGGGTGTGTGTGTGTGTGTGTGTGTGTGTGATTAAGTATGTAACTGTGTCTGCTCCTCTTCAGACTGGAGGCTCTAATGAGGCTGCACTCTGAGGGGGATTAATTAGTTTGGCTTTAACAAGCAGCCTTCCTCCCCCATAGTGCTCTGCTTAGGTTAAGAGTTCAGTTCAGCGGTTGATGTACATTAATTGTGTTTATGTCCAAATATCATCACCATATTATTGGAGTAATGGACTTGTGCACTATACCTTTCCTTTAAATCAAATTCTAAACGTTTCTTATTTTTCAAAGTTCTTTACTATGACTATGGGCATTTTGAACATGCAGTCGGTCTTGAAACACTCTTTCTGAGTCCTGCTTTGCTGACCAGTGTTGTCTTTTTTTAACCAATTTCTAAGCCGTGTAGAGGTCATTTCCCTATGATGGTCTGTGTTTACCCATTTGGGTCGGTGCGTCTGTATTATTTCTTTACTATGCTTGGATGAGGTGTTCCTGGTTTGAGGTGTGGTGTGTTTATGTGTGTGTCAGGTTCTTGTCCCATAAACTGCTTCCTCCTTTCTGCTTCCGGCCTTTTTTGTGCATATAATGACATTAGTGGTTTTCCATCTAAACACTTCAACCTCTGATTCTGGAATGTTTCCTCTTATTAGATGGAGAGGAAACCGTGACTCAGGTTATGATGTTTTTATTTAGAAGAACATCCCGAGGACCTTTGATGAAAAAATGAAAAAGAGGTTGGAGTGTAATATATCCAAAAATATCTAAATAAAAAGCTCCCTTCTCTGTGCCATAGTGAGATCATTTAATCCCTAAATATGGATCATTAATTAGTTTTGCACATCACAAACATTTACATTTTTTTCTTTGAAAATTTACATAATTTAGTAGACAATCACAGGTTTTAAAAAGTATTAAAGGGAGTAAATCACATAAGCAAAAATTAAGACCATTAAAAAGTATTAAAATGTATTAAATGCAATTTAATGAGGTTAACTAATAAAAAATTAATAGTTGTCTATTTGTCATTCATTCGTAGACTATGTCTGTGTTGCTGGTGTCATTCGACGTTAGGGCAACGTCTTAAACAGTTTGTGCGCTGAAACACACGTTGGCTGCTTAGACTCAGAAAAGTAAAGACATAAGGCATAGTCATCATGGGTAAGTGCAAATTCGCACATAAGTGGTTAGAGAACCCACCATTGAAAGATTGGTTTAGGCCGGTAGCAGGAAATAATCGAGAGTGTTACTGTTCGGTTTGCAAGAAATATATAAATATCATCTGCATGGGGGCTAACACTCTCCGGTCGCATATGCAATGCATTACTTATAAATCAGGAATGTGCGGACGTGGAGAGCAGTTATTCATATCTACCTTCTGTGCTACTGCCACCGTTACACCACAAACCAGCGCTGCCATCAAAACCAGCGTCACGGCTGATCTCCGGGTGGCCTTACCGACACTGCATGCAGAGGTTCTGTGGTGTCTAGGCACTACTGTTAAACACCACTCACTGAATTCCAACGAAGGAATTGGAGAGCTGTTTTCCTGACTCTGACATTGCCAAGTCATCACATGTGGGAAAGACAACCGTGTACGTCATCAGATTTGAATCAGTTGTCAAAGAAAAAGCAGTTGAATATCTGCTTAGTATGTTGTATGGAATCATATCCACAGTTATTCGCAACATGTGGAGTTAGGAATGTTGCCCAGGGGCTCATATTGGTATAGCAGAGACATTCCATCCTGGTCAAAAAAGAGGACCCGCCATAAGTGTGTAAATGTAAAACACTAATTAATTAGTTGTAATTAACAGCAGTAATTGCAGTATAGGTCTGATATTAATTACATTTTCCCCATTTTTTGACAAGATACAACAGCCACTAATATGTACCTATGCTTTAAACATTAACAATAACTCGCTCATATTCAGTATTCGCAGATGTAGTATTTGTACGGTGCTTTCTAGTTTCTAGTATCTATTTTGCAAAAGCTAACTGGTTTCAGCTCATTCTCATCTGGGCCAGCAAACCAGGGAAAGGAGGCACCGCAGCTGCCATATGCTCACAACGCACACAATCAACTCAGCGGCACAATTAATCAGCCAGCTAAAGAGCAAATCAGCACTGCTTTAAACATGCACTAATTACACACACAGTCATCATTATAGCGCTTAGACTAAATTATTAGGAGGGATGCAATTGTGAACAAACATTCTGTTCATAAAAACATGAATCTGTCATAACATTGTAATTTGTTTTGTTTTGTTAAAATAGCCAAATGCATTTAGCCCGTTTCCTTAAACCATTACCGTTCTTAATATGAAAAGCTGGTATTCACATTCTCATGGCAAACACAAAAACAGTTCTGTTTTTTCCTCTTTTATTACTTAGTTACGTGGTCCATTTGTTCATTTTTTCTTACATTTATAGAGGTTTTAGTGTATGAGTCTGATCTGAAGATTAAGCAAACAGGTGAGAGAAGTCCTTATATCTCCTATGTCTGTTGCAAACAGAAGTTAATAAAAGAGTGATATGGGTTGCGCTGACTCTGAGACGCATTGTCTGCTGCTGTGTAAATTGCTTTGTGTCTCTATAGAGTTGCCTGTGATATGAAGAGGTCGCTAGACCATGAAGTATACACAGCTTTCTTTAGAGTCAGTAATATCTGTAATCTCCTGCAATTGAAAGTCAAAGATGAGTGAAAAAGTCTCTTCCACATCTCCGCACACAAGACTAGTAATATTACTGCAGTTATTGGAACAGTTATTGGAAAACAAAGTCCTCTGTAAACAGAAGCGTAGGTTGTTAGAGAAGGGACCAGAAATACTGTTCAACACCTCTGTTCAACTGAAAGGTTGGAATAAGAGTTGAATGTGGAACCTGCTGGATAGTGAAGACTGAAGCGAAGTCATTCACTCAGCTTCAACTATATTGTGCTTTTGTTTTTTTTTCTAATAGTTGAAATGCAAAGTATGGTTTCTAAAAGCATCTTAACATTTGAATCTTTAGTTAATAGCATTAGTGCAATAACAAGTATGGTGTCTGTGTATAAGCAGATATTCAAATTTACAGTTAAAACTGTTCAAATAATATTTATACAAAATAAGATGTAGTGCAAACATAATATAGCTAATGTAAGTTATAAGCTTTTAGTAGTAACACAGTTGTACACACAAGACAGAAACCGAGGTCATGCAACTTTGTTATTGTGCAAGCTCTTTACAATGGCTTTTGTCAATAGTTTGCAACCATTTTTGCACTTTTTAATGCAATAAATAAATTGTTTGCATGAAGTAGTTCTCAATAAACCTGAAAATGTATGATGAGGGTGAGCCATAATCTATTTCTTTAAATTGTTTTAAATATATCCTAGTTAACTGCTAATTGAAACAGTAAAGAAACAAGTAGGAAATTAGGTGTACCTCTCAGAAACAAACTCATACAATACATTCAGTGTATTTTAAAACATGTTGAACATTTTACATTGTCAAAGACCGATGTCCTTTAACTACTTGTGTAAAAATTAGCAGTATATTTCTAGTTAAATATTCAGGAAAGATAACAAAAGTACATGAAATACACTTATTTTGGTGTTCTCTCCAGCAGTGCTGTTTGACTTAGAACTAAGTATTTACCTGAAATATTTATCAGCTCTCTTTATTTACCCATCAGGTAGTAATGGCGAGTTAATCTTAATGCTGATTCAGACCTGAAACTCTTTACCAGGGCTGTGTGGGAAAAGTTGGATGCTACTCTGAAAGATTTGTTAACGTTTGTCTTCCAATTGTATTTAAACAGTTGGAAGAATATCTCCATTGTAATCAGGGGCATATAAAACCTCTGCTTGGTTTGCTCCTCATTAGTCAACATCATAAATGTTAGACATTTTGCCAAACCACAATTGCAACTATACCTAACCAGAAATAACTTTCAGAAGATGCTTCATACACTGCATAATAAATGCTTTGTCAGTAGAGATTTCCTGACCTCCTCTTTTGTCACGATTCCATGGGTGCATAAATCTGGTTTGGGAGCTTGCTGAGGAGAGGACAGAATTGGATTGGACAAAACAACATCCAATAGAGAACAATGAGAGCATTGAAAACCTCACATAGAATCAGCAGTTCAGTGGGTAGTGCTATTACTAAACATGTAATATAAGTCAATTCTATGTAAGAATAGCCGTACTATGTGAGTAATGACCTTTTCTTCACCTGAACATACTGTGCTACAGCAAATTGGCTAACTCTTTCAAATTCAGGTACATCAGTACAGTTTCAAACGAGAGACGGTACTGTTTACATTCTTGTAGGTTGGTGTGGAATTACATGCACTAATCCTGTTTCTTCTGTAAAGCTGTGCCAGTTCATCTCTCCTAGCTCACGTTCTCTGTGCAGCCCCACCCCCATTCTCTCTTTGCATCTATATGCAAATCTGGCCCCACTCGCTCACAAGTTCTGCTGCCACAAGGAGGGAGGCGCAGCGCTGGTTACAGACCAGGACGTCTCTTTAAAAAAAAACAAAAAAAAAACTGAAGTGTGAAGAATGTGTTAAACTTTGTGCTGCTGCTACAAAACCTTTGCAGCCAAAAAAAACGTTCTTCCTGAAACAAAGCACGTTGTGAGCTTCATTGACCCATGGTTTATGAAAAGACTATTTAATTTTGCACTGATGAGGAATATGTGGTCAAGCAAGTTCTATTTTACCATCTGTACATAACATTTTTCCAGTAGTCTTCTGGCTTGTTCATGTGATCTTTAACAAACTGTCTAAAGCAGTGGGTTCATCCCTTCAAACCTTACATACACAACATTGTTGTTCAGTGTTCTCCTGATGGTGGACTCATGAACATTAATTAATTAAACATTAGCAAATGGTCTTGACTTTCTGTCTGGCTGTGGACAACAACAACAATTTCAGAAGGTCTTCAGAAATCTTGCTTATTTGTGCCATGATTGCGTAACCGTTTGTGCGCCTCCGCAAATGTGTTTTGAAGATCAGTCTTTGAAAGACCTGTTTTTTATTTGTTTGTGTTTTTTTTATAAGTAAAACAGGGTAGTCACTCATGCCTGCTTGTCATGTCACTGATTGAACACATGACTCTAATTTCACCGTCCAAATTAACTGCTTATTCTAGAGTGTCACAAACTTTTCCCACTCAGAGCTATGTCATGTCTGATCATTTTCCCTCAGTAAATATATCTGTTAGGTTGATATACATTTCGATTTGTGTGGAAATTGGATGGTATTTTGTGTTCTATTTACACAGATATATAGAAAATTCTTAGACTTTCAGGCATCACTTTAGGACCCTTACCCTAATGTCAGTATGGCATGGCATTAAGAAGTGGGCTTAGTTAAAAGAATTCCATGAACTTCTAAAGAACTCTTTGTTTGAAGAGATGGCTAATATTTTTGATGATTCATGCCAAACATCTTGTTTGTGAATGTTTCAGCCTCCATGTTGGCTTTGTCTTATCTGAACTTTGTACTCATGGCATTTGTTAAACAAACTTGGCATTTGTCTCATTGATCACCCAAGGTAACATACTTTTGAGGTGTGCATGACAAATGGCCCCTTTCTAAAAACTGACAGAAATCATGGACAATTGTACAATTACTTCTATTAAGGGCCATCTTGTTCTTTTAAAACATGTCTCTGTCTTCTTGTTTTTGAAATCAGACACTCAGAGTTATACCTTATCTATATGCTCATTTTTAGTTTTTTGCTTGATAGTAAATGACTGTAACTTTCCAGAAACGATGCAGCACTCTTTTACTTAGGGTTTTATTTTGATTATTCTGAAAAGTTTATGACTTTGTGTCCATTACCATTGAGTTATTTATGGGTTCTGGAATGCTATTCAGCCATGTTGTTGGAGCGCTTTTTGATTGGTTGACTGTAATGTGGGGTTCAAAAAGAAACAATGCTGCATTCGTAAAACTGTCCCTGTGTCACTCCATGTTAGGTTCAAGTCTTTTCCAGTGAACAAAACACCAATCAGGCTAGGAACGTAGTCATGCTAACTGCTGGTTGTGTAATGCTTCTGCAGTCAGTTTAGCTCTGCTGAACATGACCTTTATAATACTGCATGAAGTCTACGAGGGAGTTCTTTCAGTTTGTTCCTTTAAATTCAAATAGCAACAAGGTGCCAGCCCCCTGGGGTCTCCTGATGACCTATAGTGCTACTCAAAATGAAGACTAATGTTGGCTGCTTATCAGTGATTTTTCAGAGGTTTACACACACAAGGTGGGGTTTGAGTTATGTAGTGGTTCTTCAGTCAGTATGTTTAATGTAGAGCTGGTACTACATTTAGTATAAAAACATTATTTAAAGCCATTTCCTTCTGCCTTTATAATGCAACTTTATAGTGATGGTTTGCCACTTTTTCTTAAAAGACTTGTTAGATGGCATGTTATAAAAATGGTGGTGGAACAAAGTCATGTGGGAAACTGTATTTTAGAGAGTTTGTTTTAAGACAATCACAGTACTTGTTCATCCTGATCCAGCTGTTGTAGAAGGGGGCTTAGGGCTTGTTAACTGAGGCAAAGCAAAGTTAACATTTGTTGAGTTCAAGTAGACAGATGTTATGTGTGTTCATGTTTATGCCTCATATATTTCCTTTAAAGCAACGGCAGCTCATGACGGGCAGGCATATCTAGTTAAAATTTGGTCTGTTGTATTTTTTCACATGCTAAAACTGGTTGTGTACTTTGGATAATACAGCAGTATGTTGCTGTTGATATTTTTATTTAAATCTTTCATGCAGTCTTTTTAGGGATGCATGATGATACTGCATTGATATTGGTATCTGCAGATACTTGCTTGAAAAAAATATCAGAGATCTGTATCAACCTGCCAATCCCACATATTCCCTAATGTTTGTGTATGATTTGGTGCATTTTAATACATGATTCAGTGAAAGGTAGCGCTGTTCAACAGTTAAACGCTATTTTAAGTACATTTCTGAATATGGCAGGGTCACACAGGGTTTACATCTTCCTGCTACACTGAAAATATCACACTTCCTTTCTTCAGTTCACTGTATAAAACAAGACATCTGCGCATATTAAGCCTCCAGTGAGCAGTGACGCTCATCAGACAGGAAAGGTTTTCAAAGAGGTGCCAAGAGAGTCTGTAGTGGTTTTCTTTGTAGAATGGGCTCGTGGAGAAATCTCAGTTGAGTTTTTCGGGTTGACTAAGCTATTCAGTGATTCTGGCCACCAAGTAGAACATGTCTCAGGACTTGGATTTTAATGCTATAGTAATAATCTTTTGTGCAAACTATCTTTTAAATGTTTTTCTGAAAGCAGAACCCTTTCTTGTTGTATGACAAACCATAAAGCATTGGAGCAGTGGTGGTATAATGGTTAGGGATGTTCTGAAGGTTGTCGGTTTAAATCCCAGACCAGTACAAGTACCACTAAGGTACACATGAGCAAGGTACTGTCCCCAAGCACTGCTCCCTGGGCACTGTCCACATCAGCTTCTCCTACACGGATGGGTTAAATGCAGAGGTCACATTTTGTTGTGGTGCATTGTGTGCTGTGCTGAGTTCACAATGACAATCGCACACTTTCACTCACTTAAATTTATTCTAACGTTACAGTTTATACTATTTACTATTACACAGTAGTAAATGATTGACTAAAGAGAGTTTTTTAGATGGGATCCAGGTATATGACCCAGCTATTCTCTGAAGCAAATAAACATTATACTTCTTAGTCTACTGTGAGACATCCACTGTAGGAGGTTTGAGTGGGAGGCTTTTCTAAAGGGGTCGGAGTATTTAGTGTATGTTTATATGTGTATAAAATCTGTGTGGATGTGAGAGAAACAGGTTGAATAATTCAGGCAGCTAGTGGTTGTTTTGAAGTGTGCAGTTTGCAGTAATGTTGCCTTCTCTGGAAAAAGCAGACACCGTTTCAGCAAACAGGATAATCACATCTCCTACTCACCGGAAATACACGTAAGCACTGTTCCTATGGGAACAGCGCTTTTTACAGGAGATGCTGTTACACCCACACACATTCAGCACTTACACATAGCCAGTATTGATGCTCTGCGTCATGTTTAATCCAATGGAACCTTCAGCAATGAGTCATTCCTAAACTTTTTAGATGTTTGAGCTCTTTGACAGGCATGAATTTCCGGAATCCGATTGAGCATGGCTATTAAAAAATAAGTAAGGTGATCGTTATCGATTGAGTCATTTCGTAATCTTTATTAATCTGCAGATCTACACATAATCTGAATTTAACATAAAGGCCAAATGACACATGGACTAAACCAAACAGTATTAAAACAAGCATAGTCTTGAAAAGGCTGAAATATGTTGTTTGAAATGTATATAAACAGAAGAAAATATTAATAGTTCTTTTTTTTGATCAAGTTTTTATTTTAACTGAGCAACCATTTCAGCCCTAAATAAAAAGTGTTAAATTTTAATGAATGGATTGAATGTTTCTGATTGTTGTAGTGGTCAGCACTTGTGTTTGCAACCACTGTCTTTATCATAGTGATGCTGCAGGCAGCTCTCCCTCTCCTCTGAGTATTTTTCTTCTTTTGTTCGTGTCAGAAAGGAGAAAGTTTGCTGCTATTTGCTTGTCCTTGCACTCTCCGGTCATGCGCAGGAGAGAAGAATGCAGCTAAGTTACATAACTCTTATCGATTAGCAGTGCGCTTTGAGAGGGAGCGAGGGCGAGAGAGAGAGGTGCCTACAGTTCTGCAGTAACTTCAGGTACAAGGGCAGAGTGTACTTCACTGTTTTGCCTATTCAGTTCTTTAGCACACACGCTACATGAATACCAACTTTTCTAATTGCTCACTGCAGATTCCAGAACATTACATGCACATAATAGAATATTTCATAGTGATTGCGATACCCTCAGTAACCTCTCCCGGACAATGGGTGTATATGACTGTAGGATGTAGCAACTCATGATTAAATTATGCATAATCATTATCACTTATTGTTAGCAGATTTCCAACGTTTTTGCTTGCAGTGTATTATTTAAGTGGCTAGTGTAATACAAATGCACCTCATTTCTAGCAGCTAATGTACTAGATAGTTTGTCTTAAACGTTTTTATAGAAACTTCACCTTAGCCGCGAAGAAGCATTTTTATATGGTTCATTAATCTTATTCATTTGGATACCCATGTGAAGGTAAAGATTTGTTAAGTTTCTAGAAAATATAATTATATCAGAAGGCTTTGGCGTGCTGGCTCTTTAGCAACCCTGTGGAGAACCTTATGAGGAGTCAGACACTTAACGATGAAGTATCCCTGCATAATGGGTTGGACGGTCCTTTGCTTCAACCTTATAAAATAGCAGTCACGCGCTAAATGGGTTTCTGTTGTGTCCAATGATGTGAAATAATTATTGGTGTATATTAGCTCATGTATCATGTGGACTGTGTATGTTCCTTGGTGTGACCTTGAAATGTGTGTGCGCATGCTTGTGCAGTGCATGTATGCGCTATGTGATTGTCACTCCTCATTTATCATTGTCCAGGCTGTAGACAAAGCCTGATAATCTATTTGTCTGAAAGAAACATGGGGTTAATCTTTTTTTCCTAGCCTTCTTGCAGAGTAAGCAAAGACAGAGATTTTTGCTGTAAAGTACATGTTGTAAGAAGAGGTTGAACAAAGCCTGGTTGTAGAAAGGTTAAGAAAATGTTGATTAAAGATAGACACCACTGCATTCTGAAAATTGTTGTGGATTATTTAAATAAAAATTTGAGATTTTGATGATAATCATGATCTAGTATTTACAGCATATGTTAAAAAAAGCTGCTAATGCAGTTTAAATTGTCCACACTTCTTGAAGCCCTTTAGCTACAGCAAGATAAAAAATAAACAATAAAAAATGTAAAAACCTACAACACAATAGTACAATAGTACTTAATTTTATAAATATGTATAGTTTTAGTTAAATATAGTTTGATCTCTGCTGGTGACATTTAAAGTAAAGGTTTACGACCCATCAGTGGCCGTTGTATTATTTGCCAATAAATGGGGAACATTTAATAATTTAACTGTCACTTTAGTTTTTGACTTATGGCCAATAACTGCAACCAATAATATAGCATGCTTTAATGCAAGGGGTTGATGACACTGCCAGGCTCTTGAGAGACTGTGGTTTGATTCATTGTGCAGGCAGGAACGCCCCTGCCGTAATAGTATGAGTGCTGGTGCAAGACCTCAAGTGATGGGTTCCTATTGTCATGGCTGCTGCAGCACCTGCATTCTGTATACCCCTAGTAGCACATACAGATGATAGATACTAAAGCTGAACAATTCAGTTTTATATTGAAATTGTAATATGAAAGAGTGCAGTGTTCAAATCACATGGGCTGCAATTTTAAATGGGTTTTACATAATTCTGTAATGTTTTATCTTCAATATGTCTTAAGTGAACTAAAAATAATAATAATAATAATAATGAAATTTGATGATGCAGAGCTTGGGAATTGTCAGTTTGGCACATTGTATATAGCCGAATGCCACTACAGGTTATTATGATAAATGTACAAACCTTCACTTCAGTGGAGTTGGGTTGGTTTAGGTATGCTTAGTAGCCAATAGCTGAATTAGCATAAATCACTAACTGCTAGGTAGCTTAAGTTTGAACTTGGTGCTCTGAAAACCAGAGATTGTATCAAATTGTGACGGCTAGATGATTTTCAGAGCATCTCCAAAATGGCAGGTTGTTTTGTGAGGTTTTAACTGTTATCCAGTGGTTAGTACAAATGTTGTCCAAGCAAGAACAATCCGTAAACTGGAGACATGGGTGTCCAAGGTGTGCATGGTGATCTAGGGCTTGGCTGTCTGGTCTGATCCAGCTCCAGCTGAACAGCTTCTGTAGCGGAACAATTAAATGGGTATAATATAAAGGTGTCAGACCACAGAGGGAGAGCGGCCACTTTAAGCTGTTTTGGGGGCATTAGAGGGACCAACCAGTATCAGTTTTTTATTGGCTGATCAGTGTGTACAGGAAACAATTTAACTTATTTCTACAGAAAAGCGATGCAATCCCTGATGAACATTTTTCCATCTTGTCATTATGTAGTGTCAATAGTGTCTGTATCAATATCTGTATTGATAAAATCCTTCGATACTCATCCCTAATTATCACTGTTCATCTGTGGGTTTTCTTTAGGCTTGGAAGATTAACCAATATACTATTTTTGAGTTGATCCTTTATTGATGATTTAATGTATACATTTTTCTTTTATTTCTCTTAGTTCTTATCTCTTTTCTTCTTTGTGAGTCTCTTATGTAAGCAGGGGGCTTCAAACTAAACAGACTCTTTCTGATTTGCCTGATGCTTCTTTACTGCTCTTGGCCATTTGTAGCAGCTACTGGATGTTCAATGCAGCATTTAACTGTGACTTTGCTGATGATGGAGGCAGATATTGTTGATGATCTTGTGGATGAAGATGTACATTTAGGTATAACTTGCTGCAGTTTGAGTACTGTCATAAGTAATAGAAAAAAATCCAAGCAAATTTCTAGAGCATTCAGAGCACATCAAATGCTCCAGTTCTTCTCCTTCCCATCTCCTGCGCCATGATTACGCATTGCGATTTAAAGTTATATAACGTTACATAACTTCCAACCCACATCATCATCTGTCCCTAGAGAGAGGATGGTTTGTTGATCTGAAAATGAAGTCTCTGTGTTGGAGTTTCAACAGAATGCCTGTACATGTTACAAGCAGAAGCGTAGCAGTTAGTTCTCAATGTACTTTCTGAACAGAATGACATCCAAGCAGTTTACTATTCTGCATGTGTATATCTGAAACATGTCTATATGTCTGAAAGGGGTGAGCCCATAAGTACTGTAATTAGGAACAGGGCAGGAAGCCAGACAGGCTTGATGGCTCTTTTATGATTGCATAGGTCAGAGAAGCATTTAACATTTTATATAACACCACTCTCCCCTACGCAGGATGTGTGTGGTGTATCTCATACATCTCTCTTTCTCTCTCTCTCTCTCTCTCTCTCTCTCTCTCTCTCTCTCTCTCTCTCTCTCTCTCCCCCCCCCATCTCCCTCACTCTCTTTTTATGGTGCACTTAAAGGGGAATTCCTCAGATTCTTCTAAATGTGTGTATAAATACTTTTGTTGTCAAGAAACTTACTGACTCTGATTTCTTTACATTGGTGGTGATCAGAACCAGGAGTTTATCTTAAATGTAAATGTAGCCTTCTTTTGCTATTCAAAATGACCAGGCAATCTACACACACTTTTTATATGTAATTTCAATAAATGTAAGAATAGTGACAAATTTAAAATATTATTAATAAAATAATGATTACTGTTTTGCCTTACAATGCCCTGCATGTAGCACAGACTTGGTACTTGTAAGGGGACCAAATTATGTCTGTAGCACTGAGTATCGATTTACATTAAATCAATCTGTGCCAGATGTCAGTACCTAAGAGGAAGCCCAATACAGGAGAATGGTGAGCCAAAATGGTCACAAGTGTGGTTACGCTTTGTAAAACTGACTCTGACACCACTTTCTTTGTAATGTGTAATGCAAAGCTGGCCATGGCAACACATCTGACCTCAGTGAAAACCTGGTCAAATAAAACAAGATGCATCTACAAACTGAAGTGTACCGTATTTCATATACATGATGCCAGCTCCCAGACAGCAGCTGCAGCTAACGTCAATAGGAGCCAGCACCCAACTTTTCATTGATGACAAATTTAAGTCATTGACATCTTCAGGTAATTAATTAGCTAGTTGTTGTTGTTGAAAAGGATATCCCAGGCTTCCTCTAAGACACACGTGACTGGGTGCTCTTGCTATGCCCTGGTGATAGACAGTGAAAGGCTGGAGATTGTAGCTATTGTTGTGGGAGGGGAAAGAGAGGGAGGGAGGGAGCATGTGGGTTGTAAAATGAAATAAATAAATACATTAAAATTGAGAAATTTTGGCTAGTTTAAAGAAAATCTTAAGGTTAATTAAAGTGTAAAATACCAAAGTACTGAATTCCAGGTACCAGTACTGTTTCCAACCCTGTTTAAAAGTACATTTAAAGCCATAACCATGTATCAAAAGTTGGAGACCCACGTCAAATTCCACCACACAGTACTGTAAGTAGAAGTATTATATGTAAACATCAACATCAAAACCACTGACAGGGGACATGGATAGTGTTATGGCATTACACTTTGGCACTTGTCAAGGGATGGAATACACTGGGCAACAAATGACCAGTTGGTTCTGGAAGTTGTGGTGTTAAAGGCATAAAAAATGGACAAGGGTAAGGATCTGAGCAATTCTGAGAAGGGCCAGATTGTGATTGCTAGATGAATGGGCCAAAGCATCTTCAAATTGGCAAGTCTTGTGGGGTGTTTCCAGTATGCAGTGGTTATTACCTACCCAAAGTGGTCCAAGGAATATCAACCAGTAAATCTGTGACAGCTGTGCATGAGGAGTAGATGCTACCCCATATGGTCAGATATCACAGAAGAGCTGTAGCACAAACTGCTGAGGAAGTTAATGCTAATGGTCATAGAAATGTGTCAGAAGACATACTGCATTGCAGCTTGCTGCATATGGGTCATTGTAGCTGGTCATAGAGCTCATGCTGACCCCTGTCAACCTCTAAAAGCACCTGCAATGTGTACGTGAGCAGTTTAATAAGGTGACCTATTTTGATGAATCATGCTATCTTTAACATGTGGACTGTCGCATGCGTTGCTTTCCTGGGGAAGAGATGGTACTAGGATGCGCTATGGTAGAGCTTGTAGCGTTGACGTGATGCTCTGGGTAGTGTTCTGCTGGGAAACCTTAGGTCCTGACATTCATGTGGTTGTTACTTTGACATGTACCACCTACCTAAACATTGTTGCAGACTAATTAAACCCCTTAATGGCAGCAGTATTTCTTAATAGAGGTGGCCCCTTGACTTGCCCTCCAAATTTCCCAGATGTCAATCAGATTGTGCATCTTTGGGATGTGCTGGAGAAACTAGTCTGATCCATGGAGACCATACTTTGCAGAGCTCTTGTGGAGTCCATGCCTTGATAGGCTGAAGCTGTTTTGATTTTAAAAATGTACATACGCAATTCTGAACAGGTGAATTTAATGTTATGGCTGATTAGTTTATATCATTAGAATTTTATTTCAACTAGCATGTTTCTTTTGTTGCTAGTTTGTTAGCTTGGGGCTAACATAGCTTGTTTTAAATGTTGTACTTTAAGTTGAATGCTCTAATAAACAAACAAAAAAAAGAAACATTAACATACTTATGTAAGCCACATTTTTTTGCTAAACAGGTATTAAACGTTTATCAAGACACTTCAGAAGTCTTGTTCCTGTGATTGTAAACACTTCTGATGCTGTACAGTTCCCTAGGACATGGCATTTTACATAAAACCACAGTGAATGTCTTTCATAATATCTTAATGACTTATGCAGAATTGTGGGGAAATTTCTCCTTTTATTGAATGACCATCTATTTTTTGAGTGATTCAAATTCTAAAGATTTTTACAACAAAGTTCTAAGCATCATCTGTTTAAAGCTGTTTTTTTTTTTGGAGAACAACTTTTCATTGTTCATTACCGTCTTGGTCATTGTAATAGTTGATTAAAAAGGAAGCTGAAGTCAGGTTATGAAAATGAGGCAACAAAACAACAGATAAACAAATGGCTGCATCAGGTCTGTGTATGCTGGTGCAGCTAATGGCCAATTAGTTCATGTGCTGTAAAGGCAGGAAACTCCTGTTCAGCCATCAGGTGTTTAATGTCAGCAAACAATTGAGTGATTACGTGGACAGATGGACTCGCTCTTTCTCTCCTGCTTTCAGTAAAGACTGAAAATGGCCTTGAGTTAGCAGCACTTTGCATCCATCCGTTTTACGAGTGCCGTTTGGGTCTGAGCACGTTTGAGGAATGGGCAGATCAATCAGTGTCAATTAGCAGAGCGGCTGAAAGCGGCCCCGTCCTGAGAGCCAGACGCCGCAACTGCACTGAGCAGCAGGCAGCGCTTTTAAACTCCATGCAGCCCGAGTACAGAAGCCACTGCTATTACGGTAACTCTCAGCAGTGCTGCACTGTTTGCTGGGACACAGGAGGGAAAGATGAAAATGAAAGGTGCAGGGCTGCTGTGCTGACCCAGAGGGCACAGGTACCTGCCACTGGGCTAGCGTGTCTCTGGGTATACAGCAGCACCGCCTCCGCTGGAGTCTGGGGCTCACATCCTTTCATCTCAGCCCCAGCAGTTTCAGTCAGTCTGCCTGGTTTGGCTCATTGATCTGGAAGCCAGCAGGCAGGAAGCTCTCTTATCCTGGCCACCATTTGTGCTCGGAACTGGCAGGGTCTGGCTTTGGTGGACTCTTATGGTATTGATTAGATAGAAGCACAGTGGAGGAGTGTGCATGTGTGTAATTCTGTCCATGTTATAGACAAAGTTGGCTCCTTAGCATTGACGAGGAAGTCAAGTATGAGAGACTTACAAAGATACAAGAAAATGTCAGAGAAAGTAGACAAAAAATAATGGGTAGGGTAGGATCTCCAGTTTAGGTGAGCTGTAGGTCTTGTCATGCTGTGTTCAAAGTCACAGTAAGACTATTAGACAGTTCTTCAGAGCTACCTGCCGTTGCCCTCCTCTGTTTTTTTTTTCAGATTACTGCTTTAAGAAGAATTCAGTGCTGTATATTAGCTTTATCCCAATATCGATGGCATACAGTTATAAAGCGAGTTGTCTGGTTTGAGTTTTGAGAGTGTGTGGTAAGGACTTCCCCATGTTTGGTGTGCTGGGAGTATATTAGGTGGAAATTGGTTGCATGAAGCCTTTTATGTTTGAAAACTTGGATTAAGGTTGCTGGTGAAACATAAATGTACAGGTGCATTGAAAGGATTGCAGATTAGATTAAAACGTCTTGGTATAGTTGATAAATTGATCAGTTTTTAATAAATTAGGTAAATTAAAATACCCTGGACTCAGACATTTATTTGCGGTAGCATTGTCTTTGCACTGCCATTGTGTGTTTTGATTCATTCTTGAGTTGTTTTTATTTATACTGTATGACTAAATGTGTCTACACTCCTATTCTAATTAGGGAATTTAGCTATTTCAAGGTGCACCTATTACAGAAATAGGTGTTCATTTGTTAAGCTGATGTATTTCTATAGAAAAGCTTAGTCAATAGAATGGGATGCTCTGGAGCATTTGCACAAATCTAAGGTCACTATGCCTAGGCTAGCCTTGGCTATAGGGGTATAAAGCCCCCCATCATAGCGCTGTGGAGCGGTAAAACTCTGCTCTGGTGAAGCTGTATCCAGTACCATTGGTATTAGGAATGACCTAAAACTCATGGTCATCAGTTCCTGACCTTACTATTGCGTTTGTGGCTGAATGCAGTCAGATCCTCACCGCAGTGTTCCACAGTTCAGTGTAAAACCTTCTACAGAGAACAGAGGCTGCTGACAGTAAAAGAGGGACCAACTCGAATTATTAATAACCTTGATTCCAGAAGAAACGCAGGGTGAAAATATTTGGACATGTAGTGAATTTTGTAACTATGAGAACTCTTGCTAGTTTCTGGCAGGGCCTTACTGACTACAGTAATTACAAAGGAAAATATGATGTGCAATGTTTGTGTGTGGTCTGTTGAGAATAGCTTCTCATTAACATAACACTTTAATTGGGTTTAGCATTGGAGACCAGGAAGCTGTGCGACAGGCTCTGCTTTGTCTTCAAGTGGATTTAATTACATTGCAGAGAGTACATGAAACTGGACCATCTCTGGGAAGACTGAGGCTTTTCAGCTTGTCCTGATACAGCAGGGAACGTGTTTATGATTGAATCTGATTTGTCTTTTGGTTGTCAGTTGGTCACACTTTGTGTAAGGGGGGAAAATGCTTCTGTCGTAATAAATGTCTGTTTTACATGTTATGGGGCTTGTGCTTTGTTGTGCCGCCTGTGCTAATAGCGTGTCATGGTCTAACGGTTAGTTGGGAAAGGTAATGTTAGTGCAGTTAGAAGCAGTGCTGTGCTGCTGTTAACGCAGTGTTAGCACTGAGCTCAGAGGTGATAGATGACTCAATCAGTGGTCATTACAGGCCCACGCTTGTTCCAAGGCTCCTCCACACTTCTGTGCTGCTCTCTCCTCCCACTCACTCACTCGCACACAGCTTCTGGGGACGGCACAAAAGGGTCTGAGGGGGTGGTGATTACTCTGAAGCGCCACTCTGATTGGCCAGTTTGAGCTGTGTGATTCACTGCGACTGTCGCTAGATCCCTCCCCCTCTTTTCTTCCCTCCCCCCCCTCTCTCTTCGAGGCAGTGTTCCAGAGAGGATATCTGCCGTTTGCAGAGAGGAGAGGATTAACTCAACCACTCATCTCATCTGCATATAGATGCTCAGCAAGGCAGACGAAGGGGCTCCGTAATTTAAACACCGAGCTGCTTCTCTCTTCTACTCACCCACTTTTGGACTTACTGTTCTTGCTGTAAGGAGCATTTCCCCCCCACTTTTTTCCTATCTGGAGTTGGAATTGAGGGCTCACAGTGATAGAGAAGTGGCTTGTTTTGGCTGTGCTTGGCTTTCAGAGCTTTCGTCCTTATCTGACCTGCGGCTGACGTGCCCGCACCTATCAGTAATGCAATGCAGGACATTCTGAGTGTGACGGGGAACCTCTGAGTGTCAGGGGGGCTTATTTCCATCTCTCGTTGTCTGAAAGTCACTGGCTCTCAACTGAGCTCCCGGCAGCCTCCCAGCCGTGTAGAATCGGTTAGCAAGCGTGTCGGCATGCCGTCGCGGGAATCCTACAGTCTCCGTAAGGGGGAGAAGTCCCTGGTGCACAAGGCCAAGCAGGAAGGGAAAGAACAGGAGATGTTGGCGGCAGCATTGGGCATGAGGATGGGTCCTCAGAAACCTCCTGCCACCCTCTGGCAACCTCTTAAACTCTTTGCCTATTCACAGCTTACCTCGCTGGTGCGACGGGCCACACTGAAGGAGAATGACCGTGCTCCCAAGTATGAAAAAGTCCACAACTTTAAGGTAAGAATATCAACGTTTCTTTATCATGCTGTCCTGCTCATACATTATGCACTTACAGTATGTATGTCTGCACGCATTCATGGTGATCATTCTGCTGTTAATATATTAGTTTAAATTCTTAGTGCTGTATATATCTATCTGAAGTGGGGCAAGTATGAAATATTACAATTTTATGTTGTAGGGTTACAGACGACGAAGATAGCTATAAAGATTACTGCTAAATGCTTTTGCAAACTGTGTGTGGTTTGCATGATGTTTGCTAGGATGTGACCGTTTCAGCTTTGTGAGTGTTGTTGGAGGTACAGCACTATAAGAAAGATGATATGACCAAGGCAGTGTGAGCTTTATTCACTGTAAAATACTTTTTCCCCTTCTCTTCTTTTCTGTGTATGGCATGTGTGACAGACCACTACTTCAGGTGACAGATGGAAAGGTTAGGGATTGATGGGCAACACTAGCATAGCAGTGTATCCCCATTTGGCTTCTGTCAGCACTAGTGGCTTTCCCCAGAGTTCAGTTTTCTTTTTTTCTTTTTTTTTCTTTCTTTCTCTTTCATTTTCTTTCACATTTTCCTTTCCATTTTTCTTTCTTGTCTTTTCTCATACCTAGTATCTTTTTTTGTTTTGTTCTCCGCTCTTTTATTCATTACTCTCTCTTTTTTCATTCTCTGTATCTTGTTTTTGTTTCACTTCGCTTTCTCATCCTTCATTTCAGTGTTTTCTGAAAGGGTGACTGGAGTTCAGAGGTACCTCAGTGGTTATAAGACTCCGCTCCGTTTACTCCGCAGGGAGCTTTTTTTCTTTAAATTAATTTGACTTTTAACATTTTAAAATCTTAATTAAATGTATCTTGAAAAGCTCCAGTCTTCTCCAGAAATCAGATTTGTGTTTTAGTTCCCACTTTGAATCTTACACCTATGGAAATTCTATTTTTTCTTTTTTTGCTGTTTGATTTTGATGTTTATGTTGTTACTTTCATTACCTTCCCTGGTGTGTGTAAGAGATGAAGCGTATTGGGTCTGTAACCCTGCTTATGTTCACTGAGGCCATGCTTTATTTGCTTCAGTAGCCCATGTGTCCCGCAGCAGCGGCGGCGGCCGCTAGTCCCCCACTAAGCTCCCTAGAGAGAAGCAGGGAGGGCTCCTGATTGGCTGAGCTGTTACCTGGTGCAGAGGAGAAAAGGAGTTGTGATAGCTATTGCAGCGAGAGAGAGAGAGACCCCTTGCTGAATGGTCCAGTGACACTCTGCGCACTCCCTGCATGCCAGTGCTTCTGGCGCTGTTTTTCTTTGTTCTTTTGTTTTTTTCCATTTCACACACATTGTGTCCCCCTTCTTTACAAAAATTTTCCCCCACTCCGTCTCCCTCTCACTGCTTTTCAATTGTTTTGAGTGGGTCTAAAAGGCTGTTTGATTTGACATGACTGTAGCACATCTCATATCCATCTCACAGTTTATCCTCCTGTCTGGCCTCTTTAGGCGAGTGTGGTGTCCTGAAGAGCGATTAGGTGATTTTATACATGTTGCTCATGTTTTCTCACGCTCCTGTTTTCTCTCTCTGTCCTGTAGGTGCACACTTTCAGGGGTCCACACTGGTGCGAGTACTGTGCTAACTTTATGTGGGGACTCATTGCTCAGGGAGTCAAATGTGCAGGTAAAGACTTGCACACACACGCGCACACGCACACACACACACACACACATACAGGTATTTTCTCAACGTCACAGTTCCAAAGCTATTGCAGTCCACCAGAATATTGGTAAACTGCAATAATGTATAAATCACGTCTTGTCCAGTAATGTTAATTTTGTACTGAAAACACACAGCTACAGCAATAAGTGATGCTAATACTGATATTAAAAACCACAGAGATCACAGAAATGTAGACAAGCTCCTGCTCATGGTATCTCACATAATTTACACTAATTTACAATAATCCAGTGGATTAAGAGATGTGTGTAATGGAGTGAGGAGCTGCCTGTTAGTTGATATGTGTGGTGTAACACTTTTATTCATTTACATATGAAATGCTTAGTCTCTGTAATGAAAGATTTAAGCTTTTTGGCTTAACTAATGGCTGATGGAATGGCTTTTATTGAACGGATCTGTAGCGTTGCGTATATGGACTTTAATGCCCTGTGTTGTTGTTCTTCACTCTTTAATTCATTACTCTCTCTCTTAGTCATTGGTGAGAGGTGATTTTGTGTGTTTTGAGGTGTTTTTATATTTAATTTATAGGACAAAGTGAGCTACACTTAGTGTTTTCAGGGACTGGTCTAATGAATAATATATGAATCGATTTCGAAAGCAGCTTGTGTTCAAAGCTGTTATTTTGAGGTTCCTTTTGTGGATGGTGCTTGTTTCTTTCTCTCTCACATTTTCCCTTTCTCTCACGCTCTCTCTCTTTGCCCCCCCCCGGCTCACTCTCTCTTTCTGTCTCTTTCTCTTACTCGTGCTCTCTCTCTCACTCTCTCTATCTCTCTTACTCTCTCTCGCTCTCTCTCTCTTGCTCTCTCTCTTGCTCTCTCTCTCTCTCTCTCTCTCTCTCTTTTACTTCTGTTTCCCGCTCGCTTTCTGTTAGTGATGCTGCTAGGAACTAGGACAGTGAAGTCTCATTTGATGTTGAAATTTACATCACACAATGCCACAATGTCTTTTTCTCACTGTGTGTTTGTGTGTGAGAGTTTGGGTGGGCGCCAGTATGCCAGCCTCTGTATGCTGTGCCACATTGCTTTATCTGGGTAAAGCCCCCCTCCCCCAAAAGCCCATGCCATCATGGTGGAGGGCAAAACAAAGCTGGCGTGTCTTTATAATGAAGCGAGGGGCTGGGAGCTCTGGGAGGCATTCACACACCACACACACACACACATTGAAATTCAGTCTCCATAAGCAGTGTATAGTTACCCAGTGTTATGCTCTCATTTAGAGCACTGAGAGGTTGTAGAGGTGCTGAAATAAAGCTTCAGGAATGCACATGGTTCACTGTAAGCATGTGCTGGAACTCACTTCTCTCTCTCTCTTACACACAAACACACCCCAGCTTATCATCCAAGGATAGAGCAGAGTGTCTTGAATGTGTGTGTGTAGATGTTGGTTTGTATGTGTGTAGATCCCCCCCCCACAGAGGCGCCTCATTCCCCACTTGGGCCTGATGGGGATCATCTCAGAACCAGGTTTCTGAACACGGGATCAGTGGCCCTTAGAGGACTAACTGAGCCTCTCAGCTCCTGGCCTCTATTACAGCGCCTGTCTTTTCTTCTTAGGGGATCCCTCGCTCTCTTTCATGAAATAATTACATTTCTACACCACTGAATTTAAATGAAGGCACAGTTGCTCAAAGGGCCATTTTTTAATCAGAGGCCTTTTGAATTGGTGTCGCCACGACCTGTTCAGTAGTTTGTTTTGAACAAATGTTTAAAACCTTCCTAATTCCAATTGCAGACGGTAATGGAAAAATGATTTGCTCCCACATTAGCCTTTTAAAAAGGCAACTGACTGGAGGATTTTTAAATAATGATTCTCAGCATTTAGTAAGTGAATTAAAAACGTGAGAGTTATTGTAAAAGGTACAAGGCCAGTAGGTTTTCAGCACAGAAGCTAGCTGATCTTCTGTGAAGAGCTGCACTTTTTATCCTTTACAAAGGAATACCAGACTTTGTAAAGATTACGGTCAAAGACAGTTTTAGTGAATTTGAAAATCTGCCGTCAGCCCAAGAGGAGTCCAGAGCTTTAAGGATCTGCCCCCATTTAAAACTGGAAAGGAGGTCTAGTTTACCCTGCAGGTCTGAGAATGGCTGTCTGTTTCACTGTTTTGTGTGTGCGCGCACACGCGGATTCAGTGTTTTTGAGAATAGGGCACTCCACTCTCCTCTCACTCTCTCTCTCTCTTGCTGGCTCTCACCCTCGCTCTCTATCTTTCTCTCTCTCTCTCGCTCACTCTCTCTTCTGTTTTCAGTGTAACTCTAATTCCCTAATTTCCCCCAAGAGCCCTGTTCCCACAAAGAAGTGGAGTCTGTGCATCTGCCCCAGCTCCAACATACTGCTCCTCTGGCTTTCTACTCATTCATTCCCTATTTTCTCTCTTTTCCTCTCCTCTCTCGTCTTTCTTCATGGTGATACCTGCTCTGGAGCAGCTGGCCCATTTAGGGTGTCGTGCATTATATATTAATGAACTAATTTGCATACATTTGCATAACTCCAGGCCCAGTCTATGTGTTTGAGCTTGATCCTGTTTTCATGTTTGCAGTCCTTAATTTGTGCTTGCCTGTTTTTTTATTTCCCCATGTATAAACAGACTGTGTTGAAAAAGCATGAGATTTAAAGCTGGATGCAGTGAACTGCCCTGTTTTGTATTTGTGAAGACATGTAATCATGAAGCAGTAGCTGCCAGTGTTTTCCATTGGTATACATTTCAAAATATTCATTTCTTTGTTTAAATCTGCTTTAAACACTACACGGCCCATCTTTCGATGAACAATATAATTACATTTGTGATTTTATTGCCCAGAGAAGACTAAAGTAGCTCATGCATTTTTTATCAGGCCTCATTTGTAGTCTTGGCGTGCTCCTCCCAAGGTGACACCAACAGTATACCCATCACACAGTAAGGAGTTGATGACATCAGAGATTGGTGCACATTGACACAGTTTAGACAGTTATTGATTAGGGAGAATGAAACCACAGCACACTGGATGGAAAAATTAACCCAATCTGCTCTTGCCACAGGATATGGACAATCAATAACTGAAACTGCTGTACTCTGCAACTAGACTGCGCTGTTTTTGTTCGCATTGCTGCAGATTGTTTTAATTTGCATGGATTGTATATGCCCAACATCCTTGCAAGGACAGACAATTCCCCTGAAAACGCTTAGAGCAGGATGATTTCCAGCTTGTTTATGCATTGTGTGTTGTTTGTTACAGACTGCGGGTTGAATGTACATAAACAATGCTCCAAAATGGTGCCCAATGACTGCAAGCCAGACCTGAAGCACGTGAAGAAGGTGTACAGCTGTGATCTGACCACACTCGTCAAGGCCCATAACTCTAAACGGCCTATGGTAGTGGACATGTGCATACGCGAGATTGAATCACGAGGTGAGTATTGGATCATTAAAATCAACCATGCTTGCGTTTATAGGCAACACAGTGAAATTAGTTACCAGTCTTAAATTAACTCCTTCAGAGATGCACCAACATTTATTTATGTCTGTTCCAGTGGCAGCTCAGCAGCCTGCTGTATTAATGAAGTAATGAAACAGATGGTTGATTGTGTTGTGTTGTACATTTTAAAGGAATTGCTGTGTTAGTGGTACCATGTGTCATGGCATTGTGAAGTATTACCTGAGGTTCTGAAAGCAATGTATTAATTTTTAATTAATTATTTGTATGCCCTGTTTTAGGTCTGAAGTCAGAAGGTCTCTACAGAGTGTCTGGCTTCAGTGATTTAATTGAAGATGTGAAATTATCGTTTGACCGAGGTACGCTTCCCTTTGTTTACGATCTGTGTGACGTACACTGCTGCTTAGTGCTGATGAAATACAGTGATACCATATGAAATCATCTGCATGCCTGCACACAGTCCCTTATGCTTAATCTTTCATGGTGTTAAACACCCACATGTGTTTCCAGCGCCGCTTTTTAGGTCACTCTTTGTCTAACAGTGGGAATGCCATGTGTTTGGTTACTGTGGGATAGCCAGAGCTGCTTTAATGTGAAAGTGCAGCATTTGTGTGAGGATTACTCTCCATCTGCACAGAGGCACCGCGTCCCCAGGAGGCCCGGGTTTCTGGCATTAAACACAGACGCACCCAGGACAAATGGACAATGTCAGGCACAGCTTAGCCTCCACAGAGAGCACACACTGAGTTTAGGGGGAAAGGCTTAGGAGCTGAATGTTTGAAAGGGAATGGGAGGAAATATAGCTTTTATGACGCTTTCCATTGCTCTCAAGTAGAGAAGGCCCCAGGGCTAGAGTGCAGCTCTCAGAGATACAGAAGAGGTGGCAGAGTGAGAGAGGACAGAATGGGGGAAACATGAGAGAGATCGAAATTGATACATAGAAGGAAGTGGATCAGAGAGGAGGAGCATGAGAGAAACAGACAGAGAGGAAGTGAGCTAGTGGGGCAGAAAAGAGAGCAGGGTATCACCCCTGGCAGAGTGTCCACTTGTCTCTGAGCATAGTGATAACAGACCCAGCAGCAAATTGAGGCTGAGGCATGAAGTGCCAAAAAGCATTGAAATACAGCCATCAGAACACTGCACAGTAGATCCTACATTTACATGCCAGGCAATGCCGGAGCTAAACTCTGTGGGGTAAAAGCGATGCATCCGTCATATGATTTGATAGGTCTTCCTTTTATTTTTGCACACTGTGAATGAGTTTAAGTTTATTTTTTTGTCGTGAGTCCTTGATCATGCATGCTTTTCCTGCTCTCTGTGCAGATGGGGAGAAGGCAGATATCTCAGTGAATGTATATGAAGACATCAACATCATCACGGGGGCTCTCAAGCTGTACTTCAGGGATTTACCCATTCCTGTTATCACTTATGACGCATACCCGCGCTTCATCGAGGCTGCCAGTGAGTTTCTGTCTCACTTGACACTTTACGACAAATATTATACATGCACACACATTTTTGTTGAATCACTTGCGTTTCTTTAACACCAGAAAATCATTAGGTCACCTGACCTAATTACAGTCATCTCAGATAATTGGGATCAGAAGAATATGTAGTAATTGTACACACATCAAAACCAACACATCAAAACCAAATATGGTTTACAGGTTAACTTGTCAGTTTGCATTTTTTTTGGTCATTCAACTGTTGTAGAATACAATAACAGATTTGCTATTTGTCTTAGACTGCTGACTGTAGAAGGAGTTCTAGTTTATTTATGTTGGTGTGTTTTTTATGTCTGTGGTATGCATTTTTTCTAGCAGAGAAGACAGGCTGACTTGTTTGCTTGTTTTCTTAGAACTAACGGAGCCAGATGAGCGTCTCGAGGCTCTGCACGAGGCTCTGAAACTGTTGCCTCCCGCTCACTTTGAAACATTGAGGTATCTGATGGCTCATCTAAAAAGGTGAAAACACTTCAGACTTCCCCCTTACACCTAGACATACCTTACGGTCACACACTGTACACATACGTTATTGTATTCTACTGCATTACCTTATTATCTTACATCCTATTATCTGTGATATTGTTCATAATCTGAAAAACACTTCACGTTCTCATGCGTGTGATTTGTGTGTGTGTGTGTTTATAGGGTAACCCAGAATGAGAAGGATAACCTTATGAATGCAGAGAACCTGGGAATCGTGTTTGGCCCCACTCTGATGCGAGCACCTGACCTTGACGCCATGACTGCTCTGAATGACATCCGCTACCAGAGGCAGGTGGTGGAGTCTCTGATAAAGAACGAAGATATTCTCTTCTAGCCTCAGTGCCATTCTGCTGCCTGTATGAAGGAACACTTTTATCATGGACTGCACTTCAGTGCTTTGCTGTATCATTGTTTCTTTTTGTGCAAAGACTTGAATTTCCACATGAAAGAACCACTGTAAAATAAATTTTTTTCCACATCTGGTGGACCAGTACTAACATAGTGTTCTGTTTTCCCCAGTTTAGTGGGTGTGGGTTACATACCATAAATTTGCATGTTTTCCTCCCCATTTTTGTCGGGGGTAATCAAAAATGAAGGGCGGGACTGTGCAGAATGAGCGTCGTTTATTTTGGCGTGGTTTCAGGGTTATTATGGGATAGCCCTGTAGCCTCCTCCTGTAGCATGTGGTAAAGCTCGTGAAATGCGACGCGCCGTGACTGTGCTTTTATTTTGTCCCGTGGATGTACAGTAGTTCCCGCTTGCCAAACGGGCCTTTTGGGTTTTGTGACACTTTGTAAATCTAATGATTCCTGTGAGTTTTGGTGACACTTCACTTGGAATGCTCAAAATAAAGGCAACAGCCTGAACACTTTCCTAAGTCATACACTAAAAATCAGTGAGTGGTGTGAACACTGTGTGTATTTAGTTAACAGGTATTGTACCAGTGCAACATGTGCCGATGTGGTGTTTGGTAATGTCACTGCCAATGCCTACTGCCTAATGGTTTAATTAGTTTTTCTTGTTAAATCACTGTTAAATTGTTTATATATACTTTTTAGAGGACTAGATTTTTTTGATCCTCAGCATTTCCACTTTATTTCCTTTTTTTTCAATATGTTGTTTTTATAAATGTAAAACATTTATATATTCCAAGTAAAGTGTCACCATTATTTTTTCTTTTAAAAACCTGTGATTTATTTTTTGATCACTTGTCTCCGCCTACAATCTGCCTTTACATGCAGTACCTCTTCAGGGGAATCTTCTGAGCCTCCTCAGCTCTAGTCATAAAGAACAATCTCCTTATTCTCAGTGTCTATTGTTGTAGTTTGGCCTTCAAAAATCTCTTGCACTCTCAACAGAACTGGCTGATGTTTTTGGTTGTAATGTTTTTGTATTTCATTTGCGCATGAATATATTAATTTATTAAACTTCACTTTTAGAAATATGGTGTTTGCAGCTTTGTTTTTGATGGCTCTGTTGTGATAATTCCACACTATACAGAAAAAAGTAGCACTGCTGTATTGTGTTCCTTAAATTACAGATGATGTACTTTTATGCTAAAACAGTGGTGTTCAATATCTGAAAAATTGTCAGGCATGTGTTCGCAGCGATTATTTAGAGACCTGTTTTATTAGGCTTCCCCTTAAATGACCTTGACAAAAGGACTTTTATGTGATGGTTATGTTGCTGTGCTTGTAGTGACAGTTCAGCAACGTCTTGCACCCTTCAGCTCCGTGCCCTCCAACCCTCTGTCAATCAAACTGATTTGTTTAGAGATTAGCATAGAAGCTACAGTACCTCAGGCAGCATCCGTCCCCCTAATCACGCTGAGCTTTATTTGCCCAATGCAATGCACAATTTAAATTTTGTTTTTAATTACTCTTGATGGGTTGCCACCCCCCACAGCATCAAAAATATGTCAGGACTTATCTGACTTCATTCAGTCTCCTCCTCTACCATTATAGAGGCTATTGCGCTGCATCTACACCTTCCTTTGGAGGTTTCTTATCAGAGGTCCCATGGTGTCCTCCATGATTGAGAGTGCTGTGATTTGAAGGATGGTGGGGGCATCCCTGTCTTTGTAGGCAGCTGGTGAGTCTTAATTTACCATGAAACCCTATTAAATTATCCTCCATTGTTCTCCTAGTTAACCATTGAGCACCAGTATAGGTTATGATATTAAAAGCCTTGACTGTGACTCATTCCATTGCTGATTTAATAGCTTTATGTCCTTCATGTCCAGTGCATTCCCCTCTTCTGTCCATCCAGCTCTGCATGGTCAGGATCTGCTTTAATAATCAGTATTTTGTTGTGGTCTGGCTTAGAATTTCCTGTCTTCCTTTTTAATTTGAGTGCATTAACATTAATATATGATATTTTATAACTTTATGTTCAGTGGTGATATTTCACCAGCACTGGAGAAAGGAACCCAGATAGTTTAAGTGAACAGACACTGCACATATTAAATTTTAGTCATACTTTTCAAATCCTTTTTGCTTAGCAGACCCAAATGTATTTGTTTATGCATTTTGCATTTTTCTGTATTTTGCCATTTCCTCTAGATGTGTTAATACACTGCCCAGAGCTGTGTGCTGCACTCCACTGACTCTTGAGTGAAAGGTAAAATTTATGACAAAAAAACGCTCTAGCGGTCCCATTTTTGTAGAAAAGTGATTTATTGTTATTGAGCATCAGCAATCCATCTGTATTAATAGTGCAAGGCAGCAGAGCGGCTGAAGAGGCCATTTCATCCAGGCTGCTGCTGTGTTAATGCCACAGCAGCTGAACTCTGATCCACACACATCAAATAACACACACCAAATTAATCACGAGACCATGGTGCCTTTTCACACTAATGAATTGGAATGCCCTCATGTGATGCGTGAGATAAATTGACCTTTCTGGGTCGGACGGGTGCGATGGAAGCAGCCTTTGCAGGGAGCACGTGCAGGGAGCTGCCCTATATAGTCAAATACTAATGTGAAGTGAAATATTGAAATCCGCAGCAAAGAAGTCAAAGACGAGCACACAATGCATTTTTGACCTTTAGTGTTCGCTAGTTGTGCTTAGGTTTTCAGTTATTTGGCAAAATGGATGACCTGTATATTGGTTTTGCCATGTTTGGTCTTTATTGTGTGTGAGGCAATCATTTCTTGCTGATTTTATGAAAAGTCAGATATTCATCCTCTCATTCTTAGTGCTGATTATCTATATCATTTCACAGTCCTTCATCCTTTGTGTCTGGTGCTGATATTGGAATAGAATATAAGCAGTACAGACATTTTCATTGATTATAAACTGCTTGATAATGTTCTTGGTACACTCCGTGTAGGTGATCTTGGCTGGCATTGTAAGACGTGTGTTACGCTTCACAAAACATCATCAGCTGCATGTTCGTGTTTGGGCAGAGTTGTAAAGGGACTGTATACATACAGGTCTGGACCTAATAGAATGTTCAAAGAGGGATTTGTGTGTGTGTGTGTGTGCTTGTGCTGGCTAAACATGGCTACTGATTGTGAATAGTGCTCTACCTCTAGGTCAAACAGGTTTAATGCTGCCAGGACAAACACGTGCAGGGCTGAGATTCAGAAGGCCCAGGTTAAATTGTGTGTGTGTGTGTGTGTGTGTGTGTTGGTGGGGTGGGGGGGTACTGATCTCTCTTAATTCAGCAGTTGCCAGAACTGCCACTCTGTCTCTAAACAAGATGAATGATGCAGGGGTGTAAGCGAAGGAGTGATGGGGGAGGAGGCACAGGGAAATGGTCTGCTGGTGTGTGGGGAATGAGGGGATGGGGTTTCTGTGTGTGGCAGCCAGAACAGCGTATGTAGGAACAGCAGCAGTGGAGTAGCCAGTATGTACAGTATGTAGGTTCCACAGACTGTGATTGTATATTTTGTTCTGTTTACACTTAGAGCTTTTGGCAGGTGCTCTTGCCCACTTACAAACTTAGTGTGCATGAATGAAATTTTACATTGATGTACAGCAAAGTCAAGAAGGTCTTTTCCATCTCCTATAATGTTACTTAGTATACCACAGATGTTTGAGGTGTTATGATGGAGACAACACAGATTGACAGGAAATGATAATCACATCTGGGAAGTTTAAGTGATGGTGGTGATGTCTTTGTCATTTTTGTACATGGTTATTTTGATGGTTGGCAGGACAGGATACTTTTGCATGAGGTTTTGTGCTAAACAGATCTGCAGGATCAGGAATAATAGAAAACAGTACATCGCAAAAAAAGAATACAGATGTTTCTGAGCATTAAGCCTTTAAATACAGATGTTTCCAAGAATTGTTTTTGAAAATCTACTGTTTTACTATTTACCTCATTTTGTAATTATCATTCTCAAAATATATTAAACCACGAAGAACACAGACCACATCTGTATTTTTATTTATTTTTCAGTCCTGACTGTCCATATTCAGGAATAAGTTTGAAGGATACATGATGAATCCATTTTGAAAACAATAAAGAGCCAAAAGGCCAAATAAACAGAGGAAAAACAGTAGATTTTACATGCAGAGGTGAGAGAAGATTGATTCTTCTAGAAATGTATCAATACTGCATTAAATGTAAATTTTGCATTAATGTTTAAAAATTGCTTAAAGATTCCAATATAAAATTAAAATCTGACAAAAAATGACATCCTCCCATAAAAATACCTGTTGTGAAACGTTTTTGAAACAATGATATGAGATGCAGTTTAGAAGCTAAGGGGCAAATCCAACAATGAAACAAACTTAACTGCAGCTTTGGATTTTTACATGGTTACATAAAAGAAATTGAAGATTTTGTTGACGTGCTGCTGTGGAATGAAACATGTACAAATCTCAAACACAGACTGAGCAGGTGAAGTCTTTGGAAGGCTTAAGTCGACATTACCGCTGCAGGTTGTGGAGAGGAAAGGGCACTAGAACTGCTGGTGGGGGCAGGATGTGGAAGGGAAAGAGCATTAGTACTGCGGGTGGGGCAGGTGGGCAATTGAGGAAGGGTGCAGTGATGTCAGATTCAGCCATCTGGAAAAGTCCAAGCAAAAGCTGGGGCCTCTCAGCTCCAGCTTGTGAAATGATTAGGCCATGATCTAATATAATAAACCCATGCTGAGTGAGCGTTTGGCAACGTGAAGAACAGCCGTTTATAATGTGCACCTAAAATGCTAATGACCTTTCTTAGTTTTTATGACATGCTTTAAGCAAAACCTGAGCAGAAATTATAACACTTGTGATTAATGCATGTAGAAGCTTGCGCATTCCACATCAGCTCTTTAGCACTTAATTCATTCATTCATTCAATCCTAAATATCCCAAATACATAAATGTAGTGATTTGTTATGATATAAGTCCAATTGACACTTACACTCATGCTATGTTTGTGTGTGCATGGGTGCTGAATGTGGAGAGCACATGAGCAATGGATTAGAGAAGCATTTGTCTCTGGTTTCATGTACCGGATGGCTTGTGTGTGTGTGTGTGCGTGTGTGTGTGTGTGTGTGTGTGTGTGTGTGTGTGTGTGTGTGTGTGTGTGTGTGAGAGAGATCATGCTGTGACACTCTGCACAGCAGGGCAGAGTGCTCAGTGGGCATCAGAGCGACAGGACGCTGGTACTAACACCATTCAGAGCAGGTAAAAATGTCAGAGGCTTAAGAGAATACAACCATGTTTATCACATCCTCTGTAGAAAAGTGCCAGTGATTTTCTTCGTCTTTACCAGTTACAGCAACATGAAGTGGGTTCATTTGGTTTCTCTACTCCTGGTTGTCTTTGGAGGTACAGTATTTTAATCTGTAATCTGTAAAAAGTATAACAGCATGCTTAATGTCTAAACACTTGATGTAAAGGAGGTACATGCAGGCTATATTGTATGTTTCACTGTATGTTGTTACTTCTCATGGTTGAAAGCACAAGTTTGCTGAGCTTCAGCATCAGCTTGGTCAAACTTGATTGAATTTTGCTGCTTAAAGAACAAGAAGTTCTGGAAGAACTGTGGAAGATTGTGGAACTCTGGAAGATTGTGGCGGCTCAAGCATGTCCTCATAAACCTTAAATGCCAGATCCTTTGTAAATCTTCAAGCAGTGTCCAAAGACATTAACCACCACATTAACTTCTTTCTTACCCCAAACCAATCCTCCAGCTACAAATCTTATTCTAACCTAAAGATTAAAGACACATAGAGGCCACAGTGTATTTACAATGTAGGAACTTGTAAACTGAGACGTCAAAGGAGTTGAAATGTTCAGCGGTAAAGCGTGAGATGGAATATCTCTCTGTTTTTAGACTGCACAAAACATTGATTTGATTGACAGCTACAGATGTCCAAGTGACTGTTGGTGACTTTCTTCACTCCGCCCCTGGAGAGTATTGCATATTACTGGTTGTTGAGCCTGGCTAAGGAGAATGAGTAGGCATATTGATAGTTTCAAAGAAGAGATCTACTGCACAAACATTAATTACAGTGTGCTGTGTATTTATTCTGACTAAAATCATTTCCTTTCAGGCTGAAAGAGAGAGATAACTCTAGAACTAATGGAACTTTTACATGTTCCCTCTCAGCTCCCACCTCCAGCAGAGCAAAAGAGTGGGCTGCCAGAATGTCACACATCATAACCCAGTGCCACACTCAGATCAGACTCGTTTATTTACAGTGTCTACAGTAACACAGCCTAACATCTTCTACACTGAGTAGATTTCACTTAGGTATTAGTCTGTAAGGTGAAGTGCTGGTCCTGACGTGCTAAATCATTCAGATTATATGCTCTTAAAAATAAAGTGCACACAAACGCTTATGTGGAACAATAGCCAACCTTTGCAACTTCTGGCCCAAACAACTGATCACAAAATCTTCCACAGCCAACAAGATAATTTAATCAATCCAATCATTTCAAATGCAAAGACGTATAAGACGATTTCCAGTGAACTTTGTGCTTTAGTTTGTAACTGTGATTTTATTATTTATAATACTTTATAATTACACTGTATATATTATTTCTGTATTATCACGCACTGAGTTGCCAGACTGTTGATAGCTGCCTGCTGCTCCACGTGTGCATGTGTGATGGGTTAAATGCAGAGGTCACGTTTCATTGCTGTGCTTGAGTGTGTTCACAATGACCAATAGTCACTTTCACTTCAAAGTATTGCCCACTTGGTGGCCACAGCCCACTAAGTTGTAAATCACTACCATAAAAAAACAATAGATTTCTTTTAACAAATTGAGAGTTTTTTAAAGGGACCCTCCTGGCAAATTGTCAAAATTAAACTTTAACATTTGTTAAAATGTTAAACAACGGTTTTAAAACAAAAAATTAAACAACTGTGGTAAACATACTCACATCCTCCTGCGGTGCAACAGAAGAGTGAGATTTGCATAATGGATATTGTAACAAAAATAAAATTCAAATCTCACTTAAGCCAAAATGTTCTTGTAAAGAACAGAGAGTGCATTCGCCCTGAAACACTTGGGCACATTTATTTTAAAGAGTGTTTGACAGAGTGAAGTCATTCAACAGATCACAGTTCTGTGCTAATCAGTGCTACTGTTGCTGTGTTTTATGTTGAGCAGGGCTGGTGTGGTGTTCAGAGGACGAAACTCGTCTAGTGAAAAGTCTCTTCACTGGCTATAATAAAGTGGTCAGACCTGTCAGTCACTTTAAGGATGCAGTGGTGGTCACTGTAGGACTGCAGCTGATCCAGCTTATTAGTGTGGTATGAGATACTGTCACCAGTCTGAAACACAAACATTGTTTTTGTTGCTCATAATATCAGTGTATTCTAAACTGTATGCTAAATTTGTTGATGGCTGATCTTTCAGGGGAAAAAAGAATTTTACAGGGTAGAAATACTGGGGTGGTACTCTAGAGGGTATGTCTTCTGTGAACATAACTGTACCACATTCTGTTGCGATTATATTTTAGGTTTCCCTGCTGGTCTTCCAGGCTTTTCTCTTTAATTATTAAATGTATTACATAATTATACAGATTTAAGTTATAAAAAGTCATTAACATGTCTCTTTCTTTTGGAAAAGTGAATGCAGTGATGTAGTGTACCTTTAGAACTTAATTTGCATTCATTAACATGATTGGACCTAAAGGACCATGTTATAGATTTAAGGGTATATTTGCATTGTACTTCGGGGAGGTGGGTTTTTTTTTCTGAAAGTGTATAATTTGCAAACAAACTTGAATCCTCATTCATTTCTGGCCTCTCTGACAGGATGAGGTTAATCAGATTGTAACTAGCAACGTGCGTCTGAAACAGGTACTTAAAATTTCCATTTAAATAGTTCTTTGTTACTCTTATTAGGATATTAGAATGTAATATCACCTAATACTGATTTCTAGGCATTAAAGGTATTACTGTGCTCTATCTCTCTCGTGATTATTACCATTATTACCTAATCCACTTATTCTGCCTTCAGCAATGGAAAGATGTGAACCTGCAGTGGAACCCAGAGGAATATGGAGGGATAAAAAAGATCAGAATTCCATCCACTGACATCTGGAGACCTGACCTCGTTCTCTACAACAAGTACGCCATCAGGCCACTTCCTTCTGATTGGAGTCTCCTGCTTTTGAGCACACTTATGTAATCTGAGCTGATGGACTCACCATAAGTGTGACGTTTTCTGTCCCATGACTAATGCGCTTGAATGGATTTGTGGGTGTGTTTGTATATACGCAGTGTGTGTGGAAATGAAAGAGGACCTATATTGCAGCAACCTGGACTTCTCATCTCTCACCATATGCTGTGTCTAACCCACATGCATATACCCCCCCACTCACACACAAACACACACAGCCGTTTCTCCCTGACAACCAGCCTGCTGCCTGTGAGACCTATGCCCGTCGCTATGCTGGTTGGCTGGCACAAGCTACAGCAAGAGTGGTGTGATGCCAGGTCCATGGCAGTCTCCAGGCAGAGCTGTCTGTGCCTGTTAACCTTATCCTCTTCACTTTTTATCCCCCTTTCCTCTCCTCTCACCTTTTCACTTCACACTATTTTCCAGTGATGCTCGTAGAGTTTGCTGACTGTTTTTGAAACTGTTGAGCTTTACTCGCACTTCATGGCCATACTTATTATAGCTGGCTGTTCTGCAGAATATCACTGTGAGATCTGTGAATGTGTCACAAAAACCTATATATCTCCCCCATTTTTATAGAACAACCCACTGAAGTTTTAAGCCCAGATTGCCTTTTAAATGACACAATCCAAGAATATAATTCATTTACATATATTCAATTTAAGGACACATTAAACAGCCTGTTTAATGTTCAAGGGATAAAGAAGGGTTGGGAATTGTAATGTAAAAGGGAATTACAGCTGTTATGTTTGTGCATAAGGGTAAAAATAAAACAACATGAACCCTTAATTCTAGCCGGTTTGCTGTTAACCTGTTCTAACATAGCTGCCTGAACATTCTGCTTAACCTGGAAATCTATTCATTAAGACCTCCGAAACCCTAGATTTGGATACTTCACTTGTAAAAATGTAATACTCTTCCTTCTTATCCATTTGTTGTCCCTCATAGTGCGGATGGTGACTTTGCCATAGTACATGAGACGAAAGTTCTGCTGGAGCATACAGGACTGATCACATGGAACCCACCGGCCATTTTTAAGAGCTACTGTGAGATCATTGTGCTTCACTTCCCTTTCGACCTCCAGAACTGCAGCATGAAACTTGGAACATGGACCTTCGATGGAAACCTTGTTGTCATCAACCCTGTAATAAAATCACATTCTGTCATAACTATGATGAACGATTAGAGAATATCAGCTTTACATAATATGTCATCTGTGCATTGTGTTTAATACATCTTTATGGATTATTCTGACATATTCTATTGCTGATCAGCACATTGCACATTGTTCAGTCATATTTACACCATGCGTTATTGATGAGCCTTCATTTTGTCTTTCAGGACAATGATCGGCCAGACCTGAGTAACTTTATGGAGAGTGGAGAGTGGGTGATGAAGGATTATAGAAGTTGGAAGCACTGGGTGTATTATGCCTGTTGCCCTGACACACCCTACCTGGACATCACCTACCACTTCCTGATGCTGAGACTACCACTCTACTTTATTGTCAATGTGATTATCCCCTGCATACTCTTCTCTTTCCTGACTGGCCTAGTCTTCTACCTGCCCACAGATTCAGGTACTGCACATAGTCATCCCACACACAGTGCTTCATGGATGGCTGAATGGGTAGATGTGTGTGTGGATAGATGGAGGAATAGATATAAGAATGGCTGTATGGATTGATACATGAATGGATGGAGAGTGTGCATGAACAGGTGGATGGATGGATTGACGTATGGAAGAATATATAATTAAATAAATGACAAAGGTGCTGATTTAAAAAAGTTAGGCAGTTGGATGAATGGATAGAGTGATGGAGGGATGGTTAAATGAATATTATTTTGCTAGTATGGTCATTTACTTCTATAGTGAGGTTTTCCTTTGTCTGCTGTTTACCTTCAGACTGAATGTGTGTGTGACTGACATGAACCCTGTCTGCAGCTAACGCCGGGTGTCTGAGCCATTGATGTGTATGTGTGTGTCTGTGACACTGATGTTTATGTGCATGTTTGTGGCAATGATGTGTGTGTCTGTAGTAGGGGCTGTGTCTGTGTCCCAGGCTCCATCTCATTAAGTTCTCTCAGAGGCTCTGCTCTCACCATGTCTGCCAGTCTGACTGCTGTAATGTTTTATACATCACACACATCTCTCTCTCTCTCTTTCTCTCATGATTTTCTGGGTTGCTAAGGGATCATAATCTATCAGTATATGAGCCTAAGCTTAGTGTAATAATCACTGATGAAAATTTTCCAGGGCACCAAAATGCAGTGTTCTTTGTGTAGTTTGGTTATGCATTTAATTTAAGGTACTTTAGGTTTTTTGACTACACTACTAAAAAAAAACTCTGTAAAACTGGAATAAGCATGGAATAAAGCAATGTCCACCATGTCACTATGGCTCTGTCACTGGTTGGTGCCAGCATTGGTTCATCCACTTGAGTAGCAGGAGGGTGTTTAAGTCTCCATGCTCAGTGGAGCACGATAAAGGCAATTGTGCTCTCCACTTTCCATAATCAGCACACAGCTCTTACTGTGTAATGGATCGGCAGGTGGAGATGTCCAAAGGCTGTTGTTAAAAGCTGTTGGTAAAGAACTAATTCTGCAAAAAAATCAAATTTGCACAATTTTCTACTTAGCCTTGATATAGTTGATGAACCAAAGCATGTTTGTAGTCCAATTTTTCTTTCCTGAGTTAAGCACTGGCACTAGATGGCTAATGTTGCTTACAAACACAAGACATAAATAACCATCATACAAAGAAAATAATCATTACATATAAGGAATCTAAGATCCTCTTTATGATGGCTTTTTAAATACTATCACTAACTCTTCACTGCTTTAATGAACTGCAGTTTGAGAGAGTTGAGAGATGTTTGGGTTTATTATATGAAAAAAAAAGATTTGGCTGATTTTTCACTTCCAGTGTTTTTTATATATAGCTATATTAGCCTTTCAGCAAAATTTGGCCAAATATGTCTTGGTTTCATTTACCCCAGAGGTAAATTTTGTAAATTTGATTTGTCTCCACACCATTCCTTTAAGGGTCAGATCTGTTAGCTTTGACCTACTATGCTGTAAACTGGTAGTGTTAAAATGCTGCATTAACTGAACTGACTTTGCTTATAAAGGGGTATTTGTGCTACTAGACTCTCAGTGGCCCTCAGCATATTCCACACCATGTCAGCATGTTAGTAAATATATGTTCCACAATATAACTCAGAGGTATTGATTGGGTTATTTAATTAATAGAAGTAAGCTGTCAGCTGTTTGGTAGTGAATTAAATGTCAAGATTAAGTGTATACACATATGCAGTTTTTAAAGGAAAGCCCAGTGTGCAGATTTCCAAACCAACATCACAAGAAAGAAAGAAAGAAAGAAAGAAAGAAAGAAAGAAAGAAAGAAAGAAAATGAAAAATTTTCATAAGTGGGTTGTG
>JBBPDA010000003.1:13533195-13544963 GCA_037974385.1 Arnoldichthys spilopterus | reverse complement strand
TTTTTCAATTTTCCCTTTGATGTGCTATCTGTCACTGTTAAAATAAACCTACCATTAAAATGATACTGTTCTGAGACTTTTCATTTCTCTGTCATTGGACAAACTTACAAAATCAGTGAGGGGTCAAATAATAATTTCCTCCACTATATACATATACATATATATATATATATATGATACAACGTTCTTAAATAAAAGTCTCGTTAGGAGACTTTTATTTAAGAACATTTTATAACATTCAGGACTTTTATTCAACACCACGTGAAACGCCCATGTACGAACGCGCTTTACCCGCCCCCTGCTGTCTGTGATTGGTAGAAGGGAAATTTTCTCCATTCGACATCCGGCTGAGAAAAAAACATATAAGAAACCGGCAAGCAACATGCCAGTGTGTGTGTAGAAGAGATTTTGGCTGTCGTACCCAAAATCTGTAGTTTATGCAAACATGAAGTCGACATCTATCACGGACATTCGGCTGTCGCTGTGACATCATGTCGTAAACGGCGTACGAGGCGGAGAAACTGGTTAAAACATAAGGAGAATTACTTTAGACTGGGCGGGTGTCGTGTGCCTATTACTGTCGTTGCAACTCGTGCTGAACTTGGACCGGCTTCAGCACCGCGGGTCAGAAAGGTAAGCACTCTTAGAACTGTTCAAGTTTTATATTTGAAGGTTTAATAAAAAAAAAGCTGGTGATGGTGCTGTAAGGGCTTTGGAAATATCTCTGGACTCGTTAATTCCTTGTTCACAGCACTGTACACACTGCCTTGCTTTCTGTTCTATTTAGACTTCTCTGATACCTCCACCCACCTGTGAAGGCTGCACACCTACAGCAGGATGGAAGATGTTCCAGTCCACGCCACCATGCCCAGCCTTGCACCAGGGAATGGCCATTTATCTGCCCCCAGTCCTGCCATGTCAATCGATAAACTTTTCCCCGCTCTCCTTGAGTGTTTTGGGATCATCCTGTGTGGATATGCCGCTGGTCGTGCCCATATAATCACCTCCACACAAGCCAAAGGTCTAGGAAACTTTGTGTCGAAGTTTGCTCTGCCAGCACTGCTGTTTAAGAACATGGTGTTGCTGGACTTTGGAAATGTCATCTGGCCGTTTCTCTGGAGCATTCTGGTGGCCAAACTCACTGTGTTCTTTATTGTGTGCGTACTGACATTGCTGGTGGCCAGCAAGGAGAGCAGATTATCTAAAGCTGGCCTTTTCTCCATATTTGCCACTCAGAGTAATGACTTTGCACTGGGATACCCTATAGGTAAATAGACAGGAGTAACAGTTTTGTTGCTTCTTATTATTTAACGAGCAAATCACAACATAATCACAAAAGTAAAAACCCATAGTCTGAATTAATAAAAGTGATCTAAATGCCCTTTGTCCGGGTGTAGACAAACATTGTTGTCCACACCTGAACTGTTGTCCACTAGCTGTATTGACTCAGGTGGCAGTGCTTGCACCATGCTGGTCCTGCAACAGAGCTTCTTAATCCACTTGGCAGCTTGTTTGTTTGGTCCATGGCTAAGAATAGGTTAGATTGGTCGGAGTGCAGCAAGTGACCACTTTCACAATGTAAATGCTGCACTTTATTCACTTGTAGTGATACACAGTTTTGACAGTGATAGTACATGAATGATTCAATGCATTTTTAAAAGACTGACCATCTTCCTCTAAAGTGCCAAACATGTATAAGCATTAATGCTACTTGCTACTCCTTCTAGATAAAAAAAATGTTTATTTTTTTCCCCCAACAGTTGAAGCTCTATACAGAAACACCCATCCAGAATACCTGCAGTACATCTACTTGGTGGCTCCGGTGTCACTTATGCTGTTAAATCCCATTGGTTTTGCATTCTGTGAGGTCCAGAAGCGGCGGAGTGAGCAGGGCCAGCAGCAGAGTAAGCTACGTGTGGTTGGGTTGGTGTTGCTCCAAGTTCTACAGAATCCCATTGTCTTCATGGTGGTGATTGGGATTGCGTCACACTTCTTGTTGGGCCAGAAGATCCCACCGTTCATGGAGGAGTTTGTGGATGGCTTGGCCAACTCATTTGGAGGAGCAGCTTTGTTTTATCTGGGTTTAACCATGGTGGGGCAACTGAGGAAGTTGACAAAGTCCACTGTAGTGGCCCTGATACTGCTCATCACTGCAAAACTGTGAGTTTGGTCTGAAAACTGAATTATTTAGGCTTAGTGGTGTTTATCATTTTTTTTTGTTTTTGGGCATATGATTTAGGGCTGTCACTGTCATTTTTGTGAGTAGTTGAGTAAGTGTTTTTTGTCAGTCTGTTAGTCTGTTGAAATAGCTCATAAAAATGAAAAACACATTTCCACTCCGGGGTTAATACTACTCCCAACGCTGCTTGAACATGAAAATTTGAAGCCTTTGAAGTTTGTAATGGGCATTCAAAAGGCTTGCTTGCTTTGTATGTTTAGGCTAAAGCCTAACTGAATATTGTTGGAATATAAAGATGTCTGTTTTATGAAGCAGTTCAGCCTGGTTGTAGTTTTACAAAACCTTTTTAAAATTTTTACATTTTTACTTCATGTACACAGTCTGTAACAGCAAACATGTGCATTCATGAAAACTTGCTGGTCCTTTCAGTGATTCTCACAAAGTAATGAAAGTAGTAGTAGCTCTCCCAGCTTGTTAAACATGGCTTTATGATGACAAGTAGTTTCTCTGTGCATCATTCACATTACCTAAGCCAAAAGGTCAATTTTATTAAATGTTTGTAATCAAGTAAACATAATGGCCTTAATTGAATTGCAAATTTCCTAAGTTTAATAAATGTCTGTAATTTGTGCTTCAAAAAGGAAAATCACAGCTGCTTTTAGGAATTTCAGGTTCTTGCTAAGATTTTGTGGTTATCAGTCTGCTGTTCGATAGCATGTCACACTCTTTTGGCTTGGTGCAACAGTAAGCTTTATTTGCAATGTTTTTCTGCTGAAGGACAAAACCACACGGAATTTTCACACATAAGCATGTCTATTGTTGTGGAATTGTGCAATGTTCATAGCTTGTTTTCTGTTTCCTGTTTTACACTTGGAGAATTAGTACAGTTTCACCTTCAGTGTTTTGGCCTAGATATGTTGTATTGTTTTGCATTACAGTTAAATACTGATTACAATTGTAATCCTCAGGTCAGTCTGTTCTTATGGATTACTTCACTGTGCTGATTCCTTACATGTACAAATAGTATTTTGAGTCCATAAGTCTGTGTTTCAGTTGTTGACTGTGATTTGTGGCTCCTTTGTGCCTTCCCATGAGTATGAAAGCATTCTCATGGGTCCAAAACCAGTTTGGGCCTGTATAAGAAGCATATCCTTGTCCACAGCCTGTCATTTACTCTGATCCTTAGCATTTTAATCTTCGTAGTTATGTCATGGGTTTCATAGCGTAGCATGGAGAATGTGTAGTCAGGTTCCCAGATGACCAAGAATTTCAAACCAAGCCAAAGAGCAGAAGTCAGTTTAACTCTAATCTTTGAACAAACTTTACTATTTGCCAAGCAGTAGCTCATCTTTAATCATTACTTGTTTTTCTTCTTATACTTGCTTATTCCTTTCTGAACAATGTGTTTTTTGTGTTTTCTTCAGGCTGGTAATGCCGCTGATATGTAGAGGTATGGTGGAGGTTTTGGACAGTGGAAACACTAGCTCCCTAAACCACAGCAGCCTGTCTAACTATGCTTTCTTATATGGAGTCTTTCCCACTGCTCCCAGTGTGGCCATATATGCTGCCCACTACAACATGGAACTACAGGTGGTAAGTGCATATGTTCGTGTATGTTGTGCATTGTATTGTAAGTAAGAGTGGGTGAGGTCATTTATTGCACAATTGCACAGTAATTTAGACCTAGATTAGTTGTTGAGGTTTTACAATCATATGGTATCACAACCAGCATCATGTGAATTGTGGGTGAGTCCTCATTATTTGAATTGAGAAAAATACATTTAAAAAACCTTCACTGAGCCAAATCGTTAAACTACAGCATGTCATTTATCTATAGCACCAAGTAGTGTTTGTTAGCAAAGAAGCTAAAGCTAATGTTATTAGCACTGTTGCAATGTTGTTTGCATGTGCATGTGTTTACACTCTCAAGAGAAACACTGTCCTGATTGCATAATTCTGTATAATGTTAGATATTTGTGTGTGCATACACAACAGCACAGGACATCATGTCATGTTAATAAAATGTTTGTAGTGTAGCTACAAAATACATTATTAATTGGTAAATTTGGAAACAAGAATACTTGGTTTTTCTTTTTTAATAAATCTGCAACAATTTCAAAAATTCTTTTTTTGTCTGTCAATATGTGGTGCTGTGTGTACATTAATGAGGGGAAAAAATACATTTAAATGATTTTAGCAAATGGCTGCAATATGACAGCGTGAAAAAGTAAAGGGGGTCTGAATACTTTCCGAACCCACTGTAAATTCTCTTAACTTTGTCTAACTGATAAAAGTACATAGAAATTACTTTTAATGTTTTGGCTGACCATCTTGACTTTAAATATAAACATATTTGGAATCTGAATCCTGCAACACACTCGTAAAAGTTGGATCGGGTGCAAATTGGTGTGATGTGAAACATTTATAGAATATCAGTTACATTGTTTTCAAACATTCTACAATAAGTAGAATCAGTGTGATCTTTGCAGGCAGAGATGGGATGTGGCACACATGCCAAACTTCATGAGTGGTTTATCAGTCAGTTCAAAAATAAAAACGGTCAATGTTAGATTGCACAGAATGTAGGTATTTCACCATGTACAGTACATAATATTTTGAAAAGATTCAGGAAATCTGGGGGAATCTGTCAGCCTCTGTGTAGGGCAAAGCTGTTGCATGTGAGTGACTTTTGAGATCTGTGAAGGCATTGCGTGAGAAACAATTGTGCAACTATGATAAATTAAGCCATATGGGCTTGGTTTTGTAAAAGATGAGAAATGATGACTTAACACAGTGATACATTTTTGGTGAGTGTGTTGCAGGCATGAAATTCTACATTTGTTTTTATTTATGCAATACATTTAAGTTGGTTAGTGAAAACACTGGAAATCTTTTCTTAGATCTTTTTGTCAGTTAAATAAATGTTCAGGATAATTTCAATTTCATTTTACAAAATGTCCAAACTTTTTTGGAAATGGGGTTTGTACATTAGCTATGCCTCATCTGCATTTCACAAGTTAAAAGAGGAGAGCAAAAGGTTTTTCTACTAAATTGTAATGATATTACTAACTAACGCACTTATAGCTAGGAGGGATTTATTTATTTGTTGTTGTTTATAAATGACTATTTCCTAAATTTGGTTTGTTGTAGCTGCAGTGCTTTGTGATAAGGCTACATAATGGACATTTTAGTTAGTAGCATCTGTGATGTTGCATTGATGATTTACCTCCTATATATCTCCATTCTTAAGGTGACCTCAGGGATGGTCATCTGCACTTTCCTCTCTGCCCCCATCATGTATGTCTCAGCCTGGCTCCTGACCATCCCTTCTATGGATCCCAAACTGCTAGCATCTGCTCTACAGAATGTTAGCTTTAACATCGGGATTGTCAGCCTTTTTGCTTTGGTGAGCAAGTTTTGTACACAAGTCTGCTTCCTTTTTTTCTCCTCTTAAATTCTTTGTTTTTTTCCCCCATTGTTTCCTGTTTTTAAAGCTTTACAATACTTTACTAATGTTTTAAACAGCTTCATATGAGCAGCTCATTCTGAATTTGACTGGTCTAATTTAGCCTAATATTATGGGATTACACTAAATCAGTGTTATGATAATTACTTGGACAGAACAGGACTGAGATCTGAACAATTTCGTATATTAAACCATGTCATGCTGGGGAACATCCATTGTGACTTGGGTTATAGTGACCATAAAATATGTAAAAGTGGAGGGACTTTAAAGTAAATATTAAGAGCTGATGTTAATGCTGAAGATCATTTGAAGGAGCAGTTAAAAGACTTGAACTGCTTTTAAAAGATTTGAGAGAGAGCAAATTCATTATCACTCAGCGGGGCTAAAGGGCAGGAAGGCAGCCGGGGTCACAGAAGACCATAAGGGGCTTTTAGGAATGTGGGTAACATTCCAGAAATCACACTGTAGCCAAAATGTGTAATAGAACTGCAGTTTGCAGCGGTGGCTGCTGTTTCTAAAGTAAGGACGTTAGGGGTTGTGCTTAACCACAGTTCCCCAACACTTCCTTCCTCTCTTGGAGCCGGTAGTGTTCAGCTCTACGCCTAACCAAGAAACAAACAGGTTCTTAGAAACAGGCCCTTGGTAAAGGTGTCTGTCTCTGTGAGAAATAAATGTACACAGGTCTTGACCAAAACTGGTGTTGACTGAGCTCCACTGAGTTACTGTTTGTTCAGTTTATCTACTACCAGGCTCTATGCTGCAAAATTGTATAATCAGAAAACCTGAAATACCTGCACTTCAATCAATTCTTGCATTCTTGTGAAACTAAGAACCTGAAATACCTGCACTTCAATCAATTCTTGCATTCTTGTGAAACTAAGAACCTGAAATACCTGCACTTCAATCAATTCTTGCATTCTTGTGAAACTAAGAACCTGAAATACCTATACTTCAATCAATTCTTGCATTCTTTTACACAAGACGACCTTCTTTAACATATATGTCAGTAACCGTGTGTGCTTCTGTTGCAGGTTTGGTGTATAGCTGTAAACATAATGAGTAAGAAATTCAGCAGAATTCCTCATATGTTTACAGTTAATCTGTTTGTGGCACAGGTGAGGCAATGGACTATATCAATAACAGTCACACGGAACATCTTATTTATAAATGATTACAAGATGAGTTTGTGGGTTATCACACCAGAGTGTACACATTGAATCATATCCATGCTTATTGATTTTGATTTGAGTTCTGATATACACCCCCCCCCCCTCTCTCTCTCTCCATGCGTAGTTGGGAGTATGTGTAGGTATGATTGCTTGGAATTTTGTCGTGGTTAAAGATAACTTCATAGGGCAAGTGTTGACCTTTACTCTGCTGTATGGCTCACTCTACAGCACCTACATATGGCCAGGTAAGACAACCCGCTTGCACACAAATATGTTCTTATACTCCAGCACACTTTACTAACTTTGTCTAATTATTATAACTCTGTTAACGCTGGTACAAGTTCAAATTTGCTCCTCGGATTGTTGTGGTAGAAGTTTCAATTTGTACTTTTTCTCTTGCTTTTTGTAATAGGTTTGATCGCCTTGTCACTCTACCTGCTAAAGAGGAATGATGAGCTGAAAGTGCAGCCTGGCTTTCTAATGATTGCTGGCTGGGGGTATGTTTGGCCACTTTTGTCTTTAACACGTTTACAGACTACTGCACATGCTTGCTTTTTTGCATGATTCTTCAGATGATGTTTTGTTTTAAGAAATATAAATGCATTTAAAAAAAACAGACTTGAAAAGATGTGCATAAAGGTTGTAGTTTGGTCTGTGCACTGCATATTGGCCTTGCAAAAGTGTGTCTGTATGTGTCTGTGTGGTGCTTCTTGGTCCATTGTTTGAAACAAAATATTCTTTTTCAGTGTGCCAGTGGTGGCAGTGAGTATCCTCCTCATGGTGGGAAAGAAGATGCCAGACACTATTGACTCTGCCTTCTTTTTTGGCACATCACAGGTACCATATTAGGTCTTGGGAGTGCTGTGACATTTAAAAAGTGGCACAGGCTTAACAGGGTTAGCTTTAAATGACTTTCTCTTAAGCTTTCACTATTAAAATCACAGCCCAAGATTAGTTGGTATTAAATAACTTGTCATTTTAAAAGTAATAATATAGTTTTGTCTTTGTCAAAAACAAAACAAATAAGACAAACATGCAAAGACAAAAAAATTTAGAACTCTTTCAAATGGCAAAAAATCTTTTTACAGCTTTGTATTCCTGTTTTATGCATGTCAAACACTTTACCAGCAAACACAGTTAAAACATGCATGATGTATGATGAGAAGCATTTCCCCATCATTTATATTTTAATGTTTAATGAAAGCAAAATGTATTTTGTAGTGTTGCTACAAACTCCAGAGAAATTTTGAATGGCGTTTTATGTGATAACATCCTTTATTTCTGCCCCTTCCCTTTTTTTGTTTGCATGTAGATAGTCTGCACTTTGGTAGTGCTGTGTGTTGGTATACTTTTAGCTGGCATCTCCCTCATGCTGCTCAGCAGAGGCACCCGGGACTATCACATCCTTGAGCAAGAAACAACAGAGGACCACAGAGTAGACAACAGTATACAGACTCGATGCACTATTGAGCAGCCGGCTATGGAGGATGACATCATGCAAGGTAATTCTTATGTCATAGTTTCTAATCTAAATTTAATTCTGTTTGACTCCTGACTAACCGTAAGTGACATTATCTAAGTGTGTACAGTATGTTTTTTGGTTTTGCTGCAGTGCTTCACTTTATGTACCCTAGGGTGCCAGGGTTGTGAGCGTAATTGTGCATCTGTTCAGTCCCTGCCTAATTTGGTGATCAACAACAGTGTGAACTACACTTCAGCTACACAGACAGGTACGCTATTACTCTTGTGTTCACTTATCATTACTGCATCATTAATCTTATTTATTTAGGGGTGTGCATGTGTGTGTGCACCTATGTGTTCATCCACAAACTGCGCATCACCAACTTGATCTCACTCTCCAGTAAGGGAGGTTTACTTTTTATTTTGCCAGTATAATCTACAGACGCTTTACTTTTCATTAAATCACTGGATTGTTTGTTGCCGAGCATGCCAACATTTTGTATATTTGATTTTTTTTGTAAAATCTTTCATCTGCAGTACTTTGAGAAACATAACTTGACTTTTTATTCTGACTTATTTTCATGCTGTTTGTTTTCATACTGTGCTTCAGTTAACAACCATTCCCACTGGTGCAAAAATCTTTCCCCAAATGATGTTTGCATGCATGCTGGATTTAGGCCCCAACACAACAGCTGGTATTCAGCAGATTATTAAACTCCATCCACTTTACTCAGTTGAGCCAGCCTTTAATTGTTTTGGCATATTTTGTGTCATATTTGTGGTTCAAATGAAGAGATAATGTTTACATCATCTGTAGAGAGGACACCAAAGTAAAGACTCCATCATGCAGTTATCATGAACTACAGCCTTTAGTGCTATATTATTTGCAACAAAATATTGTTGTGGATGTATGTGTATGAACTGCATATGCTTGTGTATGAACTATGCTGGTGCTTAAGGAATAGAATTGTACATTCTGCAAATAGAATAAACTGGAATATTTAAGATGGAAAAATCACATTGAAAATCTGCTGTTTGTAGGTCAGTGTGGGAGCATTTGTGACTCTTCTCTGTGTTTGCTGGTGGAGGAGGAACAGAAGTGGCAGAGTGCAGACAAACAGGTGGCCAGACATGTGTTGCTCTGCCTGTTATTAACTGTCAGTCTCCTTGCTGTAAGTATAAACTAGGTGCATTTTTATTTATTGCCCACCTCAAATATTTTAACCAGCATTTATTAAACCATGCAACATAAGTCTACATTCCCACCCACATTTAGCCCAGTTTCATCTTTGAGGTTACATAAAAAGGCTTAAAAATAGAAAAAGTATCCAAAAGAAAAAATAATATATAAACATAATATATGGAATTTCTCATTATTGTTCCCAGACATTTTTACAAGATCATATCGGTGTCACAAGACAAACCATCCCTAAGCACATATATTTCATTATTTTACCTTGCATATCAGTAGTCTTTTCTGACCTGCCTTTGCCGTCATTGAGCGGAACTACCCTGTAGTGTTTTTATTTTTCACTAGAACCTCTCAAGCTGCCTCTGGTGGCTCCTCAGTAGCATTCCAGGCAGGTTGTACTTGGAGCTCCAATTCTTCTGTGCTGTGGTTAACTTTGGACAGGTAAGGAAGATGGAACATCTCAGACTTTCATCCACAGTTTAGTTCTTTGAATAGTTATGCTATATCTGTCTCCCCACAGGGTTTCATATCTTTTGGAATTTTTGGCCTGGACAAACATTTAATCATTTTACCTTTTAAAAAGAGGCAAGTTAATTCTATGGTTGCTATGGGCTTTTTAAAAAGACTTTACTGAGTTTGCTACAATGAATAATTTGTGGTATGTTTTATAAATGTAGGTTAGCCAAACTGAGGCAGGCTTGTGGTCAGAGAGCAGCAGACCAGTCCGATATGTCTGAAGAAATCAGAATGACCTGCAATCAGTTTATTAAATACCATAAAGAACAATGTGTTCAAGACATTGTCCATAAGAAAAGGTAAGTGTGCTCTACTGTGTGTGTTATTCTAGTACCAGAAGTACATTTTATAAAAACATTAAAATGTTTTATAATGGTATGAATGGTCTAAGCTTCCTCATTTACTTATTCTTGCTTTCATTCTCAATTTTACAGAATCAGTTCTTCATAATGTCTGACTCACCGTCTTTCTGTGGCTTCCTGTTCTGCCTACTACCTATTTATTCCTGCTCCTTTTCCCACATCAGTATTTTCTCACTGCTCTGTTTGTAGTGGCTGATTCTAGCTCTTGTCTACAGGTGTGGTGACCGGAATGTTGTGGAGACCTTTCTGGGCAATGAAATGGTGGCGTGGTTGCAGACTGTTGGACTGGCCAGTGACCAGAGGGAGGCTGTATTGTATGGTTCAAACCTGCTGGAGGGTGGGGTCATCCACCACATCACCCATGACTATGGTTTCCTGGATGACACTTTGCACTATCGTTTCACAGAAAATATGTCTAATAAATAAAGCTGGATCAACATCATGCCTGCAAAAGGCTAATGATTCAGTTTCAGTCAGGGAGCAGGACACTTAATTTAACCTCTAGTGGACTAATATGACTTGAGAGTAGCATACACTGGGCTTACAATGACTCTTTGAAAATAAAAGTTCCTAACCCCTTGGGTACAGGGTGACTTGGGGACATCAACTCTGTGTTGTATATGGGACTAAATCTTGCTTAGAATGCTTAGTTAAAACATCTAATGGTCTAAATATGTTCACATAAATACAACAGTTTAGAAGAGATAAAGACAGGAATACTCACAACTGGAATATTAGCCATTTTACAGTAATGCCTGTAGAAACACTGCAATATGTATATATACTCCTAGTAGGTTATGGACACATCATAACGAATTGTGCAAATTTTAGTTTCAGAAACAAAACAACTGAATGCTGGGATGAACCTGGGTCTTAAATGCATCCCATTGGGATTGACCCATCTTAATAACAGTCTGTGCAAAACTTTTGTATCAAAAGTTTCTCTTTACAGTTTCTCGTTACAGTTCTGAAATATTATTCATATTGCACTGAAAATATAGGTCTTCCAATAATAAGCTGATACTTGTCAGCTAACATTTCTCTCTCTATTTTTTTACTTTATACCTATTTTTATTATCTTGCCCTTGCAGATGTAAAGCTATGATAGTTCATATTAGTTGTCCTCTAGTCCTTTCTCAGTGATCAGTTTCTGGTCACCATACAATATAGAACTCCATGCTTAATAATTTTAGGTAATGGAATTTAATTATGCAATCAATCATGCATTGTTATTTGTGAGTTCAAATTATTAAACAAAATTTCTCCAATACCTCTGAAATACAAAGACAAACCTAAAAAAAGTTGGGATATTTTCCACAAAGCAATTAAAACAAAAGGCTGTCATATATTACACACGTGGACAAAATTGTTGGTACCCTTCAGTCAATGAAAGAAAAACTCACAATGGTCACAGAAATAACTT
>JBBPDA010000003.1:13498112-13525150 GCA_037974385.1 Arnoldichthys spilopterus | reverse complement strand
CCCCCCCTCCCCCCCCCCCCCCCCCCCCCCCCCCCCACCAAAATGTGCAGCACTGGAGGGCCAAGGCTGAGACCGACTGTCCAAGATTATCACCAGTACAACTTTAGACTACTTCTTTGTGGTGCTGTTATTGTACTCTGTGTAGCCAAACAAGAACCTCATAGTTCTGTTAACATCATGTGTTTCTTTCACATACAATGAGGCAATTTTAGTAGTATAATTAGATGAATCTGCAGTGCTTTTTTACATTTTCTTTTAGCTCTAAGAATTTCAATATTATTACATTTTTGTAGATTTTATTGAATATGTTTTCCTTTTTGTCTGTACACTGTGTTGCCATAAGATGGCAGCAATGTCATCTGTAATCTTATTTGATCATCATTCAGCTTTTATGTGTATTTTAGGCTGCTAATGGGTGACGATCGAGTGAAAAATGGCCTTAATTTTATGTATGAGGCTCCTCCTGGTGCATCCAAAGGTAATAAAATTATGAATAGTTTAATTTCGGGTGTGTCTTCTCAAAGCTTTGTTCCTTATTTTGTGGTTTTTTTTCTTTGCCCTTTCCCACTCACTGACTGATCTTGAGAAGAGGAGACCAAAGAGGTAATTCTCTTTCATTAAGATTGTCAAGCATCTCTGTACTAATTACATATTTAGGCAACATTTTTTTCCAACTGTTTTTATGTAGGTGTTTGAATAAACTCATAATTGGGTCTTAACAGGAAGGAGAATCTGAATACAAGTTTGAGTGGCAGAAGGTTGCTCCTCGTGAGAAGTAAGTACTGCTATTCATTTTATTCATTGTTCATTTAATTAATGAGGTTAGTTACAGTTTCTGTGGGGTTTTTTTGTTTGTTTTTTTACATTCCATCTCCTTCTCTTTAGGTATGCAAAGGATGACATGAACATCAGAGACCAACCTTTTGGTATCCAGGTACTTTTTCTAGTCTTTTTTTCATTATGGATTTTTAAGGGTAATGTTTCTACATTGAATGATGTATTTGTTTGTGTTGTCAGTGTTTATTTACGCTTAATGCTTTATTTCTTCATGTTGTAAACGGATCAGTCTGTGAATGTCTAGTGTCTCTCTTGTAGGTGCGAAATGTACGGTGTATCAAGTGTCATAAATGGGGTCATGTGAATACAGACAGGGAATGTCCACTCTTTGGCCTGTCAGGAATCAATGCCAGCTCTATGGCAACTGATGAAGCAGGTATATTTTTGTTCTGTACTGTTTGGAAGTAATCAAATATCATTTTTTATTTTATCACATGCCCTGTGTATGTTGTTCTCTTACCTAATCAGGCTGATGAAGGATTGCATGAATGTTTGGTCATTACTGTGGGTGCTTCTTTTGCTTTCTCTGCCTGGCCCTAGAGGTGGCAGTGTTGTAATCTTACAGTACTGTAAAACGTGTAAATGATACTCACTTTTTACAGTTAATAAGTTAATTTTAAAAGATTTTGTTGTATTATTTCACATTGAGTTTCATTATGTTTAAGAAAATATTTTTGTCCACCTTTATATGTTTTATGCACATTATTTCCTTAATATAATTTAAGTGGCTGTAAAATGCCACCTAGAAAAATTTTCAGTTGCACAGAACACTTTCAGTTTTGTGCTGAGAGTTTTGAGTAATGCCTTAGGCCTACCTTTTATAGATTTAGTTTGGTCAGTCTCTGAGTGTTCCAAGATCTCCTGAATCGCACTCCGTGCAAGAAGCAGTAGTTTTGTGTGCTAAGGGCTGTAATCAAAGTGTGTAGCAGTACAGTAATGTGTTTACTGCTCCTGGGTCCAGCGCTGCAGTTCTGAGACTAGCCCTCCTCCTGCGCTGCCAGAAAAATGCAATTATTGTGTATTCTGATTTGCTCTAACCGCTGCTTTGGCAGAATAATACGGTATGATTTGCCCAGTCAGGGGACGAGTGAGTTGATTTGGTGTCCCTTTCTGTTAACAAAGCCAGTGCTGTGCTCCCCTCTGAGGGGGATGCAGACACACATCAATGGGACTGTGAGGCTGTGTTTTGTGCTAACAGGCCCGTCGATGCACCCCTCCGAGTTAATGGCAGAGATGCGGAACAGTGGGTTTGCGCTGAAGAAATGTGTCCTTGGGAGAAACGCCACTGTTTGTGATCCAGCACAGGTAATCTCCAGGTCCCCCCCCCACCCCCCACCCCCTCAGGCTCAAATAAGACCAATGATATCCATGCCTGGTTCTGAGTGAGGACGAGAGAGTGTGATTGCAGCAAAACGGCCAATTATCAGACTGGCAGCGCACAGTGATTCCAGTCAGTGCAAGTTTAGTCAAGAGGGCAGGGTTGATGAGACTAACTGCTGAAATTATAGGTGAGCAGGGAAGCAGACACACTGCTTATTTTACAGCTCTACATAGCTTACGCTGCCCACTTTGATTTGTCCTTGCAGACCATTTCTAGTTTCTGCTTGTTATAAGCATATATTCGTCCAGTGCATTTTGCATGTGGTTTGTTCTTTTACAGTTGGCAAGTTTTGTAGGTGTGTGTCTGTATTTTGTATGTCATGGGATGATCTGATGTACTACAGGAATTTGTGGCCAGTGAGGAGGAGGAGGATCCAGAGGTCGAGTTTCTTAAATCTTTAACCACTAAGCAGAAACAGAAGCTTCTCAGGTATGTGTGTGTATGCTAATCAGTCCTATTAAAATAAAGAGAAAATGTCAGGGACATGGAGGTGTTTTTAACTTTTAAAATTAAGATCATTTGTGAATCTTTGTAGATTGTAACAGATTGAACTATTCCTATGCTACACGGGGAAAAATAACTTTTTTTTTTACTGTATCTTTATTTCTAATTATCTAATGCCAGGCTTTTGCAGAAACACAGCTTTTATTGCCTCTAATTAATTTTTTTTCTCCCTTGAAGAAAACTTGACCGTCTAGAGAAGAAAAAGGACAAGAAAAAGAAAAGTAAAAAGGAGAAAAGGAAGAAGAAACGTAAGCAGAAGAAAAAGACATCTGACTGTTCAAGCAGCAACTCTGACAGTTTTAGCAGCAGTGACTCTGATTCTGATGATGAAAAACATGGAACAAAGAAAGAGAAGAAGAAGAAAAAGAAGAGTAAAAATAGAGACCCTTCCAGTGAGAGTGGCTCTGATGGCCAGAGTGAGGGAAGAGGCAGAGAAAAATACAAAGAGCCACGTAATAGAAGCCACTCTCGTAGTCCTGACTCGAAGTACACAGATAATAAACATACACACATGCAGCCAGACAAACTGGACAGGAGAGCAGGAAAAGGTCAGAGGTCACCAAGTAGAAACGACATCAGAGAGAGAGAGCGCAGGAATAATGACAGAGAGAGAAGTCCTCGCAGGAGAGGAGACGAAAGAGGGAAGGGTAGGGAGCGACACAGGGATGCAAATGGACCGAGCAGGGAGGATGAGAGAGATAGGAGTTTGAGTAGGGAGCGAGGGAGGGAACGGAAAGAGAAGTGTAGGGACAGAAATAATGAAAGAGAAAAGGAAAGGAGTGGCCAACAGAGGAGTGCGAGTAGGGATCGAGGTAGAAATGAAGAAGGAAGGTGTCGAAGCCCAGATAAAGATCGGGGGAGTGAAGGGAGGAAGAAGGAAAGAAGCCACAGCTTTGAAAGAAGTAGAGGCGGAAAAGAAAGAAGCAGAAGTCGTGAGAAAGATAGGGAGAGGGAAAAATGTGTGAAAAGGAGGAGCAGAAGTAGAGAAAAGGTGAGGGCTGGAAAAGAGAGGCACAGGAGTCGAAGCAGAGATGATGGGGGAAGGCGAGAGAGAAGCAGAGAGAGAACCGGAAAATAACACGAGCTTAAACACCTATAAACTGACTGCTGCAGTCGCTGTGTATTTTACTCTGTATTATTATTTTCGAAGACGGTGTTCATGACCATACATAAATAGTTTTTCTTCTCATAAATTTCTTTTAACCTTGAGAACTTCTTATGCTTTTTTTCGTGTTGCGTAAAGTAAGGAACAGTTCTTAGCGATGCATCTCACCTCTCGCTCTACGAACACGGCGCGTCTATGAGAGATCCTGCCGCTAGATGGCGCCAAACTACTGTAGAATACTTGAACGGAATTAAAATGATAATGTAGAACAAATCAGTCTTTCTTGTAAAGTTTATTAGTTTACTTGTCACTTTGCTGCTCTGTTTTTGAGTTACTCGTTTAGCTTCAAAACATACCACGCGTTTTTTTAGAGGGGCTACTTACCTTACGTCTGGTGCACTCCTATAAGGACAGGAGCCTGGAGGATATTCGTACCTCTCAAGTCCGTTCATTCACCACGTAAAGTTTTGTACAGACCTGTTTTAAATAGTTCACTTTTATTTATTCATTTAATGGGGTGTCGGTGGTTACCGGATAATTCTTATTTTTGATAAAATTAAGGAAGTAAGAAGATTGTAATTTATAACGATTATAATGAGTAACGAGGCTTTTCCATGAGATTACTGAAAATGTAAGAAAATCTTAACGTAACTTAGTTGGTCTTCAGACTATAAGAGGTCTTCAGAAGCACACTATATTATTTCTGCCCATCTTAAGTGTGTGTGTTGAATTCTGTCTGGGTCGTTTAATTAGATTGGGCATTTTCCCCAAAACGCTGCGTCGGTTCACTGGTTCGGGCTTTCACTGGTGGATTTGTTGAGAGCACTGTAAAAAAAAAAAAAAACTCTTCTGGAGTTCGGTTTCTAAATGACCGTCTCCACATTTCTCACAGGCTGAAATTCTCCGATGTGTTTTATGTACCCCGATCCCCAACATTCGTCATTATTTTGCGTGACAGACCGAATCCGTGGAGTCGGTGTTACCTGTTCTGGGTCGGGGAGAGGGAGGCTGTCGGTGACGTGGAGGTGCTTCACACTTTCCTCGGGACCCCAAGATACATTCTCAGAGCTCGGTATGAGCACATAAACGGATCTGCTCCCCCATACAGTAGACAATCAGTCTTTACTCTTTTCCTATAGCGCAGTCGACGAATTCGCCCGTGTCCGCAAGATTAAGAGTGACATTAATTGAGCTGTAAACTGATGTGGGCAGTGTGAAAACAGAGCATGGCCCTAATGTCAGTGCCTGTCTGGGAGACAGGAGGCACAGGTGAACCTAACTGTGATTGTATCGAACCTGAGTCCGAGCAGCACTGACTTCAGTCAGACTGAACACACCGAGCAGCGGCTCTGTCGCACTGTCCGAGAACGAGCGCTATAAACTATATAAAAACGCGCACAAGCGCCCGAACAACAATAAAGGCGCGTGACATGCTCTGCTATTTAATTTTGTTACTGAAGTGTTTCTAATATTCTGCTCTGTATCAATAATCCACTTTGATCAGAGTCATTATTAGCATTATATGTAATTAAAAATTTTTATTTATTTTATTTTTTTGGCTGAAAATAGACTGCTTCTGGACATATATACTTTAGCTTCCAGACCAAAAAAGTGAGAAACCAAAACATATTATGTAATAAAAATGTTGTTTGCTCCAGTTACTTGGAACTAATTTTGTTTTGTGTAATTAAATATATAGCCCAGTTTGGTTTCGGGGGGGTCGACGTTTAGCAGGGTTTCTCAGGCCTGTCCGGCGGAGGCCTGGTGCTGGTGGACAAGCGGCTCTCGTCGACACTCACTGCTTTGATCTTTTTTTTTTATTGAAGCTCGTGTACAAAGCAGCACACAGCACGAGCAGCTCGACAGAAAGGGCTGAGTGACCCCACACGCCCCGAAAGCTCTAAACCACCCTGTGTGCGCGGAAGGCCCGGTGTGTAAATCCCAGCAGAGCCGCGCTGATGAACGCCGCTCAATTTGGAACGGGTCCGCCATAAAATCGCAGTAGGCTCTCCCACATTAACTTTTAAAGGCTGCAAATCAAACTCCGCCAGGCGCCTGCTGTGTGCTTTACACAGGTTTACAACGCACACACTGTAATTTATTTGTAGCTCGGTTTGTATATGCACTGAATTGTAGACTTTGTTTATACATTTGTTACTGCCGATTTTTCTAGCCCTTCAAAAATAAAAAAAAATCTCCGCCAAATTTCACCGCGTCATTAAACGATAATGGGCCGATTTCTGCTCGTGCATTTCGCCCTCGGCGTTGCCGGTACGGTGGGACCACCGACGCACAATAGGAAATGAAAATAATTTTCGTCTATTGCCTTCTGGTCAATTTAGCGCGCTCCCCAGAAGGAGCCTTTCTGGTAAACGAGGTTCCCAGGTCGGCCTCAGCACTGCAGCCTAATTATGCCACGTTTTTTTTCCGCCTTTCCTTCCTCCTTGCTCGGACGCTGTGCTGGACAAACACAAAGGAGTCCGAGAGCATCTCTGGACCCTTTCAGCTCCGCGACCACTGATATTCAAATACGAGCCAGAGACCATTCGACTGCGCCCTAACAAGACCATTGGAGAGCCTCCATTAGCATATGGCTTTTGCCATTTTTTCCCTTTTCAAAAGTGCCCCCCCCCCAAAAAAAAGGGGGGGGGACTGTTCCCATAACACCAAATCAAGTGCAGCGCTTAGAAAGGCTAAAAGCTGCTTTATGCCTCGGCCCGCTCTCAGATGGACGTTTTCCGTTTGACATGCAAATGTAAGCAGTTAATTTGAGCGATTAAAATAAATATTCAGGGGCCTTTTGTCACCGAGCCCCCCTCGGAAAAAGCCCTGATAAAGAGCGCCTGAACAAATGATGTCTCCGAGATTAATTAGATATTTGATAAGACACGAATCCCTAATCGCAGATACAAGGCACATGGGGCTGCGATGCGCTCCAAGTCATAATTAATAGTATTTAACAGGATTTTCACTTGGCCATAAAAAGCCTGTTCCAGGGCATTAAGTATTGATTTATCCCGCTGGGAAAGTGTGCGGCGATTTGCGCTCGCACATCTGCATTATTAATGGACTCTGTTTACAAATGTATACACATGATTTCCTTTCTTCCACCATCACATCGTTTCTGAAAAGCTGCCCTGACCCGAGCGACTGCTGCAGCACATCACAGAACATGATTTGCCAAAATAAAAATAAAATTAGAAATAAATAAAATGAAATAAAAGTCGATCACGTGCAGCAAACAACAGAAAGGCTCTCCGTGATTTTAAATCCCTTTAATTACAAAATGAAAGCCTTATACGCGAGACTTTATACAATTAAACATTTATATATTTTTAGCAAGGTAAAGAAAGGAGTAACTGAATTTAAATAGCTGTGTTACATACATACTGACATCCACAAAGTGCGTCAAAAGTAAAGAGAACTCCCTGAATTTCAGGATCCACCACAAAACAGTCATAAGGAACATTTACAGGGAAGGGGGTTGTTTTTGTTTTTTTTTGTTAAAAAAAAAGAGGTAAAATAAAATAATGGTGAGGGTGTTTGTGGGTGTATCTACACAGTTTAGCTCAGCTCGCAGTTTTCCAGCCCTGTTTCCCGGTCGGGCTTCACTTGTGCTGTGCTCCGATCCAAACGGGTGCCCACCTCTCTCTCGCATACACCTGAACCGAACGATCGTCCTGCAACGTGTCGATACAGCATGAAAACGACCACCGACCATTTAAAATACCTATATTCCAGCCAATGAGCTGGAAACGGACAACACGATGCTGTTGTTTACCTATTTCAGATGTAAAACGAAAAAGGCGAAACTAAAACTGCCCAACTGAGGCCAGAGCAGTTCATAAAACTCCCGAAAAGAAAAGGAAGAGAAAAGAAAAGAAAGGAGGGAAGAAAGAAAGGTCTAAACCGTCGCCAGAATAGTTCGTGGAGGTCCTGGCCCGTTTCCTTCTCCCCCTCCTGTCTGTCGTGGTCGAGCAGAGGCGCTTTTGTATGGGGGCAGTAGATATGTGTGTGTGCTCGGCTGTGTGGTCGTGAGCGTCAGTCAGGACTCGTGGTGAGGGGACTGCTGCTCTTTGACAGTGACCCGCTGATTCACCGCCTCTAAGATCAGTTCCGGCGACTCGGACCTGGGGGTCTCCAGGTTGCTCGTGTCGGTGTCGCTGTCGCTGCCCTTTTTGCCGCCTCCCCCGGCCGTGTGTGTCTTAATGTGCTTGCTGAGGTGGTCGCTGCGCATGAAGCGCTTGTTGCACACGGGGCACGCGAAGCGCTTCTCGCCCGTGTGCGTGCGCAGGTGCCGCTGCAGCTCGTCGGAGCGCGTAAAGCGCTTGCCGCAGAAGAGCCAGTTGCACACGAAGGGCCTCTCGCCGGTGTGCCAGCGCAGGTGCGCTTTCAGGTGCGACGTTTTGCCGTACACTTTGCCGCAACCTGGGATGTGGCAGCTGTGCAGTCCTTTCCTGCGCAGGCTCGCGCCCGCCGGGCCCAGTCGCTCGGCCTCCTGGCAGTTGGGGCAGTCGCACGTAGCACGGCCCGAGTATCTCCGCGAGGAGCGCGAGGAGCTGGCGATGCTCGAGCCCGCGCCAGAGATCATGGCATTGGCGGCCGCGGACGTGTCCGTGTAGGCGGGGATGACCGTCTTGAAGCCATCCTGCGCCAACAGGTGCTGGCCGGTGGACAGCAGGTGCGACGCGCTCGGGCTGATGCCCGTCGAGCTGAAGGCCGAGTGTGTGAGCGCGGGGAAGTCGGGGTTGTAGCCGCTCAGCTGCGAGTGGATGGCCTGCGGCGTGCCCGTGTGCAGCGAAGTCTGCAGCGAGCCGGCCGGGTTCTGCACGTCCAGCCACGAGCCAGGGCTCGTGTGCACGTCCCACCACGAGCTTGCGCCGTTCGCCACGTCGCCCGAGATGGTGGAGTGAAAGCCGGACTTGTACCACGACTCGTACGGGTGCGCCACGCCCACACGCGGGTACAGCGTCTCGGCGGACGTGTGGACCTTGGAGATGAACGCCGACTGGCCCGAGTCCTGTGAGCTCACGCCCGCCGCCGTGTTGGAGAACAGACTGCTGTACTCGCTGGAGAAGGCAGACGAGGTCGGCGACGTGGAGGCCAGGCAAAAGGCGCTGCTGCTCGCGCCCGTCGTGGCCGGTAGTCCCGAGCTGCTGCGGCTCGTGGCCACGCTGAAGCCGGGCAGGCTGGAGCCCAGGTTGCAGCTGGACGACGACCTCTTCCACGGGTGAAATCCGCCTTTGGAGAAGGCGCTGGAGTCGGGCAGCGTGGTGAGCGGGCTGGTGTTGCCGATTTTGTTGCAGGTGGCCGCCAGCATTGCTAAAGGGGTAGTCCCAAAGCGAGGCTCTTCCTGGACAACAAAACAAAGTTTGTTTGTAAGTGCGAAGCAAATCTGTTCGTATTTTGGTAAAGGGTGCGGAGAGCGCACGGGAGAGATTCTTTTTTCGACTGAAAAAGAAGTTAGCAGGCTAGGTGGGAAAGTAGGCTAGTCGCGCCTCACTCGGACACTTGTAGAGCCGTCGTTTAAACAAACGCGTTTAAATAAATATTTCTACAACTTCAACATACAAATAAAGCTACCCTCAACATTTCCACAGCTACGGTGTCTCCACACAATATTAACAATACCAACTTACTTCTTAAATATTCACAACGAGCCCAAAACACAAGCTAGTTTTACATGACGCAACGCTGAAGTTTCAGGAAACAAAGACGCTAACGAAGATTAGACGCAAACTCTCCCCCCCAAAAAACAAAAAGCACAAAAACACCAAATGCCTCATCCACTCACCCCAAGAATAGACGTAGCCATAGCCAGGGCCTTTAGTGCGCTGGATGCCGCGGGACCCTGGTGCTGCTGTGCTCCAGTTTGAGTGGGACAGGGCGCTGCGCTGCTCTCCGTTTGTCCCCAGGCTCAGCTCCCCTCTCTACACAGTTGTACCCAGCGCCTTCTTTCAAGTACAGCCGGCTGCTACTCTCGACCAATCAGCTCCGCAGATCCTGCGCGCCCAGTTCGAGCTCAGCCAATAGGCGGCGCGTCCCTGACAGAAATACTAAAGTAGCGTGTCAATCAATAAACCGGGCTACTGATCCCACTGTCAGGCGCCGAGCGATCTGCTCTTTTTTGAGAGCTTTGTATTTATATATTTAAATATATATACGCGGCTGTCAAGATGCAGTAACTTTACACACACATACACACACACGCGAGTGCTGAGCTCGTTTTGGTATTTATTAAGTCCGACGTCCACAGTGGTAAGCGACTCCTGTTTGTCTTGTGCATGTGCTGAAAAATGTTTGATGTCGTTTTGGGCATTCGCATGCGCTCATAGAGCTGCGCGAGAAAGAACGGAGAGGAATAAGGCAAACTACAGTCTGCGTACACGATTTTTGCGATAATGTCTTGTTACCGTATTATTCATATTGTTCGTCTGTGATGCGGTTGGTTGTTTACAGTGTCGACGCTCTATGAGTAGAGACAGTTGAACCGGTGCGTACTTTTGGATGAAATGAGGTAATAATTTTCGAAGCAGCCGCTGAGTTTGCAGAAAACTGCTCGAACTTTTCACAGTATTGGACAGAGTCAGAGGAAGAGTCAGAGGAAATCTGGGGAATCACTGATCTCACAACAGGTGTTAGGGGCGTGCTGGAGGTGTGCGTGTGTGTGCGTACGTGTGTTTGAGATAGAGTGCTGGAGGTGTGCATGTGTGTGTGTGTGTGTCTTGGCTGATGCGCGCGTGCGCTCCCAGCAGCGCTGCTTTTTAAATGCCTTCAGAAAAGCAGCGCGCGCAGGACCAACACGGCGTGAAGACCAGCCCGCCTCGCAGTCCGCCTTACCTCAGCGATCGAAAATGTTAAGAGCATTCAGGAGGAAGCGGTGTTGTCACGAGACCGCCGTTGAGACGAAAAGATCAGAGATTTAAAAATAAACAGATTTTGGTTTAAAACACTCGGATAAATGAATTCATGTCCATGTCCACCTTCACCCTTCCTTTCTCTGCTGTTTTTTTTTTGCTTTCGTAAGAATTAATTATTTTTGGTATATTTGTTATATGAAGATCAGTGCATTACACCGGCGTGTTCTTCTGCTTGTTAAAACATTTAAGGGTAATGGCATAATTTAACAATGGCCTGCTTTGGAGTGAATCATCATCCCTTTAAAAGTTAAAGCAATTTTCTTGAAAATGGCCTCGCCGAAAGCTGTGCATTACAGTATTCAAAATTGCCAAATAATGCTCCATTATAGAGGCTGAGCGGTGCCAGGCAGCCCGGGCGCAATTTGCTCCAAAGCGCTGCGCTTTAAATCCCTCCTATGGAGAGGGGAATCTAAAACAATTTATTCAAATCCGCATGGCGGAGCCTGCACAACCGCTTCATTTCTGCAATCACTGTAAATTGACAGGGAAACAATTAACACTATTAAATATCCGTTAGGCGTAAACACATTTGAGTGAGCTGACTGAGAGCACTGTGCAACTCTCTCTCTCTCTCGTTTGCTCGATCTCTCTCTCTCTCTCTCTCTCTGCCTCTCCATGTTACACTTGTTCGTGTCCTCTTAATTAACTGTGGTGTCAAATCTTATGAATACAGATTTCGTGAACGAATGTGCTACGAATTTTGGGGGATTTTCGTACTTCAGCTGTTTGCCCTGCCAGTTTCTAAACACTGACTCATTTGCCTGTGTAGGAAATCTGATGATAACAGTGGAAAAGTCAGGGCACCAAGAACGAGGGGTAATCACATGATGTGATGATCTGATGCCAGAAAATAAAGTCAGCACTGATAAAAAACGAAAATACAAAATTCGTTGCAGTACTTCAAATATGACATGACATGTACTACAGTCATGTTTATCTGATTATTTAGTTAATGTAAAAATGGTGTAAGTGTTACTAATGTAGATTCTGTGTTAGACGGCGGCTTACTATGTCAATAATTCAAAGATTTTTTAAAATGTTCACGAATATGTCTTGCCTTATCTTTCTTTGGGAAAAGCAAATAAATAAATGTGATGTGCAGTGAAACTCCAAAGCCACCGGGCTGGCTGGCCTACCTGGCGAGCAGTTGTCTGTGGCAATTAGAAACCTATTACAAGTCATTAGACTGATCAATGTACCTTAAACAATGCGAATGATTTATTTGGCCAGAACAAAAACGCTCTGCATCTATTGTGGTGAGTGTGAGTGACGGTCCACATCCATCACGCCCGTAAGCAGCTACAGATAAATGATTAATCCGCACCTATTCGTTAAAGTGGCCTCCTACAAAAGGTCCCGGGCTCGCTGCAAATCTGCCCCCTTCCAGCTGCCCTTCCTGCCTCTAGAAGGCGCAGAGTGCAGCGCGGGCCTTTTTTGTGTTTGCAGTCTGGGATTAATTTGTCCACACCCTGAAGAAGAAAAGCGAATTTGTGGATAATTAACTAATCTGTCCAAACTTAAACCCATGTGTTCCCCCACGCGCCCCTTGGCCGATCGCCTCAGATAAGCATGCGTTCGCTTCTCTGCACATTCAACAAGGCTCCACCAGCGGAAAGGTTTTCACACACCTACAGGTTATTTCTCACCGACCTGTGCTGGACGGGTTAGGCGCAACAAGCGCCATTTGCTGATGGAATGATAAAGGAAATAGTAAATCAATGAGGTGCTCAAGCGCTCGCCCCGTTTGGGTCCATGGCGTGGGAAGAGGGCTTGTTTCTGTGCGGTGGGCTCATCACGATTCGCAGCACCGCCGAAACGCTTGATTGGGATGAGAGTGCGTTTCGTCATCCGTGCGCAGGAGATGTGAAGTGGGGAGATGTGGGAAATCTTTAGTGTTCATAAACAACAGACTAATAAACTGTCACATCACACACACGCACACCCCCTTCGCCAGCGTGCTGACGAGACAAGAAACTGAAGCAAACCCTCTGAGCTAATTCACAGCTTCAGCAAACACAGTGAACGGTGCATTTACCTAATTTATTATCTAAATTCGCAGATTCTTAGTTTGGAGGTGGTCAAAGGAAAGCAACGTGAGGGTTAAAATATGAAGCATTAAATATACTGCCTGAAGACATTAGCTATATATATGTTGTTTTTGGTTTATTTGTAATTTGGATAAATATCCAGATTAAAATGTTAATGAATATATACCCACACAGCATATACACGTGTTGTGAAAATTACCTTTGACAACAAATAATAAATAGCAGTTTATGCTTGGCTGTAGAAAATGCTCCGTCGAATAAGTTGTTGATGTTTACACTGTGGACATTCAAATATATTTACACAGAAGTGATCATGTTTGATCAGACACATCAGATTTATTTAACAAGTGACGTATGTGTGTTCATGTGTGTGTGCGCGCGCGTTTGTGGACGGGTGTGGGTGGGTGGGTGTTGGAGCCTGTTCCCAGCTGTTGAAATAATTCCCCTTTAGACGTCAGCCTCCTTACAGCCTTTGCAGAGACAGTGTTTTGGGGACCATCCCAGTACCTGGACGCCCTGTTCAGCACTAATATCTAAGGGCCACGTGTCATAAGCCTGCTTAATTCAGTGCCGCAGATTCTCTGTGCCTAGCTGTTTTTTAGTCAATGGCTCAGCATGTGGGTCATTTTTTGTGTTGTTAAAGTGTCCAAAGAATAATGTCTCTGTTATTTTCTCCCGTGTTGAATGTACATTTAACAATGAAACGAGAGCGGGACAATATGGTAATTCATGTATGTGCGGTAATTTATAATTTGCATAAGGCTTTATGAAAAGCTTGGCGTTTCCAACCTGTAGGTGCTTTGATCGCATGCAAAATCGAGCAGGATGGGTTTTTTTCTCCTTAAAAAGAAAATGGTGGTCCTCATTAAATATTGAGGGGTTTGCAATGGGCGGTGACTGACTCTTAGCTTAATGAAGAAATTATGTAGCAGTTTGTGCAACAAAGCAAGTTTTCTCTTGCAAGTGCTCTCTTTATTTAGTCATTTATTGTATTGTATTGTAACAGTTGTCATTGTAATATGTATTATTATTTACAGGTTTCATCTCATTTTAAAATTCAGATTTTTTTAAAAACAGAAAAAAACACTGGAAAGCAAATTAGGCCCCTTAAAGCCAGTGTCAGATAAACACACACATCAACAGGTGCCTGGTGTAAAAAAAAAAAAAATTCCAATGGTTTACTCTGCTGCAACAGCTTTTGCTCTACACGATCCTGCCCTTGTCTGTAATTTTTGCCCGAGAGTGATGGGTGGGAGTTGTGGACACTGGTGACAGTCCACTTGCGATAATCTCTGCTTTATCTGTTAGAAATGGAGCTTCCCAATAGGGTTTTGGCTGGACTGCAGTCTCTCAGGATAAAGATGGTTCTGCCTTTGTACTCCTATGTTAGTGAATCATGTTAGTGGTATCAATGAGGAAGAACCTAGAATTACTAAGGAAATTATTTTGATATAGTTTTATGCACTGTAATGCAGGACATATTTACTGAGGTTGTTTACAATGTTGGCTACTGGAACTACTTATCTTCTAGTAAGCAGTTTCTGTGCATAATGGACACCTTATGGTCCTGTTTTTGAATGTGTAGCAAGCCAAGGGAGCTTTTCCCCCCACTGGCTTATCATCACATTAAACCATAGCTCTGATTCAGGTTTACAAGAAGAGTTTATTAGCTGACATTCTTCAACAGAGATCAGCAGCAGTCTAGTCATTCTCACTCTCAAAAGCAGTCAAAAAGGTATAACAAGATTTTAATGACCCTATTTGTGTTTTATTTCTAAAGTGTTTCCCCCGGTATCTCAAAGGACACTTTCAAAGTGCCCTTGAAATATTTTTGGCTAAGAGACACAATAATCCCTCAATAGTATAAAAAAAAACCAACCTCCATCTCATCAATCTACAGCAATTTTTTCCCTGTTGGTTTTTGAGTTTGTACCCAGCCAATCATTTAAATCCCAAGCAGCAGGTGAGGTAGAGATGGAACGCCCTGGGCTGCTCTCAACTGCCGTCCCATTACTGCACTCATATTCGTGCCTTACAGAGTGAAGGACTCTTCAGCTCCTTTCACAAAGCTGCAGACATCTCTCGTTGAGCTCACCATGGGGTTGTGTGCTCTAAGATCCACTCTGTCTACCTAAATCTGCCACAATAGCAATTTGCCTTTGCACCCCAGCCGCAATTGATCTATTATGGGATTGTCTGACCTTGTTATTGGACTTAGTGTTCTAATACAAATGTGTTTTTTGTATTTATTTCAGAGGAGCAGGGAAATGCCTAATTGTCTTCAATGGGAAAGAAAAGAGCATACAAATTTTAACGCCTGTAAGGTTTTCACACAAAATATCAGAATCAGCGGTGCATTTGAAGACAGTCACAGGTTGTTTCAGCTTGTGTTCTGTGTCTTTATTTTCAGGAAGTCAGCCTTTTCTCTGCCTGAACAGTGAGCTGCATCTGAACGCTTCCCCTTCTGCACCACTAACCCTGATGAAAGCAACGTTCCCTCCCTGCCAGCACTGCAATTTCCCCCATACAACACGTAGTCCTACAAGGTATGGGCTCTGTTTGTCTGTTTGTCAGACTGTGTGTTTTCGAGACATTAGTCACATCTCAGATTCACTCTGAGTTCAGTTGAGCTCATTTAGTTTTGCATTGTTAGAAATGTCATGTTGTATTTTAACTAATCTGTAAGAAGTCTGAATAGTATACTGTAGACCTATACCTGCTGCACATTATGGGAGATGATTGAGTGTAATTTGCAGAATATAAAATGACCTCAAATAATTTTAGTGGTGTGCATCTTTAACACCTTTTTGAAGGTATAGATCTTGTAAGGTGTTGGGTGACTACACTCTTAAACATGAAATAATGCCTTACATACGTTAGTCTTGTCATATTTTATAAGCATGTTCTAATTTTGCCAGAAGGTTGCGTATAGTATGTGTAATGTATCTGCTCGAGTTCATGTTGAAGGGTGTGTGAAGTACGTAAAGGCACTCAGTCACGCTACAGTTTTGTGCTTAGTGTTGACTCATGCTGATGAACATCTGTCTGCTCTGGCTGGGATCTGACTGTACCTGTTCGACACTCACACCTACACCTGACAGTGCCATGAGCCACACATTTATACTCTCAGCTTTACTACTTCCCTCTCTGTCAGCATGACTCATTAGGACGTTTCACACTGTTGAGAAATGCCATTTTCAGTACCTTCACTAAAGGCCTCAACCTGCAGGTTGTAAATGTATATTCTAGTTGCCAGGCCTTTAGTCCAAAATAACAGCCTTTTCATTTTAGGATTCTTATTGTGCCATATAATGTTTTCTATAACATTAATATCCCAAATATAGCATTAGAAAGTCTTCCTACACTCAGTGGCATGTTCTTTTCTCAAATGAAGCAGATGATGAACAATGTGACTTGAAAAGATCAATATCTTTGAGAGATAACCGTTTCAGTTTGAATGCTGTAAATGAAAACTATTGTTGAGCTGCCGATAAAGTGATCTAAGAGCACAATTTTACATGGCTTGTGCTTGATATGCTCCTCGCTGCATTTCTTTATCTTCATTAAGAGACTGACATTTGCAACAACTTAAAGACAAACAATTTGTCTCAGGCTTATTATGGCAACTAACTACAAACTGTCATTTGGCATCGGCAAAACAGCCCTCAGCAAAGCAGAATGCTTATCACATGTCATCTCTGCATGGCAGCGCAGAAATTACGTGTAGCTCTCGCTCCACTCCCAGCTCCTTTGTGCTCTCGACATCGTCTTTGTCTTACACAATTAAGGTGTTACACGGTAGAATAATTTAAATTGCCAGCTCTAAAATGGAGACAGAGGCTCTTTTTAAAAATAGCTGAATTTGTTTACTGATTGTATGCGGCTATTGACTTTCCCATTATATGAGAAGAGCTCTGATTAGTGGCTGTGCGATGTTTAGACAGAGAGGCAGAGCAGACAGGGTTACAATACAGAGCATTTACTCTTATTGTTCTCTGTGCCTCTCTGCTCCGGATTACTGCTGGACACAGTAATGAGGGTGTCACTGCAGGTCCAAGGCCATTTTCCAGTAGTTACTGAGCGGCCCCTGTGTGACAGACAGTGTCTGTGGCTCCTGAAGGCTCCCCAAGGAGATGATGAGGTTCCTGGAGCATGTTCTTTCCCAATATGTGTGCGATTTCCATATGTTGCATGGTGATTGGAAGGTCATTTTTCTCATGTTTTCCCCTTGCTGCAGAAAGCGACTATGATTCTGTTACTGTTTGTAATATGGACCTGAGTCAGGAAGGGCTTGTTTTTGCCAGACTAATACACAGGCACTAGAGCTGGAAGATGCAGGCATGCAGAATCACTGTCCAATTTGGAGAAACAAATCACTTCAATGATGTTCTTAATTTCTCCCATTTGATTTGTGCTGTGTGGGACCAACAAAAAAATATTGTGAGCCCATGTTCTTCATCATCATACTATAAGCAGAGTGTATATTTAACTAAAACCAGCTCTGTTCATTCTGTCTGTCGTAAACACAGCTTGTGTATGGTGGTGGAAAACCAGAGCATAAAACAGATACTTTTCTTTTATGAATTTACAGCTCTCTTTTTTGACCTACCATTGTTTTCCTAAAGCAGATTCCTTTGAGAATAAGTGGTTGCTCCACCACTTAACCATTAACAATTTCAGCCTTTGTTTTGTAATTATAGAAATGTTTTATCCGGTGTCAGATGGTACATGTTTTAGCATCCAGGGCACTTCTTTTATATTGTCTGATTACATGGTAGTGAGAACATGCTTTTTCTTGCTTCAGATGTTTGCCAAAATCTGTAGAGCATGTTACAAAGAACTGGGAGATGACTTATAACTCAGCCTTACTTGTGTAAATGCTGTGTTTCTTAGCACTTGAATCTCTGCCAGAGCGCCTAACAAGAAGGTGAGAGGGGATTTTTATTTACTGGTATGTGAAACCAGTGTCACATGAACCAGAAAACTCTTCCCTATTGATTTTGAGCTCTGTGTATATTTCCTGTGTGAAGAGCAGAGTACAACCTGTATCACTCAGTAAGTGTTTATTGGAACACCTCACAGAGCACTGGGGGGTAAGGGGAACATGATAAATTAATGATGACGAAAATAAAGATCTTATACAAACGAGACAGTAGCATGGAAAATGAGTAAAATTAGCTGGTAATCAGTATGTCCTTATCTGATAGTTCAGGTGTCTGTATCCACATAGAGAGAAAGTTGTTTAACAGTGTGATTAAAGCCAGACAGCCATCAGACTAAATCTGCAGCCTCATGCTTAGCCACCTAAAGTACAAGTGGCTCCAGTTGCTCAACCTTTTTCATTCCTGTGTGTGCCTTATATATATATATATTCTTTTTTTTTTCATTTCAACCCTCTAATGGTTTTGAAATATCTATGTAAACACTGGATTTACTTTCAGCCCATGTTTCCAAAAACTATTACAGTGATGCTGAAAACTGATTCCCCAGCATGCCTCATGTTCTAAAAGCTTGCAGAAGGGGAAAGTTTCCCACATAAATGCTTACATTGCTTCATGAAAGACTGGTGAGTGTATATGTGTGTATATTCATGGAATGAGCAGAGGAAAGAAAGGAAAAAAAATTGATACACATGGACACATTAAGTCTATTCTATTCTATTGCTTGATATTTCTGGAGTTGTAGTTGTCCCCACTCACATAGTCTGTTTATTGGCTTTTCTTGCATTGGTCAGGAATGTAGCTTTGCCTTGTTCCTTGCCTTTTTTCCCCTGGATCTGAGTGTAGAAACCCTCTCCTTATCCCAGCTGCCTCAGTCTGGTACACATTTACAGCTTCTTTTCATCCTGACCTGTTATTCTTGCTCAATATCTGTGGCGGCCAAAACGCCACAGCGCACATTTTCACATGGTCTGGATGTGGCTGATCAATTGAACCGCTGATGTTATGCTTGGCTCCTCCAAACCCTCCTTTTCACTAATCACTAGTGACACCAGCACCTGTGTGTGGCTATTCAAAGCAAGAAGCACGTGGAACCATCTCTGTGGAATGGCTTAGCCTAAAGGAGAAAGGTTGTCATTTTAGGGAGCCTTATCCTAGATAAAGCTGCAGAAATAATGTTGGACAATCAGGGAAATCCTCCTATGTTTACCCATAGCAGGGGGGGAGTAAAAACAACATGCTATATGGAGATGCCTAGCTGTGGTTGTTTGGAGGCATAACCACAAAGTCTTGAATTACAGTGGCTGGCACCTCTAAGCTGTCGGAGGCTCACTGAATTTCATATTTCATATAGTGTGCTCAGGGATTTTTCCCTCTGTTGTGGCTATAGTAATATAATGATACATTTTTGTACCCCTGGCATGACAACAATCCGTCACCATAGAATTTTTGCATAGCTTACAACAACAATGCTGGGGTTGTCTATTTAATGTAGGAAGACTCTGTTTTTCTGTCAGTAGTGTGATTTTTTTTTTACCTTCCATTCACATAGTTTAAAATGAAGGTTAACAAGTGCAGTCTGCTGCTGTGTGATGTAAAGTGTTGTCAAGCTGTAATCCCAGCTTTCACTTTAGTCTCATTGAGTGCTCATCATCTTGACTACCTAAGTGAATTGTCACTTGGCTTCGCTCTGAAACACTGTTCAACACATCAAGGCAGCAAGGACTGGTGGGAGAATCATGGATTGCAAAATGATGTCAGAATAAACAGACTGCTCAAGTAATATAACACAATCCAGTGACTTTAAAACATTGTAAGTAATTTTATTCAGGAAAAATAAGGATTTTTCATCAATTTGACCAAGTTGCTATAGGTGTGAGTACCAGGACTACTGTTATCATATGTGCTAGTTCTGTTAGCCACACAGCAAGTGGAGGCCTTGGACAGTGGGTTATATGTACAACCTCATGAAAAATCTGTGCAATTTACAGTACACAATAATGCATTTACACTCTCTGCAGTCATAATGAGAAATGTGATTATAGTCACTGAGCAAATCGACTATATTTTGAGATCCATTTGCCGACAGGCACAAAGAAGGGAGGGGGTCTAAATCCAGGACTGTGTGTTTGTGATGTGTGTTGAGACATTGTCAGCGTTTAAAATGAGCATTTTGATTTGTCTCCGATTGAGGAGTCTCTGTCTGCCTCCACTTGTCCTGGGTGATTAGACTAAAACGTTTGCTCGTCTTGACTGGAGATCACAGCAGCTCCACATAACGCTCCTTGATTGAAGGTCGAAATATTTTGAATTCTAATGGAGACTGGCTAGATGAATTGCCTGAAATAGACTGTAGAATTTCAGCACTTCCCCTCACCCACAACATCCCCCCCCTCCCCTCTGTGGTCGCTGTGAAAAGAACGGTTGGGAATGGCTGTGCCTGATGATCATAGAATTACTGGATGGTGATTCTAAACCCCTCAAAGAGGAGTTGCTATGGAGATCTCGTTCCAAACTGTGAAATGATTCCTCCTCTGAAAGGCTGGGGAGAAGAGGGCTGAACACATCATTGTTCAGGTGGTGGTTGGTTAGGAAATTGCCGGTGCCTGAGCAATCAGTGCTGCTGCTGTAGTTAAGGATCTAAAACGGTTTGTTCTCTGAATGATGTGGGGCAACAGTGATGTGCATATGATGGTTCCTTTCAATCAGGCTCCACTCAGACTCACCGGGCTGGGAGAAATGACAGAAAGAGTGGGCTCGAATGAAAGAGGAACGAAAACCATTATTGTCTCTCAAAGCTAATGAAATCTAGGCCTGTCCTGATCCATCTATTCTTTGCCTGTATAAATCCTGGAGCTACTTTCAAAGGTTACGTTCCGTATCAGGTGGAGTCTCTCACCACATTACCAATTCCCACTGTTTCTCTCAGTTTAATATTATGCAAATGTAGTATTTGAGAATAAATGACCTTGGTTATCTTTGTGAATTTATATGTTTTGCTATTACAATCTATAGAGAAATGTCTGCCTGTAATAGATTAGACATTCTACATTTAAGAAGATAAAGAATGATCAGTAATTAGCATTATGTTGGTTCTTATGCACACTAAAAAATTAACTGATTTTCCCTAAATGTCATGAGGTTCAAAGTTACACAACATGGATCCATATTGTTTACAACATCTGTCAAGTACCTGTGTAACTACACCTCAGATATATCCAGTCCACTGTATTATATTTGAGTATTATTAGATTATTTTCCTGTTCCAAAGACAGAGGTAAATGGCTTCTTTTGACAGACTCGTAAAATAGCTTTTATAGCTCTGAATACCAGAGCAATTGCAGCAGTGTATTTGTGTGGAACCTCTTAAAAGCGAGCCAAGGAATGCAAGTGATCTAGATGTTCTCTTCCCTTTTTACTTGTGAATACTTGCAAAGGAAGTCAACTGCCACTGAGCACTGTAATTTGAGTGAATGATGTTGATCACATGATCTTCTAACCATCATCAACTGAAGGAACATTATCTGCATCAGTCTTAAATGTGTCAATTATGTTTTTTTTCCATAAGATAAACTTAATATTTTATAATTTTGTTATACGTCTGTCTGCAAAATATTGCTAGTGCAACATTTAAATTGATGAATGTAGAAGGAAGATTTAAAGATTTCTCAGTTAGTTTTACTTTCAATCAGAACTGAAAAAAAATTGTTTATATCAGAAAAAAATATATTCATGTGTTTACATACTGATACATCGGGTCTTATTGAGTACAAGCTAATGATCCAACTTGTCAGATTAATTATTACACTTCATTAAATGTGATTTCAACAATTTTGGATCATATCATTGTCTTAAAGCACAGATAAAATGCTCTGTATATGTGTGTGGGGGTGGTGTCTATAGGTGTATGTGTTTAAGTCCATGAGAATGTGTAAGAGGGGTGTAGGTACGTTGATAGTGTTAATGCATGGCAAGCCTGTTTTCATTGAAAAAGGTCCAGTCTGGAGGCTGATGACTCCTTTATAGATAAAGGCCTTTGTTAGGTCAGACAGTAAAGACACACCTGCTAATGGGCCTTCCAAACATACAGTAACTAAAGCACAGCAGTAAAATGTTAAATGCCAGATAGACTTGACTTCTGAAGCCCCCCCCCTTCCCCCCTGCTCGCTTTACAGTCTTCCTTGTGGCTTGCCATGGCGCCGCAGCCTCGTAAGAGCAGTCTTCACAGAGGCCTAGTCAGACCCATCGTTAAAGGACTAATTGTGGAGATTTCCCTTTACTTTTTTCCCCTCTTTCTTTATCATCTCTATGTGTTTAGGAGTCTTCCATGTTGTAGATGATGTCCAATAATGTGTCTGAAAAGAAAAAAGGATATATTGTTTAACCTTAAATATGTGAACAAGTTCAACCTAGGCAACACATAATTAACCTGTAGGCTTAAGTATTGTTTAAAATATGTGTAGTGTTATAGTGATGTAATATATATGTGATTGCAAAGTGTTGTAGTAGAGCTGGATTTTACATTGTCTGTCAATGATCATTTGCATTTCTCAACATAACATAAAACTACATAAAACCTGCAGCTTACCTCTTAGGTCTATGTCTTTGTATGTAACTGTACAAGGGATGCTGCTATGAGGTTAGACACTCAGATGGCAGTTAGCTAACAAAGACAGATTCTGAGACAGAAAAAGGAACAACTTTAACAACAGTTCTTGCCTGTTCAACATGAGCTGTAACAGATAAATACATTCATTACTGCAAAACTGACAAACCCAACTCCACTCACTGTATCCTGTAAGACACGTCTGTTTTTTAGTAAAAGATATGATGCTGGAGCCAAGTCACTTTGAGTATTTTAAAAGCAATGTTACTTTTATCTTTCACAGAATGCTGTAACCAACTACTTTGACTCTACTAAGGAAGCATTTGTTGTACCTTTGCTATCTGGTAGACGAGCAGGGTACAGCAATTGGGAAACAGCAAGGCAAAGAGTCACAGTCATTTGGTCAGCTCAGTGAGCTGTTGAAATCTGTCTTTGACCATCCTGCAGAGTGCAGGTAGTCTGGAGAACAACTACTCCCACTAACCCAAGTCAGTTGCAGATTAGACTTTCACTGTCCACACTTTGGCAACCAGTAGTGCTTGGAATGAGCAAATATTTATTGTTGTGTTTTGGCATGGTTTGGTCCAAAGCCAGCCAGCCATGTTCTTTGCTGGTCAGAAATTTTACCAAGATAGTGGCATCACAACACAAAAATTAATTCTCTAACTAGAAAGACTTGATCATCCTCTCACGAATGGATTATTGCCATGATACTGAATTTGATTTTATCTTGACCCTGCATGTGCAAGGACCAATGTATCCAGCCTGAGTACATTTCTACCTCAATGAGGAGTTTTCATGACACTGCAGCAGTCAAAGAATTTCAGCTCCAAAACCAAGATGATCCATGAGCTTGTGTCATTAACCCACCACAAGTCTGCCTGGTACTACACCTCCCTCTGGTACAACCTTTGAAATAGGAAATTTCTAAAGTTTCAGGCAAACATTTAATCTTTAAACTGACATTGCATAGTCATTTTTATAATTTGAATAAACACCTGCAGATGGAACCTGTCTTATTTAAAGGAAAAGCTTTGCTATCCAAAAAACCCCCAAAACATTAGAGCAAGAATACAGTTTACTACAGAACATGTGGGCAAAGACCAAAACAGAATTTCAGCTCCAAAACCAAGATGATCCATGAGCTTGTGTCATTAACCCACCACAAGTCTGCCTGGTACTACATCTCCCTTTTTCCAAAGCCTTTTCGTCCTACTGTCTTAAGAAAACAGCAGCAATGGAGTAGCATGAAATTGTATTCAGAGGAAGCTCTGAAGCAGGGTTTTTTTTTCAAACCATCTTTCCCACTAGCTTTGGTGAAGCTTTCTTAAAGAGAGAGATGATGATTTATGTCCCTGCATAAACTAAAACACTGCATGTGACAAAAAACATGTAACTTACATTAACACAAAGCTGAACCTGAGATGTGCTACAAACTCATATGGATTTAAGAGGAGACAAGTAGCAAGATCAAGATCAGCACATTATAAATATATTCTCTTGCCATATAATCTTGCAACTGTGTCTCCCGACAGTGTTTTACACACTTTTCAATAAGTTCCTTATTGAGCTTACTAGGTAAAACACATTGTAGGTTAAGGTGGAATATTACTAGTCTCAGTTTCAGTAACCCTGTCTGCTTTCTATTGTACATTCTGATCTCTGTAGTGGCATGCACACAAGCCCTGTCTAAAATTGCACAATTGTAGTCATGCACTTCTCATTTGCGCATGTCTGTGTGACATTGGGACCAGGTCTATACAGGAGGATCATGAGGCATATTTGTAAAATGAGTACTGTACTAGAGAAAGAAAGAATGTTGATCAGTGAATGTTTTACTTGAAAATAGCATATTGAGATTTACTGACCCCACCATTCACCCCTGCAACATCACCAAATCTGCATTATACAGACTTGTACACACCTCTAGGGTGGAAGTGTGCTATTCTCCAATCATTCTAAATTCTTGCTTATGGCTATGGATTCCCAAAAAGCCCCTAAAAATATGGTAGAATATGCCCACCAGAAAAACTAACATTTCAGAATATTTGGAAGGTACACTGGCTTATTGAGTGCACATTACTCTTTGGGGTCAGTTCAGGTATTTTTTTTCTGTGGTTTGGTGGGGGAGTAAGTGGAAGAGATGCCAAGTATGCCAGTTAATTGAACAGGAAAGTCAATGCCATTACTGGACATCATCTGGATTCAGTGGAAGCAGGGACAGAAAGGAGAATGGCTGTGAAACTGAAAAACATTTTGAACAATTCTCCCCATTCACTATGTGATATCCAGTACCACTATTAATCATGGGCTCACTGTAGTTTATGCTACTTTTTCCTTTGTGTTTTCACATTAACCACAATACCTTACATCCTGTGCAACACCAAACGCACCGTTATAAATCTATTTATCTATCTATAGCCAGGATCACTGGCTATTACAGCTCCTGTCATCAAAGTACAATCATGCACAGTCTGTGGTCAGGCCAAGGTTTCATGGCAATTATCAATGCTAACCCATGACCATCTGACAGTAACCATGGTTTTATCTTATAATGGACTTCATAGACCTCCCAGTCAGAGGGTAATACTACAGTCTACTGGTCCATTAGGCACTTCAGGATCATCAAGAGAATAAAAAAGATGACTTATCACCACCAGTTGATTCTATTTTTCTGTTTTCATCTCAGTTCATATATGTGTACTGTGGTGGTGGTTCAGGTGACTGATTCTTAAAACCCAGTGAGGATGTATTAAAACCCATCTTTCAGCAGACTTTCATCACTGGTGAAAAGGCATAAGCTAGGCTGTCCACTGTGTGTTTTTAACATTGCCCATTATTAGAACTTCCTATACTTCACTGTACTTCTCTGTATGATCATTGAAAGTTATGCATGTCATGCATATTAATACCAGTTAATTTAGTAATTATTATATGTCTAGTCCAGTTATCTGTTTTTGGTTTGTTCTGTTTACATTTCCCATTGAAAGTAAAGCCTAGTGCATCTACAGTCATTTAAAAAAAAAAAGTACTTCCTTTGAAATAGGAAATTTCCAAAGTTTCAGGCAAACATTTCATTTTTAAATTGACATTGCATAGTCATTTTTATAATTTGAATAAACACCTGCAGATGGAACCTGTCTTATTTAAAGGAAAAGCTTTGCTATCCAAAAAACCCCCAAAACATTAGAGCAAGAATACAGTTTACTAAAGAACATGTGGGCAAAGACCAAAACATTTGTCCACATTACACATGAATTCTGCATCACATCAAAGAGGGCTTGAAGATAATGTGATGTCATCTGTCTGAAAGTTGAAGTAAACTGGAGATGAACTTTATAATATCATAGTGATTCTAAGCACACTAGCAATTCCACCAAAAAGAAGACATTGAGGATTATGGAATGGCCTAATCAATGCCCAGAACTGAACCAAAGCTAATTTCAGAGACTGAATGGACAGTTATGCAAAATGCCCACAAGACTTTATTTCTGCTAAAGGGGACAGTACTAGATATTGAGGCCAAGGATGTACTTACTTACTTCACTAAAGAACATTACATGTTTTGATGTTTTTATTGAATAAATGACTAAAAAAGCAATTTTTACTTGTAGTTTTGTCCAGGTATATGGTCTTAAACTGTAGACATTGTGTCCAAGAGAGTAACATTTTAGCTTGTTCGAATACGTTGCAAAAATCAAGAGATTCTTTGGGATGTACTTGTCTGTAGTCCTCACCTTTATAATTGAATTTGTAAATAAGGAATTGTTTTGTAATGTTTTTTATTTTACTTTACCAAAGAACATGTAGAACTGAAGATATTTACATTTTATGGAGAAGTGTCTGAGCTAAAACATGGGAAAAAAATATTGTAGAGAGCATCCCCATAGAAGTGGAAAGTACAAGGTTAGAATTATTACAATACAGCCTTAAATACTGTGCAAATGTGCCTTTCAATTCACACATGTCCGATCATCCAGGAGCGATTCACATTGCATTATTTTCAGTTGAAGTTCAAGCATGAACAGGGCACACAATAGCACATTTTCATCCCAATCAGTGCCGAACTCGTAGCTGGCAAATTGGAGCAGCAAAACAATAATTCCCTTGATTAGCCCCTTTCTGTGTGCAGTAAGTGAACTGTTTATACTGTGGAGTACCTCAGAGAGACGAGAGCAACCAAAACAGGCTGATTAGGCACAGAGTAATTGGATAACTTCATTTCAGCAGGACGACTAAGAGCCTGATGACAGCTCCTTCCAGAGAGCACAGCCTAAGATGACACAAATGAGTAACAGGGCCATTTGGCTTGAAATTTAGTCCTGTATGTTTGATGTTCTTACTTATTACTTTGGAGGGTCTTCTGTTCTATGGTATCATAACTGGTGGCATAGTTACATCACTATTTGTGATCATTTGTAGCCTCAGGGTAAGCTGAAGTAGGAAAGAATTGGAGACATTTTTCCCAGCCATGCTTAACTGATTGTACTACTTGTTGTGCCTCAAATTAGCACTTCAGAAACGGAATCCAAAATTGATTGTATTAACATGTTACAATCTTTCACAGTAGCACTATTATATATGTGTGTGTGTGTGTGTGTGTGTGTGTGTGTGTGTGTTTGTGTGTGTGTGTGTGTGTGTGTGTGTGTATGTGTGTGTGTGTGTGTGTGTGTGTGTGTGTGTGTGTGTGTGTGTGT
>JBBPDA010000003.1:13454228-13466544 GCA_037974385.1 Arnoldichthys spilopterus | reverse complement strand
AATCAACCTACTGCAGCCTTTGGACAGTGGGAGGAAACCGGAGAACCCGGAGGAAACACACGCGAACACGGGGAGAGGCAACAGGCAACAAAAACTACCGCAATTCTTCTATTTGAATTTTTATTTATGATGTTAGGTCAGAAATAACAGAGGGGACTTCACAGATGTCGAAATATTATTTTAATGTGTTTGTGATTTTTATATTTTAGTTTAAATTCTAAAAATGCACGAAAAAAAACAGAAAAATTTAACTTTTATTGAAGACGTCTTCAGTTTATTTCTTATACATTTGGTTAAAGCACTGACTTCCCCATGTGTCACACACTGATTATATCAGTGGTGTTATTTATGAGATGTCAAGTGATTTTACAATAAATATAATAATATGAATGTAATATTTTCTCTTTCTACATGCTCTTTGGCTTTGAAACTAAAGTGGCGGTGACTGTATTTATAAAGGCTTTGATTTTAGTTATTTGTAGTAAATTTAAAGCTTGTTTAATAGAATGATAGATTATTTTGCTTGTTCCACAAAATAACGCTTGAATATTCTTTAAAAAATATAGAAAAAAAATTTAAATACCCCAAATAATCTAAATATTCAAATTCTAAACCTTAAAATATCTAATTAGAAATATTAGAGAAATATTAGACATTTAGGGCAAATTTATGTTTTTTTATTTCATTTTAAACAAAGGTTCCTTTGGGTAATAAACCAGCGAACTGACATAAAAATTAAAAAACAAACTTATGATTTTATTTTATTTTTTTATCTTTTGCTATAACATCCATATGGTTACTCTAGGAATGTTTATCATATTTTCCCCTCTTATTGTTAAAATTTCTCTTTGTTTTTTTCCCCTTGCACTGTAACATTACAGTGGCACTGAATAAAGCATATGCCTCCAGGCGCTGGCAAGACACCAATCCTCATGGGAGATTGAATTATACGTGTCATTTATCTTGCCTGGTCCAATCAAGCTGTCACGAATGTGGCTGAGATGACAGGTATCCAGGGATGCTGTGTCAGGAACACGCTGGCATTTGCATAGGATACGACCATAAATAAATATTCAGATCCCCTGTTGATGAATTGCACCTATCTATCCTAACCCGCCATGACAGTCATCTGATTGCACTCGCCTGCCGCCCTTAATAGGGGTCCATATCCCCGTTAAGATCATTTCCCTCGCAGGTAAATTCCCGCACGCTGCCTCTGTGTTTCAGAGACAAAATCGGGAGGGATTAGAGAGCAATATCAGAACGACATTATGATCTGTCATTCCTCTATCATGAAAGGATTTTATAGAGATGTGGGGGAAAAAAGCCCCTAAATCCACTGCCATTCGGCGGGAAGGGAATTAGGGCATTTTAGAATTAATAAGCAGGACAGGAGTATAAACACAAACAAATGTTAGACATAAATAAACATAAATAAGACAAAACAGAAGAAAATGTTGATGAAACTGGATAAAACTTTTTTATTTTTAAGGTCCTGTGCCTTTCTATGCGGACTTTGCAAGCACTCCAGGTTCCTCCCACTTTCCAAAGCCTGCAGTAGGTTGATTGGATGCCCTTAATTGCCTGTAGTTGTGAGTGTGTGTGAATGGTTGTCTGTCTCTGTGTTGCCCTGTGATGGGATGAGCCTCCTGCACTGGGTGAACCCCGCCTTGGGCCCGAGATTGGCTCCAGCTTTCCTGTGACCCGAAATGGAAGAAGCGGTTTGGAAAATGAATGAATGTATTTATAACTGTCACATTATTTTTGTTTTTCACACATAACACTTTGATGGCTGTAGTAGTCTTTGGCTTCTCCTCTTTGGACAGTATGATACAGAAATTATAGCAGAAATGCTAAAGGCTAAGATGCTACAAAATATACTACAAAATATTACAAAAAAAATATTTACACCAATCAGCCATAACATTAACACAACTGACAAGTGAAGTGAATAACATTGACAGAGAATTATTTCATTACAATGGCATTTGTCAGGGGGGTGGCATTTATCAGGCAGCAAAGGAACAGTCAGCTCTCGAATATGATGTGCTGCAATCAGGAAAAATGGGCAAGCGTAAGAATCTGATCTACTTTAATGAGGGCATTATTGTGGAAACTAGACGACTGAGTCAGAGCATCTCCAAAGTGGCAGGACTTGTGGAGTGTTCCAGGTGTGCAGTAGTGAGTACCTACCACAAGCGAGCCAAGGAAGGACAACTTGTGAATCAATGACATGGTCATGGGCACCCAGGACTCATTGATGCATGTGGGGAAGTGAAGGCTAGCCAGTCTGGTCTGATCCCACAGAAGAGCTACTGTGGTGTAAGAAGTGATGCTGACTCTGATAGAAAGGGGTCAGAACACACAGTGCACCACAGTCAGAGCTGCTCCAGCAGCAGGAGGGACCTGCTCAATAAGTCCACTGCAAGAAAATTATGAGTATTACATTTATTTCTAGCGTTTTATATAAAGTGACTACAGAAAGATCTCACTGAGCTTGCAGATCATTTCTCTCCTTTCATACTTGAAGGAAGCAAAATGATCTGCCAGTGCTGTAAGATCATTTCACATAACCAGATATGAAATATATTGCATACATTTAAGGTGCTTTCTTTGACCGAGTTATGATTTTTTAATGTGACAAAGAGACGAAGCAGAGGGGAGAGCAGGGAAAGTGGAGGTGGCAGATTTAAAACAAGGAGGATTCAGACAGCGAAGTTCCTGCTCTGGCAGCTCTCGGGGCCTAATGGCTGTAGGGGTGGCTGCCAGGTGGCTGATTTATGACCTATTTGGAGATTACTCTGCCGTGCCCGGCCGCACAGTCCAGCCGAGTGCGAAAGGAGAGGGGAGGAGCGCGCCACTTTGATCTCCGTGGAGAGCATTGGTATTCCGCGCTGGACCCGAGGAGAGAAACACACCTCCGGGAGCCTGGGCTCTCTCCCTCGCATGCGGCCTCCTGCAGGGTCTCTGCTCCACTCATCTTGCATTTTTTGCCTCACCCTGCTGGAGAAATGCAGCCGTCAGGGTATGTTTCTTCTCTCAGTCAGTGCAGCACATTTTATCCAAAACAGGCTCGTATTAGAAGAACTATTTGCCACTAGGTGGACAACAGTAGCCCTCGGTGGTGTGATATTCCAGCAGCTTGAATGCATTCATCACACAAATGTTACAGTCTTAAAAACGAAGGTGCCATAAAGTGCTCTCTGGAGCCGTGGAAGAACCAATTTTGGTTCCCCAGACAATCGATCAGTTTTTCAGAACCATTTTGTAAAATAAATGGGTGTGAAGTGCCTGCATGTATTTAGGAAAGACTCTATGTCAGCTAAACCAGTTAGACAAATGTCTCATGGGGGCAGTTGTTGCAAAGATGGCTAAGGTGACCCCTTCAAGTAAATGAACAGATTGCTAAATAGACATTTTCACATTGCATTAAACAATACATTTTTTTCTGGTGGTCACATCTAGCAATACCACCAGTAACCACTAGATGGCAAGTGGCTACCCCGGCAATCCCTACACCAGGTTGAATATTAGGAAAGAATGTTACTGCAAACCCACCTGTACCAAATAGAGAGTGCACTGCAGTGTATCAGAGCAATCTGGGTGACTTTCAGGAATCGAAAGGGGGCGGTACTCTACCGCCAGAAGACTGACCCTGATTGGTCTATGATATTCAGAGTTGGAATGCTCTGTCTAGAACAGTCACAGCTAGAGTAACACTAAAGCACAAGAGGTGCTTAGCAATCAATAGGATCAAAATGACAGATGAATAGATACATGTGACCAGCATGACACAAACAGTCATTGCCATTAATGTTACAATCCATCCATCCATCTTCCAACCGCTTCTTCTGCCTCCGGGTCACAGGGAAGCTGGAGTCAATCCCAGCCAACTGCAGGCCCAAGGCGGGGTTCACCCAGGACAGGAGGCCAACCCATTGCAGGGCAACACACAGACAGACAACCATTCATACACATTCACACCTACAGGCAATTTTCCAATCCAATCAACCTACTGCAGCCTTTGGACAGTGGGAGGAAACCAGAGCACCCGGAGGAAACCCACGCGAACACAGGGAGAGCTTGCAAACTCTGCACAGAAAGGCACCTGTGGCCAACCCGGGGATCAAACCCAGGACCTTCTCACTGTGAGGCGACAGTGCTATCCACTGCACCACCATGCCGCCTACATCATGAATCAAAAATAAAAAATTACAACAATTTTTAAACAGTATGTTTGTCAGTTTAAACATTTGTTTTCTATGTTCTATTGTAAATAAAAACATGGATTTATAAGATTTGGGAATCATTGCATTATGTTTTTATTTCAATTTTACACAAACCTTTTTTGAAAAGTATGTAGAAGTTAGAGTGAGAAGATGAGCGACAAGGTGGGTGCATTCACCAGTTGACAGTTCACTGCATCTGTTCAGATGTTCTGCTGATGTACTGATGGAAAGATCAAAACCATCAAAGGCACAGCTTAGAAAGACAAGGAAGGATGAGAAAGAAAGAAACAAACATACAGAGGTATGTTTCTAATTTTTTAAAAGTAATTTTTAAAGGTTTAATGCTGTTTGAAATGTAGTGTGCTTAGCTAGCTAACTAGCTAACAATGCCATCACTCAACCAGAACTTTACATCCATTTTTGCAAAGTACACTAATCTGAGGTTTACCTTACAGTATGCAGCTGTCTCCGTGAGAAACCCAAAGTCCTGTTCTATTCTCTCTCATAGTGAACAAGAATTGCCCCTGTACTGATCAATAACAGGTGTGGATGTGGATCAGCAGTGTGGCTGGAGGACATTGATATACGCTCTGAGGCTTTATCAGACTGAGCAGTGGTTGAGGGCAGAGATGAGCAGAGTGGCATCCACAAAATTATCTGCTGAGGATGCGCTCCACCTGCCAGCAGCCCTCAGCCCTTGGCTCTCATTTATGCACATGCTCTAAACCCCTTAAACACCTTAAATCTCTCCACACCCAGTGATCAGAGACATCAGTGAATCCTCTCACCATGATACAACCTCACCATGAGCCGTCCACTTTTTCACAATATTTTCATCTTTCTCCTTTCTCTGTTTCTCTTTTCCCCTCTTTCTTTACTTTTTCTCTTTCCTCTGTCAGTCTCTTCCTCACCACTTCTCTGTCAGTCTCTCTCTTCTTCTCTCTTCACCACTCTCTTTGTACTCTGTCCATTTCTCTGTTTTTTCTTTCCCCATGTCTGTAGTACTTCACTGCTTGCCAAGTTTAAATACAAGCAGGATTCTAGTGAATAAAAATTAATGCAAACCCCCCCCCCCAATTCTTTGGTTACACATGGCTGAAGAATCTAAAGCTAAAGCTGTTTGCAAGAGGAGCTATTAGCTTTTGTGCACTTCCCTGAAAGAGAGGAAACCCTTAGCAACAGGATCTCACCAATGCTTTTTCATTACTGATCTATCACTCACTTTATCTCCCTGTCTATCTCGCTATCTCTAACTCTCTCTATCACTATCTTTCTTTCATCTCTCTCCCTCCTTTCTTTCTTCTGTTCAATTCTTTCTCTAACTTTTCCTTCTTCTATTGGCATTTCACAATGTTTCCTCTGTTAGTCTCTCTCACATCTTCTCATGTAGACCCTCCTTTTTGTAGTCCATCTCACTCTGTCTCTATCTTTCTGTCTCACATAATTTCATCTCTTCTCCTCCCTCTCATTCAATGGATCTCTCTCTCTCTGCCTCTCTCCCGAAGTCTCGTTCTATTCTCTCGTTCCTGTAGCAGGAGAGGAGCTGAGACTCTGCAGGTATTCTACAGTGATCCTTGTGGGTTTTTGAAAAGGGGCTTCATTATATCTGAAGTAATGAAATTCGGGTATTTCCAAAGCGGCGGGCCGAGGGAGTGCTGTCAGGGTGCAGATGAGGGAAGTCTCCGGTGATCAGAGAAGACTGACAGTTCCACAGCAGCTCACCTTTACCTTTCCACACAGGGAGAAATTACTGCACAGGCCTGACAAGCTCACTGAACGCCACTCTAAACACTGCTGCTCCACACCTGCTGCATATCCACAGCACCTACTCTACTAACCACAGCCTACAGGGCTACACCTCGTTCTCTTCTCTTCTCTCTCTCTCTCTCTCTCTCTCCCTCTCTCTCTCTCTCTCTCTCTCTCCCTCTCTCTCTGAGGAGATTCTGTATGCTTCCAGGGCTTTCTATGTCAGGAGAGTAAGCCTGTTGTATTCATCAACCGTACCCCTCAGCCGCCGCAGCACAGTGACACTGATAGCATCAGGCGAGTTAAATAAAGTGTAAAATTCTTTACATAAGGACTGTTACACGGATGAACAGAGCAAGGATAGAGGCTTGCATATCTTCTTTCATGACTGCTGATGTGTTGTGACCTTTTTACTGAGCTGGCCTGTTTAGATATGAGTATAGCTGTGGTCCTATACATTGAAAAGAAAAGATGTAATGTTTAGTTTTCTTGATTCAAGTGTGTACATAATTTCCACACTTTTTACACAAAATTTTACATAAATAAAATATATTATGTTACCACAGGTTTAACTTTGAGTTTACAGACTTTTGGCACAATCATGTTAATTTTCTGTTATTTTTTAATGTAAAATATTATGTAATTTTTTTTGGTGTAGTGTGTTTTTCCTTTCGGCTCTTCAGGAAGATTATCGAAATCCCATCAGCGCATTTTCTCCCTAGAACATTAAAGAATTATTACAAAGGGAGCTAGTGTCATTAAAATGATTCATAGTACAATAAAATGACTCTCTACAATTACTGAGCATTTTCTGATGTATTTATAAAAGCAAAAACAAAAACATAAACACACACAGACCAACTCTTAAAGCGACATACTGTCCTTTTCTTTAAAAGCAGTGATGCCAGTGCAAGTTCTACACTGCATCATAGCTCTTAAGACAAGTGTCCTAAATATTCAGCACAGATCAGTGCCTTACAGACTTGAGGTTAACCTTTTAGGAGATTTCTCAGGCTCTCTTTGACCTGTGCAGATGTGTCTTCGTCCTGAGGGTGAGAGTGAGTCTTGTCTTTATCTTTGTCTTAAATGTCGCCTTGTCTCATTGTGGCATGGGCCACTTTTTTTAGGAAGTGCCAGAGGCCAGGAGTAGCACTCCATAGCACTCAGTTTCACATAACTAGGACTGGGTTAGCTTCTGTTGGCAAAGCAAATATATTGCCACTGATACAGCTGCCCTGTTCCACCCCCTGCTTTACTATGAATGATCACATTTTCTTGACAAAAATATGTATCAGATTTTAAAGAAATTATGTTTACTTCAACAGGGTTCTACAATTCAAACTGCACACAACATGCATATGTTAAGAAACACAGCAGTCTCAAACATGAAGGTGCTAGGGTAATTTGGAGTGATACCACAGAGCAGCGTTTCCCATTTCTTCTCCTAAAGCCCACTGCCCTACACATTTTTCACACACCCACTTCAGCTCAGTGAGGAGTTGTTAATGAGCTGATTAGTTCAAGTGTGCTTGGAGCTGGAAAAATCCTAAAATGTGCAGGGCAGTGGGCCTCCAGAAGCTGGATTGGGATGCACTGTCATAAAGGAATCACTGTTGCCCTGAAATAATATCTAATTTGATGACAGGAATTTATTAGAGATTCAGTATAGGGGTAGAACATTAAACATCCAGGTTCACTTTACTTAATACTTTACCCATCTTACTGAATATACTTCACGTACATAGTGTCATCATCCAAAAAAGGCAAGTATCTCAAAAACAGAAAATATTCCTGAGTATGCAAAACGTTTTTAAATATGTAATTCTTAAGCAGTGTCATTTGTTCTTTCATCACAAAAGTTTAATGTAGTGTAATGTACCACTTCTGTGTTTAAATAATGTAGAAAAAAATCTCTAAACCAGTTGTTACTGTTTTCCCCTTAGAGAAAGAAGGTTCTGGACTTGATTCCTGTCTAAGGTGGCCAGAGTCACTTCTTTCTGGAGTTTGAATGTTCTCTGTGTGGGTTTCTGCTGTCATTATTTCTCAGTGCCAGATTGTGAAGTGAATGTGATTATTTGTCATTGTGAACACACTTAAGCACTACAACAAAATGTGACCTCTGCCTTTAACCCATCACACGCGGAGCAGCTGGCAGCTATCAACAGTGCCCGGGGAGCAGTGTAGTGTACTGATTGTAAAGAAAATAGGTCTTTCACCATTTGCAGTACAGAATTTTGTAAAAATCTCAGTCCATGTACAGCAAAGCCAGAAACTACTGCTGAATCTACATCACCTTCAACCTGCATTGAACAAAAACTCTTTTCAATAGTCAATGAAAAGAGAAAGCCATACATCAGTTCTATACATAAATACAGCCGGGGTTTCCAGGCCCAAGCCCATCTCAGACTGAAAGTCTGTGGAAAATGTGCTGTGTTCAGATGAGGTGACCATCTTTCAGTTTGGTGCAGAAGCATATATTGGGATTTTAGAGATTCAAACACTGCCATCAAGGCGATATCTTTTCCTTGGAAGTCAACAGTTATTGCAGCAGACAATACCAAATCTCATTTTGGCATGCACTACAAAAACATGGCTTCCTAGACACAGACTGCATGTGCATGACAGGTCTGCAAGCAGTCTAGATCTGTCTTCTATTGAAAATGTATGGTGCACAATGAAGAGGAGAATCAGAAAACGGCAACAGCAGCTGAAGTCTTGTATCAAACAAGAAAGGGCCAAGAAGTATAAAAGGTTTACATTCTGTAGGACAAGACCAGCAATCTTTGAGGCCTCAGAAGGAACAGAATAAACTTTCATGTTACTGTTATAAATATAGGCACATGGGCTCAGGAGGACTTCGGAAAACCACTGTTCATCCACCACTGTATCAAGTAATGCAACCTAAAACTCTGTTAAGCAAAGAAAAAGCAAACTTCAACTCTGTACAGAAACACCACAGTCAGAGTCTCTGGACCCAAGCTCAGCTCAGAAGGCCTAAGGCCTGGAAGGCACTGAAAAAGTGTGCCGTGGCCAAATGAGTCCATATAGCTTATTTTTGGGAAAAATACACTTCAAGCTCTCAGTGCCAAAGAGAAAATGGACCATCCAGACTGTTATTAGACAAAGGTGCAACATCTGTCATGGTGTGGGGGGTGTATCAGTGCCTACGGCATGGGCGTGAAGGTATTAGTAGAATTGCAACAGTTAGTCTCCACAGTGTACTTAAAAGTAAAGGTGATGTAAGAGAGATAAACATGCTTCCATTCCAACTTTGTGTTGCAGGTGTCAAATTCAAAATGTGTATATATATATTATATAAAAATATTTTAGCTGAAAGCATTGGATTTTTCTTTATCAGTTAAATAAAAGTTTAAAAGAGTAAGCAAATCACACATTGTTGGTTTTATTGCATCTTATACAATCCCAGCTTTTCTGGAAATAAGGTTTCTAGAACACAGTGATAAACATGCCTTTATCTGTAGTCTTTCTGTCTATCTGTAATAATCTATTTCTGTAATAAACAATTCTGTAGAATAAATGCTTATAAAATGTAAAAATAGATCAGGTCTATCTAAGCAATGCCATGTCTGTGTTGAGTGTAGACTGTATTTTTTTATTTCTGTAATGACTGTGAAGCAGGGGGATTTAGAGTGGGATTCTATCATAGTAGCTGGATTAAACAATTAGGGATCAAATGATAGCCCAAAGCAGTGTGATCTTTAGAAAGTGTTAAGCAGTAATCCCAAACAGTGTGTGTGTGTGTGTAATTGAGACAGCCCTTTAACCTTGATTAGGTGCAGCTCAGGGGACCTGACACATTTGTCCTCTACAACAACCTACATAACCTGATAGCCTCTTTAGGTTTTTCTAAGAAATTAAAGTATGTAGTATTTTAATTGGATAGTTTAGATAATTTCTTAGAAATTTCAAGCTTTCCAGACCATTCTCATAAATGTTCTAGACTATAAATTATTAACCTTAGTGTGTGAAATCATTAGGCTAAGTTGTTCTTTATATATTATTTGGAGTCAATATAATAGAAATATATCAAATTAACACCTCAGGGTAATTCAATGGCCAGTTAATTTGATCAGTGGTAATGAAGTTTGACAGGTGTTTGCTGATGCTTCCAGGCTTTTAGCACACAGAGAAACGCAGAGGTCTCAGTCAGCATCATTAAGGTGGGGCCCTTCACACTCATGGTAGTGTCAGGTCCCTCCTCTATGAATCGTTCTTGTTCTCATTCTCTTTCTCATTCTCTCTCTCTCTATCTCTCTCTCGGTCTCTCTCTCTTTCTGTGTGTGTGTGTGTGTGTGTGTTTCAGTGTCTATCAGACTTCTCCCAAGGCAGAAACCAATGGTTTTTAATTTCAGCAGTGGGAATTGGCTGTTTGAATAGGCTAGTGTACGGGTATATCACATTATTAGTAATCATATCTGCTTAAGCCAAGCTTGCTGCTCCAGATGGCTGCTTTCAAGTGCAAATGAAGCAGCGAGACGAGGCTGTCTTTAATACATACTCACGATTCACAAATAGCCATTGATTTTTTTTCTGTCTCCCTCTCCATCCAGCCAGTCTGCTGGTATTGAGCTTGGATTAAATGGTCTCCTGAGTCTTTAAAAGGAACATTGATTCTTCTAATTAATTGTGCGCTGTTCAGAACCAGAATGCATAAACTCGTCCGTATTTGCACTTCAAGTCAATTATTTTGAGTTTGGCCGGAAGGGGAACAAACGGACTTAATGTATACAGAGAAAGATGATGGTAGTTATTTTGTTTCCTTGGGAAGTGTGAATACTCTCAAATGAAAGAGAGTTATTTCCATTTTAGTTGTATGTTTGAATAGGAATTGACAGAGGAAGAGGTATAGTCACCCAGTGGGATCTTAGATGCCCCATGAATAAAACATGGTCATTTTTCTTGTGTGTGTGTGTGTGTGTGTGTGTGAGAGAGAGAGAGAGAGAGAGAGAGAGAGAGAGAGAATAGTTTGTGTGGACTTGACCAATTCTCACTTTTTTCACACCTGTCATTATTTAAAATGAAATCTTTGTCCTAGTCTTCACAAACACAAACAGGGCTGAAAACTGCAGCGTTTTATGAATTCTCCCCAACACAGAAGGGCCCCTCAAGAGCATTACTTCATCTTACCGAAGTGAGCGGTGAGGGAATTAGTTTAGTGCGAATGAGTGGGGAGATTTTGATAGCTACCTGCCAGGAGGCACCCGTCCCTTTCGCTCTACCTGCCCCGCCATTGCTGCTGCCACATTATCAGTGTCTGTGGTTCTCTGAGAGCACTGTACTCCTCCGTGCCAAAGCAAAAGGCCCTCTCACTGCTGACAGCTTTGCTATTTAAGACTGGGATGGCCCTCTACTCCAGATTGTAAGAGCGCTTGAAGAAGCGTATTACTCTCCTGATACTTCATTAATCTCCATCAAACGCTGCGACTCTGCCACAGCTGACAGCGGGGACAAAGCGGGCCTCTGCTCCACTCCCCTCTCAGATAATGCATGTTTTACAGTAGCCCAGATGTCCACACTCAATAAAACATTGGAGAGTAGCAGACGTGTTGTGTTTAGGGATGTCTGTATTGACTGGCTGCTGTGTGGGGACGGTGATATGGAGAACCTGCTGTTCTCTGATTACAGAATTAAAAGACTGGCCTGACAGAGGGACAGAGAGAATTGTATCTGTGCTGGGATTTCCCCACTGCATCCGGTCCTGATTATCTCCAGTAGGAAGAACTGCCTCTGTGAAAAAGAGACTGGAATTAACCTTTAATTTGCTTTTCACTCCCTCTGGCCTGGTGAATTACCAAGCATACAGATGTGCATTGTCATAGAATAAAATGTTTCCGAGATTTAGCCATCCTTGGGGAATGAAAGTGTATGAAAAATATAATGAATTATAATAATAAATTAAATATTCCTCAAACTCGAACTATACCTTAATACTAATACTATTACCATTGAGCTACCCGTGAGCAAAGTACTGTCCCATAGCACTGCTCCCTGGGCCCTGCCCATGTTAGCTGCCCACTGCTCTGACACAGTTGGGTAAAGGCAGAGGTCACATTCATTGTGGTGCTCTATGTGCTGTGCTGTGCTGTGGTATGTTCACAATGACAAATAATCACTCACTCATAACTAAAACTCAGGCCCACTATCTCTTTAGAAAATCTGCCATTATCATAAATCCTTCTGGTTTGGAAATCCTCTTTGTCTTGTGTGTTGAGAGATGGATTGAGGTTGTATAGACAGGTTGTGGTGTGTGTGTGTGTGTATGTGTGTGTGTGTGTGTGTGTGTGTGTGTGTGTGTGTGTGTGTGTGTGTGTGTGTGTGTG
>JBBPDA010000003.1:13437831-13452250 GCA_037974385.1 Arnoldichthys spilopterus | reverse complement strand
TGTGTGTGTGTGTGTGTGTGTGTGTGTGTGTGTGTGTGTGTGTGTGTGTGTGTGTGTGTGTGTGTGTGTGTTTGAGGCATTTACAAGTGCATGTGTGTAATGACATGGCGATGGCTGCAAGGCGAGATTGCGTTCTCTGCAGGAGTTCAAAACGAGAAGTGATCACTCCTCTTCTCACAACACTTCTCTCCAAGACACAGCAAATCACTCCTTTCACTCTGACTAGAAATTGAATAAAAATTGTCATCTTTACTTGTATTTACGAGACAAAAGTCTGTGTTGATTCTGCCTAGTGTAGTGTTCACCGTTGAAATTGCTCTCTGAGATGTTGGAAATGAAACGACTTTTTCATTTCTGCTGCAGTACTTCAGTGCCTGATAGGCTATGAAATATGGCTGATAAGATGTGAGAGTTGATAGAATATTATAAATTGTAGTGGTTTACATGTTTTGATTGTGGGTCATGTTGAGAGATATCTATATTTACTCCACAGGAAGTCTACACATCCATACATAGTGAATGTGTGTGTTTCACACCCACTGAAACACACATACACACAGACAAACACACTGACTGTTTGATGATTTTAGTAATCCTGAGGCCTGTATGTAAATAAATCACAACTTTTATTACAGAAGTATGGATGGTGTCATCAGCTACAGAGGGAAAGCCAAGTTAAGTACTTTGAGGTTAGACTAATACTTCAGAGGTTGTATGTGACAAAATGTCCTGGTTAACTGTATGTATACAGTGGGAGTGTCGAATATTAAGTTTGATTGCAGGTTTTCGTCTCAACCAAGCAGAAGCACATGATTTCATTTGTTTTAAAACCCCATTTCCAGAAAAGCTGGGGCATTTCATAAAATACAAAAGAAATAACAATGTGCAGTTTGTAAATTAATTTGAAATTTTAATTAACAGCAGGTGAACTGGTGGAACAGCTGAAGGGATCATGATAGGATATAAAAGGTGCATCAACCATCTGCTCATTCTTTACAACCACAACTTTATGCTAAACTTTGTGCGAGAAACTTTGTGTCAATTAGTTAAAAAAAGAATTTTCCTCAATGCAAGATGTTCTCATGTTTCAACTCATATTTGGGAAAAACAGACAATGAGTTCTCTGTACCAATAACGAAACGTACCATACAGGCTGTTTTCAGCAAAAGGTGCAAAGCCAATATTTGTCATGGTATAGGGGTGCGTCAGTGCCCAGAGCATGGGTGGCTTGCATATGTGTGAAGGTATCATTGATGTGGAGACATATGTTGGGATTTTAAAGAGCCATATGCTGGCATCAAGGTGACACATTTTCCTGGAAAGTCCATGGTTATTTTTTAAAGACAATGCCAAGCTTCATTCTGCACATGATACAGCAGTATAGCTTAGTACACACAGAGTGTGCATGCTTGATTGGCCTGCCTGCAGTTTAGATCTGTCTACTATTAATGATGTATGGTGAACCGCTAAGAGGTGAAATGGACAAAGGCAACTGTGGACTGCTGGGTATCCGAAATCTTGTATCAAGTAAGAATGTGCAAAAATTATACTTGCAAAACTACAGCAATAAGTATTTTCGGTTCCCAATAAATAAAAAAGTGTAAAAAAAAAAGGGATGTCACAAAGTGGCAAACATGAAAATTTTATTTATTTGTACTTTTGCCACCTAAACAACATTGCAGAGAATTTTGCAATGTCCCAACTTTTTCAGAAATGAAATATATTCATTAATATAATATAATATAATATAATATAATATAATATAATATAATAATTAGCTGGTCTACAAACAGTCTGCTTTATTAAAATGAAAACCTACAGCAACATCCACTCTTTGCCAGTAAGAGTGGACACCCTTGGTGTAGAGTGTGTGTTCAATGTGACAAGAAAAGCTAGTGAGAGGGGTGAACTAGCACAATGTGTATCACTCATATGTACATGAATGGAATGCAATACATTGTTGATTGTGTGTTGGTTAGAACTGAGATTGTGGTTTTGCCCTGTTAGGAAGTTCCATAGAGGAAAAGTGGGGCTTTGGATTTCGCTTTCTTTTCCTTTTATGTATAAGCCTTAGTGGTGTTGGCCAAGCCTGAAACCCATTATTGAGGCCTGCTTGTCAGACTTAAATGGGCTGGGACTGACAAGTTGTTTTCTGTGGTTTGACTTCAGTGTTTTGTTTGTCATACAGTCACTAACATTTTTGGAGCGGTAATAAAGTTATTTAGAATTATGCAGATGTACCTCATAAGACAAAACATCATAAAACTCTGGCATTTCATCACGTCAGAAGCACAAAGATGACTGGGACTGAATGCCAACAGACTGACTCAAAAGTCACCAGAGAGGAACCCATGTGATTCTGCTTTGCTAAATGAACTACACATCTCCAAAGCTCCAGCTTTGTCTCTTGTTTTCAGCTGTTTTCATCAGATTTCTGCGTCATTGTAACAGATTTGTGAAATGAAGGATTAGAGGATATCAAAGGCCGATTAGTGGCTGGTTTGGGCTCTCTGTGTCTCTGCTACAAATGCACTGTCAGTGTCATCAATCAAATGGTGCCACTCCGCCCAGAGGCAAACCACAATGGCTCCACACCAAGACAGGCAGAAGAAATAAAGAGCTGAGCCCATGAAAGCCCAAAATCCTGACATTATAAATCAAACCCGTGCAGTGTTAACCCTGAAGCACTTTGAAAAATGCAAATATTCTCTGACAGTGAACATTGGAGAAGAAATAGATATAATCTAGGACATTTTTTTCAGAGCACAGAATGAACAAACTAAACAAGAATGTGACAGAAACATACACTGAAAAGAACTGTGTGATATAAAGTAGAAGGATGCAAGAGTAAATACGTAGTGCATGCTTATGTCGCTTTTAACTTTACCATGTTTACCTCATGTCAGAGTGGTCTGACCAGTGGCACTTTATCTCTTTAGATCTCATGTAGGCTATTAGAACTTTTTATGGACTATGTATAAACATTTTCCAGATTAACCCATACATGTCTGTTAACTACATTTCGTTAAGATAAGGAAAATGCCAAAATGCTTTTTTGTCTAAAGTGATACATTCTTGTGTTATTCACTGGATAAACATCTTACAGTACAGTACTCACGATGCCCTGAAGAAGGCACTAGCCTGCACATGAGTGTTGCTTCTTTGTAATAGTGCAAGTAGGACATGGGAATTTACTACAGATGTTTTAATTGAATGAGATGTATGAAAATGTGTCCATAAAATATTGCCCTTCTTGACTGCTACAACCCAGTGAGTAGCTACTCTATAACTTTTCACACAGTATGCGAATGACTTGAGGAGTCACTTGAAAAAGTCTCTTTTAACTGCAGTATCTTTACTTCAATAGTGTCCTTATTGTGGCCTTTTTACTGGCATGTCATTGAGACACATTTCATATTCTGGCCACACTCTTCCCGGCAGTAGCCTACCGTTTGGAAACCTCCCAGTGAGGCTCCATTTCCTCCAGCCTAAAGGAATCTCCAGCCAGAGCAGCTCTCTCCATGTGGTCCCCCCCATACACACACGCATCAGCTGCAGCTAGTGCCTCTGTCAATATGTAAATGTGACACTTTCACAGTGTTACTTGGTCAGCAGGGCTCGCTATTTTCACCAAGGCTCACAGCGCTCGTCAAACCGCTGCACTTCACAAAACACCTGACAATGACTGATTTTCCTCCTCCAGCCAAAAATGTAGATTACTGAAATAAATCATAGGATTTATATTCAGTGGCTCTGAAATAGTTCTGTTTGGTCCCTTTAGAAGTGTGCAATCTTGTTTCATCAAGAAACCAATTTTACACAAATCTGTATGTAGAAGTTAGCATATACAACCTTGGTGCATTTTATGATGGTCATGTTACTTTATTCTAACTCCTACACAGCCCACAAGATAAAGCAATTTTTTCACTTTGTTTTCCTTTTCCTACCTGCGAGTTGACTCATGTCACTTCTAGCTGAAGGTATTGAAGCTGGATCAGTCAATAGCACCAATTCAATCGCATGTTCAGTGTTTCTGCTCTGATTGTCTGATGATGGTAGATGACTTTGGTCTGCTAACTAGTTTATTGACTTTAGAACACATTCTCTCTCATACTGAATTTGCAGCAATGTCATTGCAATTAAATTCTTACCTTTACCTAAAGATATAAGACTAAGCATGGCATAGCTTCATTTTGCTTTTCCATTTGAGCATACAGTCTTTGTGTGGAAGATTGCTTGCACGTTTACTCCTGAGCAAAGCTAAGGTGAGCAAAGAGGCACAGCTGTGAAGCATTCTAAAGGCTCCGTCTGCCAGCCTGTGTTTACCTGACACTTGGACTGACAGCAGAGTGATTGGAAATATCCACCATTCACTGGCGCGAGCCCCTGAGTGCAGGGAAAGTGCTTTTGTAGTCTGGCTGTAATGGCTCAAGTTTGAATTGAAGGTTGAAGGAAAATGCTGCACTCTGGCCACTCTCAGGGAGGAGCTGACACAGTGGAAATGATGCAGGAACAGTCAGAGTCTCACAGAAGGAGCACACAACGTTTCTGAGCTGTTATCTCAATGCACTCTTTCTAATCTTTTAGCATTTATAGGAGCAACACCACCTCTATGGGTGAAGTCTTCTACACGTTTTCCTCTTCCCCCTTCAAGATTCCACACATGGAAGAATAATAGAGCTTCAGGACACACTGTGGTGCAACCTAACACATTTTTGTTTTTATTTTTGCAAAATTATTTTTAAATATTTGAGCAACATTAAGATTATGATTTATTTAACTGAAGTTCAAATATTTCCCATGTTTTCAACATTTTTAAATTGATCTTGAACTTAAGTGTATTCTCTAAATATAAACAGTTTTAGAATTTGATACCTGCAACACACTCAAAACATTTGGGATGGAAGCATGTTTAGCACTGTGTTACATCACCTTTTATTTTAACTACACTGTTAAATCGTTTGGGAACTGAGGAGACTAACTGCTGCAGTTCTGCAAGTGGAATTTTTGTCCATTCTTGAATGATGCAAGACCTCAGCTGCTTAAGCACATAGTGGCTGTTGTCTGATTTTCCTCTTCATGAAGTTCCATACATTTTTGTATGCAGAATGAGGCCTGGCATTGTCTTGCTGAAATAACCATTGACTTCCTGGGAAAAGATGCTGCCATTATTGCAGAATATGTCTCTCTAAAATATGCCTTATGCAAAAATTTGTTTTTGGGACCTTCACACCCATGCCATGGGCACTAATACACTCCTGTACTATGACAGATGTGGCACCTTTCACTGATAACAGTCTGGATGGTCCATTTCATCTTTGGCAGAGAGAGCTTGAAGTCCATTTTCCCCGAAAACAAGTTGAAAGATAGACTCATCTGAGATGGGCTTGTCTCCAGAGAACTCAGCTGTGTTTCTGTAAAGAACTAAATGTTGGCTTTCTCTTTGCATAATACAGTATCAGATTGCAAGGAGCAGTCTGTGTTAAGTGACAGCAGTTTTTCAAAATCATTCTGAGCCCATGTGGCTATATTTATAACAGTAGCATGAGTTTTTTATATAGTGCCTTTTTGAACTGAATACAATTTTTTTCATGAGGTTTGCACAAAGTGGTGAACCATGACCAATCTTGTTCTTAATGCATTTTATTTCATATTGTGGGCAGTGGTGGCCTAGTGGTTAGGACACTGCCTTTGGGACCGGAAGGTCACAGGTTCAAGTCCCAGCCTGGGCACCACCGAGGTACCCTTGAGCAAGGTATTGTCCCACTACACTGCTCCCCGGGTGCTGTTGATAGCTGCCCACTGCTCCATGTGTGATGGGTTAAATGCAGAGGTCACATTTCGTTGTGGTGCTTGAGTGTGTTCACAATGACAAATAGTCACTTTCACTTATGAAAAATCCCAACTTTTCTGGAAATGAGGTCTGTAGGATGTGTATATGGACTACTCTCATTATTTATTATAGATAGATTAACACCTTAGTCTTGAACAGTCTTAAACTAATTCTGTCATATGGAGAAGGTACACTACATAATATAAAAATATATGATATAAAAGTTTATGGACACCAATTATGATTATTGAATTTAAGTGTTTCAGCCACACCCACTGGTAGCATGTGCATAAAGACAAGCAGAACAGAGGCAGTAGAATGGGCTGTACTAAATCACTCATTGACTTTAAACTGTTATAGTATGCCTTCTTTGCTAATTTGTTACAAGATCTGCCGAATCTGCTGAAGTGCGTAGCATGTAAATAAAATGACCTATGTTGCATTCCTCAAAACAGAGCTCCAAACTACCTTTCCAGAAAAGCAACAGCAACATAAGAACTACATCAAGAGCTTCATAAAAAGTGTTTGCATTAATGCTACTGCATATGAAGACATTTTCCACATTGTGGCAACAGTTGTGGAAGGTCTGATTTCTTTGTGCACAAAGCAATGTTGATAAAGGCAAGAAACTCCATTGCCCTGCACAAAACCATATTCAACCTTACTTAACACTTTTGAGATGAAATGGAACATTAATTGCCCTTCTCTTGTTCATGTATTATGTATGTAAGCAATAGAATACATTAAAGTATTTGCTATCTACAAACAAAAGTTCCCTAAATATTGGACAAATGCACATCAAGTAACTAAACTACTGGTAATATTTGGTCCAATCTGTCTCAACTAAACAGAACCAAGAATACACTTACAATATTGTATCTTCCTACATTTTTGACAAGTTTTAAGAAGTCTTTTCTGTTCACATTTTAAAGTTTTACATTAAAGTGAAATGTATTCATTGTCACATATAACTCTACATGCACTGAAATGCTGCATAACTATTAGCATTGCTGTACATATCTCAAGGCATTTTTATGAAATGACATTTTTGTGCTTTTTGAGGTTATTGTAATACCTGCATAAAAAAAGAATGAATGAGAGATCCTAAGGTTAGCATGCACACCTAAAATATCACACAGCTTCCAGCATATTTCACTGAGGAGTTGTTCTGAATGGTTTGTTTTCCCCTGCAATTTAACCTTCCTATCACATTTGCATGTTTATTTGCATTTCGCCTGGTCAACTCAGTGTCTAATCATATCCACAAAAGATGGTGTGGTTGCAGGTTTTCTTTCCAAAGCAGGAGCACATGACTGAGACCAACTGATGATTAAACAAATCGAATCGCATGAGCTCCTGCTAATGTGGTATAAAAACCTTTTCAGTCTTTTTTTAAGGCTTTTAAAATATTTTTGTGCTGTTTTACTTTTGTTTAACTTTAGTACCCTAATGAATTCTGCTCATGAAATTTCACTGGCTACTCTCTATGTAATAACTATGCAATTTTGGCAACTACGTTTAAACAACGTCCAGTGGGGAATGGTGCATATGTTGCTAAATCACAAACGGCTTTGGTGATGGTTTGTCTATTCTTTGAAAGAGCTTAGGCCTGTAGTTTTCAGAATACTGATATATGTGAAACAATAATAAAATTAATTGTGCAATCTGCATTCAGCTTTATTTAAAAAGCGTTAAATAAATAGATTCAGGAAATTCTTAAAATGAGCTAAATGAGTCCTAAATGACTACGACAGAAGCAAAATAAATGCATAGCCTAACATCCCAAACACACTTTAACAGCTGCTACTACACGTAAGAAAATTCATACACATTTATGAAATAACTCATTCTAAAACAAAAGCTGTGCAACAACAATGTTCACTGTATACAACAAACAAGACAATCAAGAAAAATCTAACTTGTCAAGGAAGAGGCAGAGATTATCAATTTTTCTTGGTCTGACAAGAAGTATTGAAGGAATATGATCCATCAGAAAACTGCCTTCTACTGCCACAGCACAAGCCTTTAGTATTGCCACTGATCAGTGCTGCCAGTGTTTCACACTGTACGGGTAATTGGGTAATTCACAACTTATTTTGGCCTTTTCAAAACACGAATGAGAATGACAGCGTGCTTACTGCCTTAAACTGTGAATTTGATGGGAAGGACATATTGGAAAATTAGCGATAGATGTTAAGCGGTCCATCCAGAATAACGGGATTTATCAGAAATACACACAGCTGAGCTCTCTAGCTCACATTAGCTCTACTACAGGAGAAAATACAATAAACAAGGTAAATGATCGAAAAAACACTATTTGTGAGCTAAAAGACGAATAGCATTCCGCTCCACATTTCGCAGTTAAATGGAGTAAAAATTGATATCTCTCAGTCACCATCTGTTAACTTTAATACTACTTTCGCTGTACCAGCTTGGTGTTTAGGGAAGCGGGAAGTAACGTTGCCAGAAAGTGATGGACGTGCTCCTTGTCCAATCTGAACATGAGGTACTTAAAACCGCAGCCAATGGCGTTGAAGAAGAACGGTGGGACATCCTGTGCGTGACGCAATTTTCACAGTCAACACTGGAAGCCCCACCTTTTGTGTTTCCCGCACCGTCAATCAAAATAGAAAAAATAGACTCGAATCACCGATCGCAACCCGCCTCCGACTAATATAATCATGTTTGGCGTGTAATTAAGCCGAGATTTTTTTCTATTAAAGTTATTCACGTAATGACTGGTATGTAACATTCAGCACATTTTCCATTAGACGCTTTCCGTAGCCCTGCCTGAGCTAGGCTAATGCTAAGTATGCGGGCTAGGTTTGCTAATCTCTCTCTGCTAGCTGTTAACATTAGCTAGTGTTAGCCGGCTCCGAAATCGTCCGTTCGTGCGCAGTCTCTTTGTCGGATTCGTTTAGCTTCTCTTCGTTGTGATGCAGCGGCGTCGGGAGTAGAGCGGGTTGTTTGGCCGACTGAGCTGTTTTGCTTCGTTCCCCTGTTTCCCTTGCCTTTTCTCCAGCCCCCGAACAGCCTGTGAACCGAGAGGAAATGGCTGCCTTAGACGTGGACAGCAGTCAAAGCGAGTTTCCGCAGCAAGATGGTAGCAGGGGAGATCAGGTACTGTTTTCCGTTTCGTCTCTTTCGCTCCTCGGGCAGGTTTGTTGGAGCTAAAATGCATGGTGCTTTGTGAAGTTCACACGTTTTTAAAATTGTTGTGGAAAAAAAAGTGGTACTTCCTGTGTGGCTCCGCACTAACGGCCACCCACTTTCCCTGTGTTTAAACCCGCCCATTGTGGGTAGGACACGCAGCCGTCACCGCTCGCGCTGCTGGCAGCGACCTGCAGCGAGCTCGGCTCGCCGGCCTCCGAGAGGGAGAACGGCGCTGCCGCTGCTGTGGTAAGTCACCGCCTCCGCTGCTCAAGATGAGACTAGTCCAAAAATCAGCCACCCAGTGTGTATGTGCTCAGTCGAATTGGATAAAGAGAACAATCTACATACAACAATTTAAATGTTTGCTTATTTTTCAGGGTTCAGTCATAATGGAAATGTGCCTCATAGATATACGGCTATATACATATAACGACTCCTGGGTCATAATCAACCTGTTAGGCCTAAACACAATGCAACTGTGCCGGTCTAATGATATGAAGAGCTGAATTTTGGGGTGACTTAACACCGTGTGAATCAAAAACCACCATGTTTTTTTTCTTATTGAAAACATCTTTCAAATCTGCTCATTTCCATGTTATTTTCTTTTTCGGTTAATTTATGTAACTAAAAAGATTGGTTAAAGCATTACGCATATCTGGATTTTGGGCTTCCTTGACCCTCACCACAGGCATTCATTCTAATCAAAAATACATACATTGTCTGTTGAATTGTCTTGTTACCTGTATTACATAAAGTCTTGATGCATAGTGTTTTAATACGGTGCCATTTCCTTCTCAGTAACACGATCATATTTTTCCTTTCTTTCATAGGCAACAAACTCCACATCAGTGCAGTTAACATCAGAAAGATGGGATGGAATAAAGGATGAGTCCAGTGTTGTGCAGCTGTCCAGCACAGGCATAGTCACCTCCAACGGGCAGTACGTTCTTCCTCTCCAAGGCCTCCAAGGCCTTCAGAGCCAACCCATCTTGCTAACATCAGGGACCGATCCCTCTGCCAACGCAGTGCCTAACATCCAATACCAGGTTATCCCTCAGATCCAGACAGCAGATGGACAGCTGAGCTTCTCTACCTCCACGGTGGAGGGTGCTGCGCTGACTCAGGATGCCTCAGGGCATATCCAGATTCTCCCTGATGGTTCTCAGACCATCAGTGTAGCTGGTACTGCATCAGCCAGCATTCTCAGCAACAGCCAGAACCTCATGGCCCAGTCCGGCCAGGTCCAGCAGATCCAAGGAGTCACTTTGGGAAGTTCAACCTTTAACAGTCAGGGGCAGGTGGTTGCTAATGTGCCTGTGGGCTTGCCTGGTAATATTACCTTTGTGCCCATTAACAGTGTCGATTTGGACTCACTGGGGCTGTCTGGGGCCCAAACAATAGCCACAGGGGTGACTGCTGATGGACAGTTAATCATGACCAATCAGACGGTGGAAAACTCAGAGGGTTCAGAGAAAGCTGGGGAGCAGTTATCACAGTCGACGCTAGTGGTGAACAACACTAATGCAGCGGCAGACATGTTTGTGCCTACTACATCTTCCTCATCATCATCATCACAGATGCCCACCAGCACAATAGATGGCACAGGTGTGCTGACCCAGGCCGCGGCAGTGCACGAGCAGACAGAGAGCTACCTCTCTCAGGGCCAGGTGTCAGCAGGACAGCAGGTGATCCAGCTACAGCAGGTGCCCTTACATACTAGTGATGGGCAAGTGGTCCAGCAGCAGATATCGGCTCAAGGCCAGCAGCCTCTACAGAACGTACAGCTCATAAACCCAGGGACCTTCCTCATTCAGGCGCAGACTGTCACACCATCAGGGCAGATACAGTGGCAGACCTTCCAGGTAGGCAATATGAGTGGAATAAGAGCCATGGTGATAAAGAATGTGATGATTGATATATTAGTGTTGGCAATATGTAATTGCAAGTGAGTTATTTTGACTTTCTTAAATTTTGCCATTTGTTGTGGTGTAGCTGTTTAAAATATAACAATAATATTTCAGTTCAGTGTCATCAACAAATCTTACTTTGTTCCTCTTTCAGGTTCAGGGTATTCAGAATCTCCAAAATTTGCAGCTCCAGACAGCTCCAGCTCAGCAGATCACTTTAGCCCCAGTGCAGACACTCTCTCTTGGGCAGGGGACTTCATTGAGCTCTACACCAGTTAGCATCAGTTCTGGGCAGATACCTAACCTACAGACTGTCACAGTTAACTCAGTGGGCCAGGCAGGAATCCATCTCCAACAGGCAGAGGACACAGACAGTCCTGGAGGTAATACTGTTATTATTCAATGAAGAAAGATGACCTTGTGCTCAAATGGTTGTATGTGTCCAGAATCGCAATTATATTATCTTGAGCATTTTAGGAGTAACTTCTGAAGTCAACCGGTACAGTGTTTTCAAACCTTTTAGTTCCTTATTGTCTTGCCTTATCCCAAGGGCTGGGCAGTATGCATATACTTATGTCGTAACCAGTAGGCAGTGGTGGCCCAGTGGTTAGGATATTGCCCTTGTGCACTGAAGGTCGCAGGTACAAGTCTTGGCCCGGGCACCACTGAAGCACCCTTAAGCAAGGTACTGTCCCACTACACCGCTCCCTGGGCGCCGTTGATAGCTGCCCGGTGCTCCACGTATGCACATGTGATGGGTTAAATGCAGTTAAATGTTTTGTGTTTCTTGTGTGTTCACAATGACAAATAATCACTTTCACTTCACTATTTATCATGATCTTAATTAATTACTTAATTGTAGTAGTAATTGTTAAAAGAAAAAATTAATTGTAGAACACTGACCAACTGCATGTTTCAGTACAGAGAGAGAATAAATAGGACTGGTTAACTGGATTTACTGCAGTACAGTATATGCAGTGTGGAATAAAAATAACTTGAAATATTTTATTATAGAAAATTTTGATATTTTTTCCACCCTAACTTAATAGATGTCGGAAAAAAACAAGTGTAGCATGAAAGTTTCTTGAAGTATTGTGACATATTTTTGCCATACCACCCACCCATATTTATCCTTGGTCATATTAAGCAAAATGTAATGCGTCATAAGTTCCTCATCTTACACAAATTCTAAATAAAATGTTTCCTTTTTCTGTAGTTCACCATCAAAACATAACAATTTGTTTTTTTAAGGTTTTCTTATTTTTGCCTGTAATGCCATGCACCAATTGCTTAATAACCAGTAATGTGTTTTAACCTTTCATTTCCCCACCTACTGTTGTGAGGAAATGCTATTCTAGCTCAGAGACCATCCATCATTGTCATATTTAATTTCTAAATACATAACAGTACAGAAGTATAATAGTATGATTTCTGCTTTACGTACCTCAAAATAAAATGCAGTGTCTAGGCAGGATACAGCAGTGGTGTTCGTATAGAAGCACGGACATTCATCTCTGTTTTAAGATAAGATAAGAGAACCTTTATTAGTCCCACAAGTGGGAAATTTGCAATTTACTAGCAATATCTGTCAGAATGCTTATAATATTTTATACCATCTGCTATTCTTTAAGTATATAGCGCAGTCACATTTACATGTAACCCAGTTGTACTTTCGGCACATTGTGACAAGTTGCTCTGTTTAGATATTCACATTAAGGAAGAGCCGGACTCAGAAGAATGGTCTCTTGGTGGTGACTCCACTCTGAATACTAATGACCTGTCTCACCTACGTGTGAGATTGGTGGAAGAGGACATGGATGGAATGGGACAAGAGGGCAAGCGGCTGCGCAGGGTAGCATGCACCTGCCCCAACTGCAAAGAGGGCGGTGGGAGGTAACACTTGCACCATAAGAATCACCTGACATAAAATTAGTCAATAGTCAACTTTTCTAATACTTGGTTACATGTCACTTTACCTTACTATTAGGTAAGGAATCAGCAAACTCTTCAGGTCATTTCTTTGCATTTTCAGCGCACTTTCACAAACTGGGTATATAGTTGAGCTTTTTACCTGCTTTTCCACATTGAGATTTAAGATCTAATGATTTTGCAATGTGTTCCATCATGTCTGTTGAACAAATTCCACAGACACTAGAATTATCATCCTGGAATGTGGGAGTGTCAGTGTTGTGTTCTGCTTGGGCATTAAGCACAAAGTTAGTAAAAGTGCAGGCTAAAATGGACAGGAACCGATGTCTTTTTTTACTCAACAAGAATTAGTGACGGCGCTGAGTGAAGGCAATGTTTTGTCTGGTGAGCCTGTATTCAGACATATATTTGACAATGTTGCCTCTAACGTTGCATTCTAAAACTTTATCTAGTAACTCATAAAAAAAAATCATTCAAAAATATTTTAATCATCCTTATCAGCATCTTTTTCTTATTTCATCTCTGAAATATTATTTTTAACAAAGGTGTAATTACATTCCATTTGCAAGCCATTGGGGAACACTTCTTTATTATAAGCACTTGTTACAGATTTCACTAGTACTTTGGGAAACTGTGGCATTGTTCTAACACCGCTATAACCTAAGACTGAATTCAGCCTAAATGTGTGACAAATTATACCACAGTTAAGCTTAAGATTCAGACCTCATACACATGCAATTACTCCACACACTCCTTGTACCCTCAGCAGCGAATTAACAAATTAAAAGCAAAACAAGCAATTTAATGTCTTAAAATGTTTGCTGTGGAGTCAGACATTCAGTTCTGTGCCTGTTACTTTTCTGATGTTCCCAGTGCCTTCACTGGGTGTTTATCATTAACATTTGGATTGCTGTGAATCCCTGACTGTGACATCAAGGTTTACAGGCTTTTGCATTGCTATGTCTGCTGCACAGCAGCCTCAGAAGAAAATTTAATGCATAAGATAAATCCAAACTTTTTTTTTCTGTCAGCTTGTCGAAGTGTTACCTTAATATGAATTTTTACTTTGCTGAAAATCCTAACCCTTGATGTGCAATGTGTAATTGTGTGGAAATGTTTTGTTTGGCATTGTATTTGACCATTGTTTGAAACAGTGTGCATATGTGTGCTGTAGGGGTTCTAACATGGGGAAGAAGAAGCAGCATGTGTGTCACATAGCAGGCTGTGGGAAGGTGTATGGAAAGACCTCTCACCTACGAGCCCATTTGCGTTGGCATTCAGGAGAGAGACCCTTTGTCTGCAATTGGATGTTCTGCGGCAAAAGATTCACACGTAGTGATGAACTCCAAAGACATCGGAGAACACATACAGGTACGTTAAACCATGCGCACACAGAACTGTCTTCTTGTTTTGTGTGTGTGTGTGTGTGTGTCTGTATGTGTATATATGTATATATATATATGTGTGTATGCATGTATGCATGTATGTATGTATGTATGTATGTACGTACAGTGGGTACAGAAAGTATTCAGACCCCCTTCAATTTTTCACTCTGTCATATTGCAGCCATTTGCTAAAATCATTTAAATTAATTTTT
>JBBPDA010000003.1:13420096-13433085 GCA_037974385.1 Arnoldichthys spilopterus | reverse complement strand
GTTTGGTTGCATGAAGCGAAGATGATTTCTCTGTTGGACATGTCTGGTATTTCTCTTTCTGGGTTGTGTGTACAGCTGTGCCACATTTTGATCAGGTAGGAGTACTGCATTTCATGGCCACTCTGCCTCCAGTGTTCCAAGCCGTTCGGATCAAGTTCAGTCAAAACACTCCTGTAATGCTTATATCTAATACTGCTAATCACCATCTATCAAGCAGAGATGGTTCACTTTCTTGTTAAGGTCAATCTGTTATGTACATGAAGTGTTGGACTTAAATTTGACTGCGTTATCTTTAGACTGTCATTCTAATGTGGTTTGCAGGAATTTAAATGAAATCGGAAGTCATTGGTTTTGACTTTTGGTCTCCTCTACCATAGCCATATGAGGAAGTGGCCAGGGCACTCTTTATCTAAGTACAGTAGAGAAATTTTCACATGGCACCTGTTCATTATACTCAGTTTGATAAAGAGCTTTTGTAAAGAAACATGAATCTTTTTATATCCTTTCCAGACTGCTGACGGACTTGCGCTATATTTGCCCTCCAGTATGTGTTTCAGTATGCAGTTTGGTCTTTCAGTGGTGGTGTAGGATTTTTTTTCCCTTCATCTCTAGGGTTGTTTTGCACTTTCATATGACATTATTTCATATAAGCAGGACATATGAATTTTGAGTTCTTTTGCCAGTCAGTTTTTGGGAGGTTTCGGTAATCAAAGACATGTTTAAACGCTCTTAAGATTATCCAAACTATAGTACCCAACTTTGTGGAAATGGAAAGTCATTGCTAAATTGATAAAACACTATTTTGTTTTCTGAATTAATTATTGTTTTCTTCTTAAAATTTTCTGATATTTTTAATATGATGCCCTAGTTTGTGATGTCAAATCTGATTTTTTTTCATTATATATAGCATTGTAACTTGTCTCTTGTATTTTTATTCGGTTGTTTTTTTGTTTTGTTTTATTTTTTCAGAAAAAAATGCTTCAAACTATTGTACAATGCCCACTTTTGAGGGCAGCTTTTTATTTCACACTAAAATGACTAAACCGAACTCTCTGGTTGTCGGATCTGTTTTCTTGCCAGTTTCTTTGTAGCTGTAGTTTTTATACTCAGATTAATTTTACAACTCTAGGGATTTACATTTGCTTATTGAATTTAAATATGGTAATACTGAAGGCTCGTCCCCTTAGACCATTTGGTTTTTTTTACTATGTATTGAGAGAAACTGTATGTGAGCCCTACCCCCAGATTACTTGTGTTTCACCCCCTTGTGTGTAATTCTTTGTTTCATCCCCCTGTGTGTAAGTCTTAGCTGGTCCTCATAATGTGTGTTTGTGTATGTGTAACCCCTGAGTGTAGTCCAGCAGATGTCACTACAGCCACAGTCGCAGAGGGGGAGGTCAGCTGACCCTTAGACCACTTCCTGGCCTTCTGTGGTATGCTCTGATGGTCCTAAAGGGTGTGAAGAGGTTAAGATGCAGTGTGGTTTGGTCATCAGTGCTAATATTGCTGTTTTTGAATTAGTCCTAGGTTTAAAATAAATTCAGATACATTATATGTTTCAAATTTTTTTTACAGTTACTGCAGGGTTCTGTTAAGTTGAGTACTCTTTCCCCATTACCTGTTTTACATTTTGATTATTAATGTTTTTTTTATATACATTAGCCTAATGTTACCTGATAATTTGTCAGAATGGTTTGCATCCAGTAAGTAGGTTAAATGTATCTTGATATTTGTGTCTTGGGTCTTCTTCATGTTGAACTGTATATGCTCATATTTTAAACTATACTCATTTTCTGGAGCCATTCATAATTGTTAATCACAATGCGATTACGTTCTATGTTCTCTGCCTTTCTACAGCTAAAAAACAGTCACTGACACTGAACAAAACGCATCACAAACGTTTTAAGTTGTCTTGTACCCTAGTAGAGGTTTGCCTGATTGAAAGTATGTCTACTAAAATCTTTTATCTGTCATATCAAAGTGAGAAGCACATGTTCTTGCATTAAAGTCAATTTGCAATAGATGAGATCCAGAGAAAAGCGAGTCTGCGAACGTTAAGAAAGGACACGTCCATTCCCTGGCACCTTTCATTTGCATAATTTAATGAATTCAATTCATTGTAATGCAATACGGAGTGCACCACGAACATGGAATGACAGTTTGAGTTAATGAAATGTGTTAACGGTATCATCATTTACTTGTATGTTAATTAGTCCAATTAATTTCCAGTGCACGGTAATCTGAATATTGTAATAGTGCTGTGCAGGCCTGCAGGAAGGGGGGAGAGAAGGGCAGAGATGGAGAAAAGGGCAATTCAGGGTTCATGAATCATAGCCTTACCTTTCCACTGCATGAACACAGCCATTACCGCAAGGTCTTCCAGGAGTTTCGGCTAACTACACTCTGCTATGGAGTCAGGATTCTGTTCTCCTGAATATGGACGGGCTAACTTGGACCTTCACCTGCATACTAGCAGATAAGACTCTTACAAGCCCTGTCTGATAGGTGAGTTTTGTGTCGCGAGTTCTTTTTGACCTTGTGTCATGTACAGTGCTTGCTTTTTCTCTCCTGATAGAGGGATGAGGGGCAGAATGCTCTATATTGCCATAAAGGCAGCGCCTGCGGTGCGAGGAGATCGATTTTGGCCCTGCATGGAGCCCTGACCACGCGGCCGTACTGATAAGTGGAATTGCTCCAGTGCGGATGGAGGAGGAAAGGGGAGAGTTTCTGCTGGACTGCCCAGATAAAGGCTGCCATCTGGGGCCACTTCTCTCTAGCAGGCCTCCCTGGGGGGGAAGGTAGCTGGAACTGTGTGGGTGAGAACTACAGGGCAACACTCATCACTGTTGTATTTGTTTGTTTCTGCATTATTGTTGTCGTTCTTGATGTTTTCATCAAGCGGTGTGCTGCTTACTGAAAGTACGGAATATTGTATGTATATTTGTAAACTAGAAAACAAAAAGGTGCATGACGTTAAAGGCAGAATGGAACGTTAGCCCACTGATTGAAGATTACAGTGAGAGAATTTTGTCCCTCTCCAATTATATGGGAGGGCACTTCCTCTCAGTTTTGCCTGCCTTTTCAAGTCTTTCATATCCACATTTTCATTAGGGCACTGCAGTGGCGAACCTTGTTGAGATGTTAATGTGGGTGTTGTGGTAGGGCATTTGTAGGAAACAACAGGCAGCCCCTCAAGAGGTCCAAGCCCAGGACAGTGGTGAAACATGACAGGTCTTAATTTAAAAGAAAAAGGGAATTCAGCAATCGCAATTTCAGGTGTGATTTGGGATGGAGAGGTATAATTCCAAGTGTTCTCTTACAGTTTCGAGACTGTATGGGGTTTGTGGGGAAAAATGGCTTTTGCATATTCCTCCTTCACTGGCCCACTCATCCTGAATTGCAGAGTAATTGCACAGTCTTCCACTTTTTATTGCAATTCATGTGCAAAATACATAAATAAGATAACTAGGAAGATTCTGGAGACTAGCAGGGAAGCCATAATATAATAGAATAAAGGCATTTTCTGCTGTATTTGTGATACATTTAGATATTTCTCAGGCAGTGAGGCTTTCTGAGACTGGTTCGTAATAGGAACAGTTGACTGAAATGGTGTATTTTATTATCTTTACTTCAGGATTTCGCACATTTAAGAAAAACCCAGAGGTCTCATGTCTCTCCCATTTAATCTAACTGCCTGCCTAACTGCTTCACTCTCTCATTCTCTCTTTTTTAAAGCTCTATAGAGGAGGTGAAATATATAGCAGCAATTTACCGAGATGACCAACATTCAATCAGACTGAAAGAAGCAACAACTTTGCAAAGTAAGTCTGAAGAATCATTTAAAATGCTGTATTTGTGAACCATATGAAGAGTGTTTCATTCAGCGCAATTCAGAAACCTTTCACTACCCTGATTTGACAGGCCTAGATTTCAACTACATATTATCATATATTCACTCAGAAGTCTATGTCGAATATGCATGGGATTATTAAGGCAAATCATTTGACTTAACCCAATGTGTTCTTTTGTTAGTGCGTTAATCATCTGTGTGTCAATCAAATTTCATGAAATGGTTCTATTTCAGATTGATATATAATATTCAGTAAAATATAAATTGGGAGTACAGTTAGAATCTTTTCCGTGATTTCGATAGATGATTCAGTTTTTGTTTACTTACTTTGTAAAACATTTTAGTTGGTTTTGACACATTCCACAGAGTACTACATTTAGTCTCTTTTTCTACTAATTATATTTCTGTAATATTTGTGACTGGCAAAATATTCATTTTTTATTAGCAAACAAAGCACATTTCCACTCCTGAAATGAGTAGATTTCTATTCATGTTTTATGTTAATATTGTATTATTTACTGTTGAATTTGTTGCGTTTTATTGTAGTATAATACAAATCATTAATTATTCTGTTTGGGATGTAGTGATGCTTTAATACGAACAGCACAATCCTAATTAAAAAGACCATCTCAGTGCATGTGATGACTGGACTATTACAGTGCATTGTGATGGCTAGAACAATTGGATTTGCTGGTTATGATGCTTCTATTGAATTTTTGTTTTGCTAAAGTGCTGGACCTCTGGCAGTTTTGCTGTCAGTTTGTCAGATGGAGAGGGATGATGTAGAAGCTGAAAGTTTCTCGTCCATGCTCCTCTTTCTCCTCTAACTGTCTTTAGAAAGTGAAAGCTCTCAGCTTGCCTCCTACCCGCTCACTCTGCATTCACCGCACACTCCTGCCCTTGATCAACTACAGAACACACACACAATGAAGCAGATCATTTTCCACGGGCAAGACAACGCAGCATGGACCAACTCAATAATCTGATATTCCCCTACTGCTGAATATGTCCAATTTTGCAGCAGGTCAGTGTTTTTTTCTCTGTTTTTTTCCAAAGTAGAGACAATTTAGTGACCTCCCTCTACAGTGCCAGCAGGGCTCAAGGTGTGTGTGTGTGTGTGTGTGTGTGTGTGTGTGTGTGTGTGTGGAACAGATAGAAGAGCAGAGATATTGGAGGGTGAGAAAATAGATTTAGAGAGAGGGAGAGAGTGACATTGTGGTCAGGGCATTAGTCTCAAGGTGATGGGGTACCTGTGGTGGGTGAGACGAGGGGGATATTATGCAAACGATTCCCCTGCAGACCCAGAATGCATTGCTTTGGATTGTTTGTGTCTGCAAGTTTCCTGCCATTATTTGTCATCTGCATTTAACTGATGTGTCTTGGAGGACGCAAGACTGAGAGAAATAGGGCGAGCAGAAAAACAGAAAGCATCCCAAGCTGCAATTGTTGATGTGTTTTCTGCAGCCGAGAGAGGTGTGCGTGATGCTCACAGGGTCTAATTAGGTGCTTTCTTGTTTCAGGGGAAATTGCAGGTTTGTATCTCTTTACTCTTCCAGGGAGGAAAATTTAAATAATATTATTCTTTGTCAGCTTTGTTTGTTTAAGAGTTGTTTAAATGACACTTTGCTTTCCAGAAGTGTAGTGCTGCCCAGTGTCCCTTTAAATTAACAGTAACTTCTTTTTTATTTCATTAAACATTAAATAAGTATCAATTATCAGCCACAACATTAAAACCACCTGACTAATATCAGTGAGCCTTGGGTGCCCATGACCCTGGCGTTAGTTCACCAGTTGTCCTTTTCTTTGAGCATGTTTGGTAAGTACCAACTACTGCATACTGGAAATACCCTTCTGTCATTTTGGAGATGCTGTGATACATTTGTTTAGCCATCACAGTTCTCAGCCAATTACACTTTACATTAACTTTAAAGACTGACTGTTCACTTGCTGTCTTATATATTCCACCTATTTTCAGGTGCTGCTATAACAAGAAGATTATTGTTACTCAGTTCATATACCAGTGGTTTTAATGTGGCTGATCTGTGTAAATTAGTATATTTTTTGGTCACACTTTATTCCGAGGGTCATAGACTGTCTGGGAAAACTGATTAGGTTTTGGGTTTAGGTCAATTTAACAAACCTAATACATTCAGTTGTATATAACCATTATCTAGTTGAATATTACTTACAGTAAACATCTACACAGCATCTACAGTGGATTCTCATAATAAAGTGTTGCCTTATTTTTTTCTTTCTTTCTTTTTCCTGTTTGCAGTATTGACCTGGTGTTTAATATTCAGTGCAATTCTTTCGATTCTGTTTATTCCTCCTATTCTCATCAATCTCGGGCCTTCAAAGGCCTGCAAGGCTCTTTCCACTCCACTTGCGCAGCAAAAAATTATAGAATCAATACATATTCCCATTTTACTTTCATTTTAAAGCCATATGATGCATTTGATTTCCATTTGCCTTCCCAAAACCTCAAAATTACTTCCACCCTTTCTCCCTGCAATCACACTCCCGAGAGCAGCTGTTCACTATGAGAGGTTCAGGTAGTGATCAGACAGGAATTGTCTCTGTTTTGTGAAAATGTATATTAAACGGTATGAGCTGGTGAATGGAAGGGAGGTCACTGCTGGGTCCCCATGGTGACAGTTGTAGGAAGTAAGGGAGCGAGCGTACAAAGCTTCACCAAGCTCCTTGGAGTGGCAGGTGTCTGATGGCTCTGCATATCTTCCATCATGCCTTTGGCAGGTTTGACACAGGTAATATGCGGTGGGGTGCCGTGGCGTCCATAGCAATGGTGATGTACATATCATTTTCCTGGCTGACTGATTGAAGACTGTAATCTGGGCAGGACTGTCTCTCTGATTACAGCCATCCGTCTGCAGCAGGAAAAACACAGCACCGCAGCTGGGCTCTGTTCTATGTGCTGCTGCCGTGCAGTGCTCTCTCCCTCTCCACAGCCCCAGTGCTCTGCCCCAAGGGCCAGCGCAATCTCCATCCCATTTGTACTCTGCTTACGCTTGTTGATGAGACACAGTGGTCAAACAGCGGCTGTCTGCAGGCGTCCGACTCACATACGTTTGACTCCCAAGGTCACTACAACCCCCACTACTCCACCCCACCCCTCTCCAAGAGAACACAACGCTTAAAAGAAGAGGAAACTTCTCGTAATGCCTCTTTCTTTGAGTTGTGTTTCTCTATTTTCTCTGAGTAGCCGTGATTACAGACTAGGCCTCTCTCTACAGGAGTGACCCCTACAGCGGTCTACACCCGGCTTGCAGATAGCTGAAAATGCTAGTGAGTAAGTGGCTGGAAGAATGGGTGTTTTACATGAAGGAACAGTTTTCTTCTGAAAGCCCCGTCACACGTACAATTGCCTCTCTTCACGTATACACACACACTCTGTGATAGAGTGCCCTGAATCTCTTTTTCACAGGGATGTCACATACTCTTGCACGCACACACACACATACAGGCACACACACGTTGCCATCCTAACCTTGTCTTTCACATTAGTCTTGTCTGTAAATGAGGAAGATTTCAGTTTTGACAGTAGGTCACTGCTCAGCAGACGGTATGTAACACATTAGTGCGTGTTCCGTAGCACATTAGCATGGTTTCCCGTGGGAGAGGTGATGTGTTCAGGGCGATTGCCCCTGACAAGCGTTACTGCACTTACACTGAGTTAGAACTGCCGTCATTACCACTTCCTGCCCGTTCTCATGGCAACTCATGGTCATGTAGAGCAGCATTAGCAAGTATCGCCATGGTGAAGTGAATATTGTCAGGCACCTCTACTGAAAGAGGCTCTCATCATCTTATGATTGAACGCTTTTGAATCATTGGCAGAAAAAAACTTTATATTTATATATATCTAAAGAAAAGGACGTGGGAGAGAGAGAGGGGAAAAGAGAGATATTTTTCCTTTCTCTGCCCTTAAATCTGTCCTATTTACTTATCATAATTAACTGTTAACTAAGTTAATTCATTTAAGCAAGATTGTTTAATTTTAGATGTTTGTTTTTTAGTCAAAGTACAAATAGCTTTACAGTTTTTCTCATTCCTTTTCACAGTGGTCAGCCCAAAGATGCTGAGATGTTATAACGTTAGGTCAGATAAGGAGACAGGTTCATCTTTCTGCTTTATCTTACTGATCAGGATTTCTGCTTACATAGACAGCAGTCTTGGTCTTATAAAAACTCTTGTTTTCATAGTGAGTTTATCTAGTTTACTAAATGGAAGCCCAGGTTTATATTCTATTGCTATCCTAGTGTTCTGAGTTTAGTTCAATCATGAGTGAAACAACTTTGATTGAGAAACATTAATCTTATTCAGGACTAATTGTATTTTAATGTTTTATGCTTAATTGTATTTATATACTATATATGTATATATATTTTATCGATATGTACAGCCACTATACTGACAAGCTAGCCTTCTATCTCTGTGTCCACCTCTGAGCTCAGTGACTGAGCAAGTTTACTTAAATACACAGCAATTCTATACATATATTTACGTAATTAATGTGTATTTGGCTATTTGTCTTTGTTTAAACAAGTTAATACATTTCACTAACTTAAAAATTGATGACTTGCGAAATGGGGGTGGGGGGTCAGAGCCTAGCATCATGTCCATCATTAAGAAAATATCTTTGTTCTTCTAGTGTCATAATCAGATGTTTACATTTAAGCAGTGATGAAAAAATAGAGCATACACTTCTAAACTTATACTCAAATGAATAAATCATTCATAACATCCTACATGCCGCCATATGCAGAGGATTGGGCACTCCTGGTCAAATAACATGTTTTGTTGATTTGCTAAGTAAAAAAATGGGACACATCCACTACAGAGAACACACTAATGTAGTTACTGTTTATTCGCTGAATTCAATATATGAGAAGAGAAAATAAACATAACATTTCTTTGTTATATTAAATTAGATTATAAAATATATATTATATTATAAAAGAAATATTGTTTATTTTTTCACATGTTAAACAGAAATAGTGTTATTATTAAGTAATTATTATTCCCTGTAGATGTGTACTTATTTTACACTTAGAAAAATCACATCACATTTCACTGATATAATAAGTTGACTGTCAGTGTTCAAACCTTTGCATACAGCTGTAAACATTGATCAGCCATAACATTATGACCACAGGCAGATAAAATGAAAAACATTGACTATATCAGTTATTTCATTACAGTGGGACCTGTCAGGGTGTGGGATATATTAGTCAGCAAGTGTATGGTCAGTTTTTGAAGTTGATGTGCTGGAAGCAGGAATAAATGAGCATAAGGTGTTGAGCCACTTTGAGAAGAACCTTACTGTGATGACAAGGCGAGTCAGAGCTTCTTTAAAACCGAAACAGACACTCCTGTGGGGTGTTCCAGGTGTGCAGTAGTTAGTACCAAACATGCTCCAAGTAAGGACAACCAGGAAACCAGCAACAGGGTCATGTGCGCCCAAGGCTCACTGATGCATGCGTGGAGTGAAGGCTAGCCCATCTGGTCGGATCCCACAGAAGAGCTACTGTGGTTTAAATTGTGAATGTTGACTTTGTTAGAAAAGGGCCAGAACACAGTGCAGCACAGTCAGAGCTGTTTCACAGCAGGAGGGGAAACTACTCAGTATTAGGCACATGACGTTAATGTTCTGGCTGATCTGTGTATATGAGAATGAAGCCTGCTATGGCTGTGTTGATCATGATTTTTAGGCGATCTGGAAGGAAGGGGAACGTCTTTTCTGTTAATCAGTGACAGTGATGAGAGGCCTGCGCTTGAAGGAGTGGGACGTTTTCCAGGCCTTTGCTAACCAAATGTGTCTCATTGGTTTTCAGTCTCACCAGGACCACAGTGACAGCAGCACCCTCTTTGTCTTAGCTGATAGCTATCTATCAAGTTCTCATGCAGATATCCCCCCCATATAGTTGACAAAGTCTCGCCTGAAACTATTTATTCTTGTAAAGTAAGCATCAAATTAGTTTTTGACTCCTGTTGTCCCGTCCACCCCACCCCCCTAGCCCTCCACCACGCACCCCCCTAGCAGATTTTCTCGTCAAATCGTCTTCTCCACCCACTCTTGTCTCTCTTCTTGTTTTCCGCCGTCCAAAATGAGCGGCTTGGGAAATAAAGGAGAGGAACTTTACATTGTGCTGGAAAAGGGAAGGAAAATTACGGGCAGTGTCAGATAATTGAGCTTGTCTTAAGAGACGCGCTAATAACAGGCGAACACGCGGAAGACGTGTCACTCGGCGCCCGCCGCTGACAGACTCTCTCCGCCGCTGATGAGCTGTTTAGAGCCAAATTGTTCCACACAAACAGCTTCGTTATTACGGCGCTGGCACGCCGCGCGCGCGTGTGTACCCAATTCAGCTTGAACTGACAGAATCCAATTGACCGGGACACATTCATGCACTTTATTTTCTTTATGCTCGCCAACAATGCATATAATTACTGCGGCGAGTTAAAAACTGAAAATAGAATTTCGCAGCGTGCACTTGGCGGGAAAAGGGGAGAAAAAAAAACAATGCGCGCGCTGTCACCGCGAGCGTTTCGGTGCCTGACGGAATTGGCCCGGTCGGTATTTACTCTCGGTGGGGGGCGGGGGGGGGGGGTATTTCGGTGTGACTCCCACAGCCTCCAGCTCTCCACTCACCTTACACTTGCTATCTAATAGCGATAAATAAATAAATAAATCAATAAAAACAGAAAAAGTGCTGAAATCTGCTCGATCGCCCTCGAGCTCGCGAGATAATGAAGAACAAACACCAATAAAGACAACGAAGCGGCCATTTTGTGGAGCGTCCCTTGTGCTCATGGTGTCAGGGGCAGTGCTCGTTCTTCTGAGAAGTTGTTATTTTGTAATCAGCAGTCAGACATCAGCGGCTTTCCATGGCGAACTCTGTCCACCCACTGTTGCTCTTTTCTGCCCTGAACTTTGGCCTTAGACCTATTCAGACGTGCTCGGCCCTCTTACATGGCTGACAGCAGGCCACGGGAACTCCTTGTGTCCTCTTCGCGTTTTGTGTGTGGACAGTTTGGCTATGAGCAGATGTGTGTGAGTATGTGTGGTGTGGAACAGTGTGAGGCCTTGCTGTCCTCCACTGTTTCCCTAATCAGACACGGAAATGTGTCTGGCCAGAGAGATGAGAGTCTCTCTCTCTCTCTCTCTCTCTCTCTCTCTCTCTCTTTGTAGCACTAACAAGCCCTGCTCAGGCTCCAGCGAAGCGAGAAATTATAACCTCTCTGAGAGGGCTGCTATAGATAAGGCTGTAGTGTGTGTGTGTGTGTGTGTGTGTGGCTCCTTCACTCACAGAAGGATCAGATAAGTGTCAGTCCCACGGCAGGCCGCCACTGCTCAGTCCTGCCTCTCTATGGAGAGTTATGTCTAATCCCCACGCCTTTGTATTCACTTGCAAATCCTCCTGTCAACATAAATATGTATTAGACCCTCCTCAGACAGTGCTCAATAACTGCTATATAGATTTGATCAGATTTGGGCCTTTCTCACTCGATTTTGCCATTGTGTCAGCTGGCGTGATCCCTGGGAAGCATTTAAACCCCTTTCTTATTTATTTTATTTATTTATTTATTTTTAGCAGCCATGCACACAGTGACTGGCTGCCACGTTTGCCTCAGAAATGCAGTTATTCAGCTGACTTTCGTCTCATTGGAATAGAACCTGTGTTACATATTATGGGAGTTAAGAAGGTTTATAAAAGTATGCATCATAAGCCTTGTTTGAGCTGGATTAGTTTTACCTGGGGAGAGCCTGTATATTAGTTACAGTTATAGTTTCATTATTGTTAGAACAAGTCTGTTGTGTCTGTTTTTTTTTTATCTGCTAAATAAATAAATAAAAAATCTGTAGAGCATTACCACCCAGTATTTGCATAACCCAAAGCTATTTCTGCAACAGTCCTGTTCAAATCGACCCAATGGTAATATAATAACATGCAAAGCTTGCTAAAGCCCTATTTGAGCTGGATTAGCTTTACCTGGGGAAGGGAGGAGCAGTAATTTGACTGATTACAGAGGAGATTTGTGATTTTAATCTAGTACAAATCCGCAGTGGTTGCCATTTTTATAGGCCTGTTAAGAAATAATTATTGAGTGCATTTCCTTCAGTGATTCCCCGAACATAGGGATCTCCTCTTTGAATTGACCTCACCGTAATAACCTGTTTACAGAAAGTGGCAGCTCCTTCTTATGTACTGGAAGCAACGTCTTGGTTAATTGAGTAAATAGCGATAGGCTTAGTCCAGCCCCTTTATCCTCAAACTCCAAACTGGACTACTGTACATTTTTGCAATGATGGCACAATTAGAAGGAGAAAATAATTATGATGTGTCAAAAGTACCTCTTCCATGCCGTCCCGTTGGTTAGCCTTTAGTGAGTTGAATGATCAGCCAATTGCCTCTTTATGAATTACATTATCAGACCTTCTCAGGATTGCAAAGAAAGTGAATGTCAAACTTTTAAATCATTGCTCTATGCAATAAAACAGAAAACTAGGAGCTAAAAGATTTACCTGTAGAGAATATTTACACAATCTGTGGCATTTTCAGTAAAAAAAATTGGATTCTAGGGCCTGTTGTTCTGAGCTGATTATGTGGACTTGTAGCATGTCACTTAGTGGTGGAGTACAATAAGATAAGTCATTACAACCACCAGGTTCCCTAGAGAGTAGTCAAGTACGCAGTGCATTTATTCTAAGTGCTAGATCTTACTAGGCAGTGTTTTTTACGAGCCGGTAACATGTGTGTAATGGCTATAATCCCTCAAAAGCTGCCGCTGAAAGCTCAGTACACCCCAGTGAGGCAGTGAGCCTACGCGGAACACTTATAAATCCCACTGCTGCCAGTAGAGCCTCTGCTAATCCCAGTCCTGCACACCAGGCCCTTGCAGCCTTCTCTGCCCCCTCTGCCTTCTCCCTTTGGCAGATGAGCCCAAATCAAGCTGTCAATTACAGCAGTGTGTTTATGGAAATTACATGTTTGTTAACATGCGGGGGAAATGTGCTCTATGCTCGAACAGCACAAGAACCCAGAGCATCTCTCTCTCTCTCTCTCTCTCTCTCTCTCTCTCTCTCTCTCTCTCTCTCTCTCTCTCTCTCTCTCTCTCT
>JBBPDA010000003.1:13397753-13415712 GCA_037974385.1 Arnoldichthys spilopterus | reverse complement strand
CTCTCTCTCTCTCTCTCTCTCTCTCTCTCTCTCTCTCTCTCACTCTCACTCTCACTCTCACTCTCACTCTCACTCTCGCTCTCTCAAATCACCTCTTAGATGAGGCAGTAGGTGAGCTGAATCAGATTACTGACTCGGAGGGCACTTTAATATGCATTTACGTTAGAGCAGGAAGGAGACAGCCAGGACAGGAGACTTTGTCTTGGTACTTTGACCTTGTTTCAGTGTGTATTATATAATGCCACAAGTAATTATTTGATGCCTCAAAATGTTTCATCATCTAATTTTTCTTACAGTGTGGTCTGATTACTTACTTGTGTCCCAACAAGTCCCTTGAATTAGTAATGATGCTGATGAAAAATGTGGTTGTTTGAAGTCCATTAACTCCATGAACATGAAGTTGTTCCTTAAGAGCAGATCATGTAAGCACAGAAATACATATTCCTCATTGAGGCAGAAAGCAGCAGTGACATATCAGAAAGAGAGTGGGAAAAATACACACAATATCTATAATATATATAGGTATTATGTCCTAATATCTACAGGACAATTCAGTGGTATCTTACAACTGAGAACTTACTCCTGGGTGTATAATGCCAGTGGTGCTGCATTGCTTTAGCAGTATTTATCCAAGGCATGTGAAAAACAATCATAAATATTTACATTTGACCAAGACTATCCTAACATCGCTGATCATAAATTTGCATGCCAAATCCATTTGTGACCCATTTTGGCTGAAAAACTGTTTTAAATTGGTTGCTTTACAACCAACAGAACTGTGTATGTTCAGCATTGACAGTGTACTACTTGTTTAACTATAACCCTTCACATTGGAGTTGGCTATGGGATTAGTCATCTGCCAAGCTAGCAGCAGGGCTTTTTCACTTTCCCACACTGACTTTAATGTTACTGACCGTAGCTTTATCTATTTTTGATTTTACATTGGGAAAATTAAAAAAACAAATCAGAAAAAACAACCAATCTTAATGTTTTTGTCTTATGTGAAAATGTCATAATTAATGTACCAATAGAAGTTGTTCAAAATAACTTTTATGATAAAATCACACTATAATATTAATCTACATTAAAGTTAACAGCACTTTTTCCTTCTTCTAAAAAAATATATTTTTTGAAAGGTGATTTTATACAAATAATTTAAACATTTTATATTATGATAGTACTATGCAACTTAACAAGTGAAGCTATGGAAAGCAGCAGAAAGAAGTTCAAATCTTAAGGGGGAATCAAAGAAGCTATTATTACTAGATTAATATGTTATATTAGTAATAACCAGCAACAGTACCTCCAGCCAATATGTTTACAAACACATCTGCAGTATTTGACATCCACAGGATTTGAATGTGTCACAGGAGGTGTCATAAAAACTAGCTGGGTGAACCAGGGTAGAAAAAGAAAAAGTTGGCAAGCAATTTTTACTGGAATGAGCTCAAAGCACTTTTATTTTAGCAGCTCTCAGTGCATGGATTCCTCTAAAATAACTTTTGTACTTAATTTTATCTATGTTCTTCTCCAGAGAAATGTTCCATTCTGATTATTACACTGTGTACCTGTAATTGTTAGTCAGTAATATAACTATATAAACATAATATAACCCTGCACCCGAAATAGGAGAAGCCATTTGGAAAAATGAATGAATGAATATAACTAATACTAAGTAAGAACTCAAATGTTTGAGCCTGGTTGCGTTCCACAGCATTGGAGTGCTGTTAATTACGATTAACACTGAAATTCTTGTTCTGATTTTAGCTAACAATATTAGCTAATCTTATGACACATTTTCAATTTTTTGATGAGGATTTGTGTTTTTTGTTAGATGGTCATACTCTCCTGTGTTTGTAGCAGGCCACACCCTGAATGTGGGCTGGTTAAAGTGGTGGCATAATTATATACTTTGCAAAAATCCTGGGGAAAAACCCACTCCCTTATTAAAGAAACATTTTGTACTTGTGGTGTCAGCCTTTGACAGCATGTTTTGATTTGGGGCTCATTCTGCCCTCCTGAGTCTGTGACGATGATAGTTTTCTGCTTATGCACCCACTCATTAACATTATGCTGACACCAGTGAATCTGAGTGGCTAAGAGAGTCAGGCTCACTGTTAGGCCTGAGTTCCGGGATAACTACACCTCTGTGTGTACATAGTGTTTATGTGCGTTTGCACATGCCTACAGTAGTATATGTGTTTATGCCAAAGTCCTGGAATTTTACTGTCGTTTGGAATCCCAGAATCAATGTTGCTAATTTTTCATTATTTGATATTTGTCACTGACACATACAGTAACTATATAGATGCGGTCAGATTTTTTAAACTTATTTTCTTAGTTAATGCCAGGTTTTCTTTACATTGTGGGACTATTTAATGTATGGACTATTAGAAATTACCCCCCAAAATGTTTTAAATAAAATCTCATCATATGAACTTGCAGCAATTTTAAAACATCCTTCTTCTGAAAGGCTGTCATTTGAAGATTTAAGATTTTATTCAGACAATGACGATCTACAGGATTTTGTCTAAATGTCATGCTAGTACTTTATAATGTCACAGATTTCAGTTAAGCTGTAGAAAACTGTAACCACGGTCTTAGACCGGCACTGTAAATGATCCCAAATATAATGGCATGGTAAAAAAATTAACATCAATTAACATCAGACTAACAAGCATTTGCAAAGTAGTGAGCAATTATTATAAATAGATAATTGCATGTTCTTTCTAAAATACCTGAAACAGAAACAAATAAAACCTTTAAAATATACTTTAATGTCTGCTTAAATTATGATTTAAACATATACCATATACGTTATTATTGACTAAAATAGGAAAAATATTAGCATAAGTGATTTCTTAGCAGTAAGGTGTATGCATGTGTGTGTGTGTGTGTGTATAAGTTCATGAAGAACTGAACACAACAAGATAAAGCTGTTTCCCAGCTCAGCTGAATCACCTGTCAGAGATGATCACAATACCCTGAAGAGCACACTGTGCACTGAAACTGTCATCACACAATCGCTAGACCTTCTACAGCTGCACCAAACACATCTCTTCTCCTCTCTCTCTCTCTCTTTCTCTCTCTCTCTCACCCATTCTCTCTCTTATACTTCACACACACATACACACCACATTATGTCAGCTGCTGTATGTTCGCCACTTAAATGCCTCTCTCGGTCTCCCCCCTCCTTCTCTCTGCTTTATGAAAAGATAAAGATCTGTGTGATCTCCGCTGGGGCCTTTGTGATCATGTCAAGTTCAATTTTTCCATCTACCTGAATGTGTTTCCTGAAACATTCATCTGCTTTTATATTCATAATCACCCCCCCCACTGTACATTGAAACTGTGTTCACAGATATGTACATGATGTACATGACCGCCATAAAGAAAACATCACCTTTTGTTCTATCGCTCTCACTGTACCTCTGTCTACTTTTCATGGCTAGGCTATATTAATTAAACATGTTTAATTACATAAATAAATAAAACAGAGGAGAGACCACAGCCTAACACGTTTTTGGTATTTAATTGTAAATATGTTTGAGCAAGATTCTTATTACAAAGTAAACTTTGTTTTAAACACACAAGTGGAGCCCAAAGTGAAAACTAGCTTTCTTACTTCATTAGAATAAATCTGGGTAGTGAAAAGCTTCATTCTGGGCACAAAGTAGAGCTCAAGCAATTTAAATATGCTTGATATTAAGTAAATGTACTCTACATTTCTGAAAAATCTTAATTAAATGTTCCCCAAAAAAAGCAGATTTACTTTCTTAAAGTGAGAAATGCATTGTTTACTTTAAGTGTTGAAACCTTGCTGTGTGGAGGCTGCACTTCAGTTTGTTGAGCCTGTACTTTTAGTGGTTTCTTAGCTGCAGAAGTGTTTTGTTACAGCCACCTAGAGGGTGATTAAAGAAAACAGTTCTGAGTTCTGTGATTTACACACAACTCAATAATGGAAACACACTTCTGATACTAACAAGAAGTCATCTATGATGCAGGGTGAATCTAGAAAAATACAGCCAGGTAGCTGTCAAAATATGCAAATAACAGCACTATGTAAATACAAGATGACCAGAAGCGCATGCACTTGTTTCACTACATACTTTTTAACTCACAGCAGGCTGTACCATGTGCTCCCTGCTGTTTATTATACTCAAATTTCTGTATCAAAAAACACAAATTTTTCAGTATTGTTGCCTGATAAAGAAAGCCATTGTCCTCTGCTTCATCCCCATAAATCCCTAAGTTAATAAACTCACGTCTAATTGATGTGTACACAATCAGCCTGATTGACCTTGGTCTTGACCCATTAGCACTGAGTCAGAGTGGTGCCTTTACACTAAAGCACAGTTCAGACAATACAGAATCAAAGTGCAGTACAGCACAAAGCTGATTCTGATATATTTTTATTAATCCATTTCTCCACATTATTCTACTAAGAAAATTCATCACTTTAGCAGCAGCACTATGGTAACAAAACTGCTTGTGTAGCAGATCTAAATACTGCAAGAATCTATGACCTAAAAGACAAGGTCGTTATCATAGCTTGATCTGGTTAAATAAACAAACTACCAAATAATTAAGTAAAAAAGTACAAATTTATTAGAATGAAATAGAAGAAAAAAAAAAGTCTATACCTTGAGGATAAATTAAAGAAAAATTCTTATTTTTTGACTTCCAACATATTTGATCCAGCATATAAAGAAACTGTCAGAGAAGCATACTCCATCTCATCATTCATTACATCTGCACTCATCACATGAAGCTGTAGACATTAGACTGTGAAGAAGTAAGTAAGTGAGTGTCGATGACCTAACCTCCGGTTAATGAAGCAGTACTATATGGACACTCACCTGGGCTTATGGTGGTTCCCCAGATGTAGAAATGTTTTGCTTCAATAAAAAAAACCTGTATGTGAGGGAGCAGATTGGGTTTAACAAGCCAGATGGGTTGTAATTGTCTGATCAATCCAATGTTTGTGAACTTTTATGCCTTTCATTATGGTTTGTTTTGCTTATGTATTATTCAGCCTGCAGATTCCTGCATTTGTCCCAGGGGAGAGAGTTCATGTCACCCATGTGTCCAATCACATACACACAAAACTTGCACACGCATCACATCCACATGCACAACCCCCCGGTGTGCCCAGGTGTGTATATGTGACTGAAGCATGTTGGCTGCCATGCCAGGCCGGTTTTTAGTGCCCACCCCCCGAGGACTGCATCCCATGACAACATGCCAACATATGGCTAATGTGTCCTCTAATGATATGTGTACATCACAATGCAAAGAGATAGTTTTCAGTTCTTCAGGATTAAAAACTACACGCAAATGAAAATGAAAGCAAATGAAAAAGGTGATGTATTGAATTTCCTTCACTCAAACGTGTACAACATTTCCACATGAATCAGATATACCACACACAGTTTTGTCTTTTAGGTTTAATTACTTTTGGCAGTACCTGCGTTGATATCATTTATTCAGGTGAAAATGATATACACATTTGAATCAAGCAAATTCAGTGCATCACTTTTCAGTGTAAATTGTAACTGCTAGCTAAAAGCATCTATTATCAGTTCACCTGCAGGGCCTGTAAAGTGTAGAATATGTGTGCAGCATATGTGCTCGTATATTACAGTGCAGAAAGACTAGATGTGCACGTAATTTATACTGCATCTGTTATTTATGTCTATATGAACTGTAGTATACTGAAGTACATCTTTTTAAGTGGTTGAGTAGATGCTTTATTACATGATTTCATCTATAGCTCTTCCGCCTTCTTGTGCAATCTTTCTCAAAATTTATTTCGCAGCAGCAGTTTTTGAGAGTCTGCTTCACTATGTCCCTTGCAGTAATAATATGCCTTCTAAAGCGTCTCATTCCCCTTTTAAGCATAATGATTTCTAGGAAGAATTGACAGGGTAATATGAGCCTAATACACAGGTATGCATTTCCTGGTCATGATATAAGATTGCCTTGGATTTTAAGGTAAAGGCATGCACTCCTGTGTCACTGATTGAAATGTAATTCAGCCTGTCTCATGATGGACTTGTAAAATAGAAATGTGACTGCATGTTTAATGTTTAAAAGTTTTCTGGGTTTACTAAAAGGAGTTGTTATTGAAAGTTTATTATGCTGCATTTATGCAAACCCTTTGCTGTATGCAGTTTTTTAACTTAATATTTTTTCTATTGTACTAAATAATAATCAATTAAATTGATTATTTTCACATAATTATTTATCATATAAAAACACAAAATGTATTGCTATGCTTATGTGCTCAACATTTTTAGATTTCTATTAATTATGTCATTTTCAATAAGAAAAATCATGAAAGCATTTTTCTATATGCATTGCATAATGTAATGTAGTCTGTAGTATTGGCTTACAGGTCCACTGCAGTATTTTCTTACATTATACTGCGCACTGGCTGCTTCTCAAACTCGAGTCGCTCTGCCTGGCCCCCTGCAGAAGTGATAGCTCCTTTATGGTTGTAAGAGTTTGAGTGAAAGAGGAGTGAAGGGGTTAACCCTCCACTTGGAGCCTGACGGCTGGCTTTGTCACTCCGCTTTTTATGTGCGTAATTGAGTCACTTTAAACCGCTCTTTTGTTTCTTTTCTTAGGTGTGTAATGAGTGAGATTGCTCCTCCACGCACCCAATCAGAAATGGCTAATCTGACCATATTGTTTGACAAGTGTGTTCCTTACTGCTCCCAGCTACGGAGATATAATCTGAAACAATTATGCCAATTCCCTCAGAACAGTATGGTGCAGGTAAGTAGTGTGTTTTTCACCTTCTTCAGGTTAAATTCAGTGGCCTTTCCATCTCCAACATCTTAAAAGTGAACTTCACGAGTTAACGGGTAGTTAGTCAAAGTTTGTGAATTACACTGCTCCTTTACAATGGCCTGTAGCACAGTGTTGCTGGTTTGCTTCTTGTTCATATTTTGTGTGGAGTTCTCCTAGGATCCTGCTTTTTTAAAAAGAAATCTCAAGATTCAACATCACTGCTATTAAGATGACCCCATTTAGGGGGTCTGTAAGTAACTTTTACTATTTTCTATGCCAGGCATAACTGCATTGTTTTTAATTGCTGGATTATTACTGAAACCCAGTAAACAAGTTATAGCTTTCAATATCATACCCTTCTGTATAGTAGAAAGGATTTCTGTCACCAAGTATATTCATTTCTGATATAAAGAGAGTTTAATGAGAATAAAAGTAACCTAGTGAAAGAGGTGGAGAAGGAGAGCAAGCACGAAAGCTAAAGTTTTTTATTTCCTTCAGTGGGAAGCATGAACTTTTTTACTTGCTGTGGGATTTTTGGCACATATAATATTCAAACAATGTATGACTGAAGGTCTAAAAAAAGCCTCAATGCAATTTAAGAATCAAGAAAGTGGTTCAAAGAATTCTTCAGATTAATACTGAGTTCAAGCATGCTACATCAGACATCTACATATAAAGAATTTGTATGAGTTATTAGAGGATATACACTGTATTTTATATATGAGACAGTTTAATTGTCACAACTTGTAACATTTGGCACATCTTCACAGCCTTTCCTATTTTATCCAGTCACTGGGTGGGATGCACTGCCACCTCCTCTCTTGAATCTGTCCCTGCCTTACTGGCAGACTGGACTATAATTTAGCTACACGTCTGCCTAATCTGCACTGATGATGGCTAAGAGATCTTTAAGCCCACACACACACAGACACACACAGGAAAGTGTGAAGCAGGACTCAAGGTTGTAGAGGACTGCCGCTCACCCAGGCCAGATTTTACTCCCTGTGGAGTCTTTAAATTTTATCACTCCTGGTATTTGTTCTCAATGGCAAATTAACAGCCTTCACCCTGCCATTGGGTTTCCTTTCAGGAGACAAGGCTTAAATTCTCTCTAACTGCCCTGAATTTACTGCTTTTCTATTTTTCACACAGCAGAATCAATACCAGTACTGAAGTAGAAGAGATAAAAATTTATGGTATCTTGCAATTTAATGGTTGAAAAGATGCAATTTGAAAGATCATAAATTGTGAAGGAGTGTACGCTCCATTGGGCTTGATTCAGTGCTTGCTGTTAGAACTTGATTTGCGAGTGTCTGCAAAGTGTGATTAACGAGGCGACGAGCCCGGGCCTCCGCTCACCATGCCATCGCTAATGCTCCTCATTAGAATAAATAAAATAAATTGACTGCAGCTCTATGAAAACTCTGTAATGGTTAAAAATCAAAGAACGTCATCTGCTGGCTACGATTTAGCTCCTGGGGGCCCGCGGGCACCTCCATCACGTCTTCCATGACAGGGCTGAGAGCGAGGCTGCAGGGGCCCCATCGCTCGGCCCCACACCGTGGCTGGTGAAATGCCACCGGCAGGGAGGAGAGAGGATTGTTTAGTTCACTGGTAATCATATGTCAGGGGGCTTTGTGCTCTAAAAATGTTTTTGGGGAGAAGGGGGAGACAGTTTGTGGAGTATTAATGCATAAAATTGCATTTCAAGCTGATAATCGGTTTGCAGAAAGGATCTGTGCACAGATTGCTCTGGTGCTGTTGGGTGGTTTTTCACAGCCCAGGCCTTGTGCTCTATAATGGCGTTTTCCAGGGGCTTTTTTAGCTCTCTCTCCTGTGACACATTTGCCCAGGAAATGGGCTTTGAAGCAGCCCTGTGGATGTTCCTGTTCTGAGACAATGATGGAGTTGTCTCTGAGATGTCCAGCTGCCTCATTTAATGCTGAGATCAGGAGATTGAAAGTATTTGATGGGAAAATGGAAATAGACTTGTAGGATGGACAAATATGGCATGAAGGTTGGGATTCAGAGTAGGCTTAACACAAGAAAACATCATGTTAGTCAACTGCCAGGTGAAAATAAATGTGCAACATGTATGTTAAAATTCCTCTTGACCTGAATTTAGTCACTAGGTGGAGTTAAGCTAAGCTTAAGCTACATGTTCTCTGTTTTGAGATGTTAGCACACTGAAAATCCTTAAATCCTAGATCCTACTTAAATCTATCTTGGTGTCAAATAAATATATCTGCATATTAAAACTTTTTAGATAAAGCCCCTGCAGATCACATAGAATTGTGAATTTTTGATAAATTGAAAACATATAATTTTTTTTAGACTTAAATGTTTAATTATTTGCATGATATGCTCATCTCTTCTGATCTTTAATCAGCTATATAAGCCCATACCTCTGCCTATTGACTCTCATTCCTTCCCCCTGTGGACTACTTTTTGTTTTCTCTGACTGCTTGTCAATTGATTTCGTGGTTTAATTTTCTATCATGTGGATGAAATCAATGACCAGTGAGCCAGTAACAATATTTTCATTTTTCTTCTTTAACTGTCTCTCATTGACAGAAAGGTCCAAAGGTCACATTCTGTACTAAATTGAAGGCAGATTGCTATTAGGCTGTTGATTATGTATAGATTTATGTATCAATGTATAATATTAATCTGTAATAAATTAAACATTATATCTATTAGTTTTTTATTTTTATTTATCCTTAAAATGATTACGGAGTATGACTACTTAGATAAATGAGACAAGCAAATAATAAAATTGTATTATAAAAAAAAACAATAATAATACAGTTAAATCTTATTATAGCTTAAGAAAAAAAACATTTGGAGTCATTTTCAACTACTGATATTGGATCATATATATTATATTTGAAAAAATAAAATAAATAAACAAAAGCACATCCCATAAAAATGGTCAATTTTCAGCATATTTAAACAAGCATTTCACCCTCTTTAATAGAGTACCTACAAATAAAAGTGATACACAATTTTTCTTGTAATTTTTATAATTTAAATAATAAAAAATAAAAAATAAACACATAAGTGACAAGAAAACAGGTACACCCTTAGATTTACCACAACTCTGAGTTTTTAAAATCTGAATCAAGTTTTTGCAGATTATGTGCCATTGATGAGAGTCTACTGGATGTGAATTACTGTATAGGAAAAATCATCCATAAGCCTTTTAGATTTCTAACGACCGGCTGCCCCTGCAAATTCAGCTTGAGGGCAGACTGTTTGGTGTGAAAAGAAGTATCCACTAACCCCAGACTTTCATCACAGAAATGGGCGGGTATCTTTTGCAACTATTGGTGTGAATGTCTACAATAAGAGATTGGAGAAATTTGGAAATTAAGGAAAACCCTGTCTGTCAAGACAGCATACAGGCAAAGACCAGGCCTTTTTGAATGATGTAGATAGAGTTGTTTGGCCAAAATAATAGTACCCAAACAGCTTGTAGTCATTGATTTAGTTATGAATTCTGCATCCAGTCAAAGACTGCTTGAAGAAAATGTGAGACTATTTGTCCAAAAGTTAAAGTTGAACCACTTAGGGACAAATCGGGATATTGCTTCTAAGCATGCTCCAATGAATGGCTCAAAAAGAGAAAAGAAGGGTTTTTAAACCCAACTGAAATATAGTGTGGGCTTTGAAAACAACAGTATATGCATGAAAACCCTATAGCATTCTCAGAGGGTCCTCCTGTTAGTTATGGGCTAAAACTCTGTCCCTGGTTTACACCATTTTTATAGTTACATTATCTGAGAATTGGTAAAATTTCATCATGTGTTTGAAAAAAGTGAGGTGAATAAGCTCTGATCATGCCCTTAGTGTCCTTTCACATGTAACATTCTAACAGGGGTTGAACATGTGAGTAGCACAGCTGGCAGAAACGCTGAGATTCAGCTGGTGATTTGGGTTGTGCTGGGTGACTCGCATGCCTTCCAGCCCGCTATGCTCTTTATTACTTCTGTCCCCATTAAAGATGACCTCCACAGTTCTGCATGGTCACATAATCAGACATTCATCTCTGAATGCACATACTCACAGACAGACCACCACTGATCACTCACACATATACACACAACCTCTAACCACAGGGCTCCTGTTGATAATATGCAGGAACTGCTCATGAACTGAAAAACGTTCATGTTTATTCCCCCTGTCCCCCAAACTCTGCCTCTTCCTCTATTCTTCTCATTATTTTAATATCAGCTAGTAGAAGACTCTATCTGAATTATTTAACCACACATGTTCTAGTGGCTGGGTAACTTTACCATTATGAATTAAAGATGAATCCATTTCTTATTTAAAAATGATTCCATTAAGTCTATGTTAAATGGTTTACAAATAATCAGTAATTACTCAAATTTTGTTTTCATTAATTGTCCTCATGCGCATGTTAGAAATGATCAGAATTCCATCTTATGGAGAAAAAAGATTCACGCTGCGATGTGTCTTTTAAAAGGACCACAAAACAAATGGTGACAGTAATAATATAAAAATATAAATATAATGATGTTACACTTTATTTTGTACATGCTGTTGTTTAGTAGAACTGCCGATCATTTGGTTATGGTGTGTTGTAGTTCTCATTCCCAAAGAAACATGCATAGTTGAAGAATGACTTATTTTCATAATGTATTTCTGCAATTGTGCTCTTCTGAACCCAGTGTGAAAGTATTGTGTTGTGTTTCATATTTTTCGAGTCCCAGGGGTCCTGCAGCTGTAAATATGGTGCAGTGCAGGGCTCTCTGCACTGTGTGCTTCTATGTGTGTGTATTAGGGGGTCTCTGGGGGTTCTTCATGACTGAGAGTGCAGCAAGGTGTTTATCCTTTCTCTGGTGTGTTTTTATTGCTCTTCTGCAGACATTTTTGCCATAAACCTCAGACACAATTGCTTCAGAAATATTTCGCCAGAGAATTTCCTACCCTGAAGTAATTACAGAAGAATTCATTTGAAATGTATGTTTTTGTGTTTTTGATGATTTCCCCTGATATTTCCTTTCAAAATCAGAACAATGTGCTCAATGACTCGATTGTTTGTTTACATTCATTGTCAGAGTCTGCTGTAAAAAGGCTGTGTCTGTCTATTAATGCCGGTATAAAAATGAATAAACAAAAAAAAGCCAAAAAACAGGGTACAGTTTACACTAACACAGAAAAACATGTACTGTAGGTCAACTGAGTGTTGAGTCCTGTTGTGTGATCTATGTGCATGAAAAGAAGAGGACACACTGAGTATGCTTTAACTATATGTTAAAATGTCAAAGTCTGGCTAACATTCATAAAACATACAGAATATTTGAGGTGTTTTTTGGGGGGTTGTTTTTGGTTTGTTAAATGAAAAATCCAGGTATAATGTAAAAACCACATATAAAAAACTAAACACAGTGTGACTGAATGTTGTTTCACTTTACACTACATTCATTCTCATGTTTATTCATCCAGCAGTAGAAATTGCAGTGATTGAAACGCATAAACTGCTCAGCACTCATTCTCAGCACATCCTTTCTCAATCCATGAAATGTGAATGTATGCAAAAAGTTTACGCTCCTGGTAAAATAAAAGGTTTGATTGATTTTCTAAGTGAAAAGAAGTACACATTCTCTACAAGGAAAACATTTCTGCATGTCTTAATGCACAGTTTATTTGGTGAATTCTGGGGGGAAGGGTGTAAAAGTTATGGCAGATTTAATATATTCTTTTATTATTCCAGTATATTATATGGCTATATCTAGGTTTGTGCCATATTGAGAATCTGGGCTTATCTTCACATGTAGTTCCACCTTGCACCTTGACCAAATTTTGCTTACCACTGAGGTTTGGATTAAACCAGCCACTGCAAACCTTTTGGGCTAACTATTTTCAGTATCTAGACCTTAGCTTGTAATGTTAGATTGTTAGCACTTGCATAAATTAGTAAATTACACAAAAATTATATTAAAGCAATATATTAGACACTCTATACTTTATACTAACTTTTATGAACCTAGCTGAACAGCAGCAACAGTATCAATAGACTGGAGAGTCTTCTGGGCTGGTGAGGTCGGCACCTAATATTTATTGTTACCACTTTCATTTGTTAGTAAATGACACTGAAAAACAGTGGATAAAGAAGTCTTTAAGAGTGTGCTAGGTAATATTCCCGGCTAAGCTACAGAACAACAAGGCTTAGAGTGGAATACAAGAATCCATTCCTTTTTGAACATAACTGCAGACACAACTATAAAAAAACTGACATTAAAAAGACTCCATAGTTCAGACTCGTAGAGAAAAGTAATGTGTGGATATTTCTCACTTTGGCTGATAGTTTTGGCTATGTTTGTTTCCTTGTTTGCTGTTTCAGAACATTAAGCTATATCATAAATAAATAATACTCAGTGGAGTGTTTCCGTGCCCTTGATTACATATTCCCAGATAGAATAAAGTTATGCTTAATTGCAAAATATCTGTACAGAACCCCACCCCTTTCAATTTCACTTTCATCACTTTCCATCCTCCTCCATATACAAAGTCTGCAACAACATGGCCAGCTCAGAAAAGTAGCAGGTAGAGGTAAAAAGAATGGCTGCTGGTGGTGAGGGTTATGGAGTTAAGGAAGGCTTCTGTTCTAAATGCACCTCGCTTCAAACTTTAACCAACACTCTGCTGATCACAGTGAAGTGGCGGCGTGCGGTGGGGCAGGAGGGGGTGCAGGTCAGCAGCGCTGTGAATAGACCTCATCAACGAGGGCCACAGATCAAATCCTCATATTACTCACGGCGCAGTCACCTCCACGACCCCGCCAATATTACACGCCTAACGCAATTATTTGCAATCAGCAAATGTGTGATTCATTATAAAAGATTTCTTACCCTGATATAATTTGCTATTGTTCGCAGGGGAAAAAAGCCACACAAAGGACCTTTTTAAGTGTTATTGTGGAGAGCAGAGGCCTTTGTTTAAGACACTTTCATATTGCTGCAGTTAGTCTGATTAAAGTTTGAAATGGTGAGATGAAAATGAGCTGGTGTAATATAGCCAGTCTTGCTGAGAAGAAAATGGTTGGTGTTCTAGTATACAGCCTCTTTTGGCCTGATTTGTAAATAGACTTTTTTTTTCTTCTTTACAAAAATCATACAGTTTTTGTCAGTTCTTTTTTGACAGAATTTTTTTTACTTGATTGTAGCAGTGTGCTGCTGTGATACAATTACACTACAGGATTGCTTGAAAGTTGTAGCTTTTTGTAAGTTAATCCAGCTTACAAAAGCACTAAAATCATAATCTGTAATAATTAGAGATGCATGGTCAAGATTCCAGGTTAAAACCCAAACAAGAGACGAAACTGTACCAATGTATTGTTCAATTTGCATCTCACAGTTCTTGTATGTCACAGTTCCTGAACGTGTGGCCTGACAATAACTAAATTGTCATCTTCTTATAGGTTTAATAGCCTACAATCCCTCATAATCTAAGTTATAGAAAATAATCTACTTTTGTGTGTCTGTATTTCAGTCAAGAGCTAATACAGTAAGATAAGTGGAGGGTAAAGTTTGAAACTTGCTATCTATTCCAGTTTTGCTTGTGTTGTGCATTAATGAGGAATAAATATCTGTCTCATTAGCATTTCACTCATGTCCCCGTACGTCGTTTTTCTCGCTCTGCATATTTCTGCCTACCAGATAGTAATGCAATTAAGGCCCAACACTTTATAAGCAAATTGCATAAGAAGATGCAATTAAGCATAAATGTTAGTATAAAACAGAAGGAAAGTAGAAAGGATGGCATTGTAATATATATGTATAATATATAACAAATATAAATAACATTGTTTTAATATAAACATTATATATATACAATGCAACATTTGACACTGATGAACAGATAAATAGCAATCATTCAAAAGGATTTCAATTCAATTTAACATGCATTAAATTTCCATCTCCTATAGTGTTCATTTTGGAGGTTCAATGTCCTATTTTACAGTAATGGTGATATAAGATGTATGTCCTGTCACGGTATAAAATGTGTCCAAACTTTGTTCATATAAACTGATTATGTGCTATAATATAAACTGTTTTTTCATTTATAAATGTTATAGTGCATGTTATCTAATGACATCAGATGTTTCCTGTACAATTCATTAGATGATCTGGAACAACATTAGAATTAGAGTAATTAGAGCAATCCATCAGTTCTTCAACATATCAGAGACCTAACATACTCATTTATTTGTGGGAACAAAAACTTATGGACACTCTTTCAGTATGGGATTGGCAGAATGTGATTGTGACCACAAACCATTAGTTTTTCTAAGGTGTAAATACACATGAGAAGACATAATACTTCTAAACCAGCTGCTGTTGGCATAAGGTGTGTGTGTGAGTGAGAGAAACAGAGAGAGAGAGAGAGAGAGAGAGAGAGAGAAAGCAAGCAAGAGTGAGGGTTGGTTCTCCTGAGGCAGTAATATCCTCTGCACCTCTGGAAAAACTTTACATTAGATATTTCAACGCTGCTGTGGGAATTTGCTTCTGTTCAGCCAAAGAGCAATTGTGAAGTTGGGCTAACGAAGGTCTAGCATGCAGTCTATATTCCAGTTCATACATGAGCTGTTGGGTGAGACTGAGGTCAGAGCTCTGTACCAGGGCTCTAAGCCTATCAAGTTCTTCCACCACCAAACTCAATAAACCATGTTTTTGTGGACCTTATTTTAAGTCATTCTGAAACAGGTCAAGGTCTTCCCCAAAGTGGTGCCAAAAAATTTCTCTAGAATGTCACAGTATCCTGCAGCATTCAGATTTCCCTTCTCTGGAACTAATAGGCCCACACATTATTAAAATCAGCCCCAGACCATTAGCACTCCTCCACTAAGTTTTAACATTGACACTTTGGCATTCTGTAAACCTAGATTGGTCATCAACTCTCAGTTATTGAAACCCAGCACAAGAAGCTCCCGATAAACAGTTTTGAGCTGACAGTGCTCCCATAGGCAGCTCTAGCAGAGCATAAATCTGACAAACTGAGTTGCTGGAAAGGTATAGGTTACTTTGAAAGTGCCATGAAAGTGAGCTCTTCAGTTTAACCCACTGTATGATCAGTGTTAATATATGGTTCAGATGACTGTTGTTGGTGGTTAATTAGAAAGTATGTGCACATACATTTTAGCATGTAGTGTATGTGCTAGAGGTTGCGACCAAGTCGACCAATACATTCAATAGTCAGTGTAGTGTGAAGCAGTTGGGTAAAAAAAAAAAAAGTAGTTTGGTCAAACAAATAAATAAATACACATTTTTTAAATGTAGTGCACAGGCAGGAGAAGAAAACAAAAATCACTTGTTTAAAGATTAATCCAATTTCACTGCAATCTGTGACTGGACTGAAATTTACCCTTGTAAAGCAGACTGTGTAGATTTTGAATCATCAACAAAATGCAACAAAAACTCTTTTGCAATACACAACTCACACATTAGACCACATTTGTCACTAGCCATAACCCCAATAGCAAGCCACTACCAAAATACCTTCCTTGCTGTCCAGAGGTTTCCTTGTATTGTGCTAAGATGCTTGTTATTCTGAATGAATAGCTGATCCATAAAGATTAAAAGTTGGGCAACTAATCCAATTTCAGAAGAAAAAGTACTTGTAAAAGGTAAATATTCCCTCAAAGGTGCAGTTCGATCAATAAGGATAAGTTTCCTAAAACATATTCGACTCCAGTGCAATAATGGTCCCTAACAAAAGGTACTGTAGACAGCACCACTCCAGTGATACAAGGTACTCCACTCCAGTGACTGTTTAGTGTATTTTTTCTGAGAGTACACAGTTTGCATGTCTGTTATTCATGAATATGAAAAAATCTACAACATAGCAAACTTCACAATATAGCATAAAAGCCCCCAATTAGCTCACACACATTTTAAGCCTACTTGCACAGTTGTCATAAACAAACACAATTTTAGGTTAAGCAGTCTAGGAAACAAACATGGTTTAGAATTCTTTAAAGCAAATAAGATAAATATTAATAATATTCACAAAATATATAGTTTTATAAATAATAGTGTATAACTGCACTGTACATCACATGAAACCAAGCTAGTACATGCTTTCTCAGAGACACATGAGGCACCACTGCATCATTTCAGACTGATGCTAATGAAATGTAATTGGACAACTCAAGGCACTTAAAGGAAAACCCTAACTTTTACACCAGCTAATAGACGCCCATCCTGGCTAGAATCTCTGAGTGATGCGGGAAGCGAGAGATAGGCTAACTGTTCTCTTGAACTCCAAGCCTCAATGGCTGTGACATTGCTGGGTTCAAACAAGTCTTAGCTTAGTGTCTGCAGTATTCTGCAGGTTCAAAATTGTCTTGAAATAATAAGTAATAAAGAAACTTTGAATTAGATGCCTAAAACAAAAAGGCTGGGACAGATGCTAAATAAGAGGGAAAGGTTTGTAAAATATTCCCAAGGGCAGTGTCCTAACCACTAGGCCACCACTCTCCTGAAGAGGAGAGGCAGACAACAGCCACCTTGTACTGTTGAGCAGCTGAAGGTTTGTATCAAGAATTTGTATCAGAATGGGCTAAAATTATACTTGCGAACTCCAGGAATTAGTATCCACGCTTTCCAAACAATATACTAAGTTATTATTAATTATTAATTATTAAGTGTGAGTAAAAGGAAAAATGATGTAACACAGTGGTAAACATGCCTCTGTCTCAGCTTTTTTGAGGGTGTTGTATATTTATAAAATTAACTTAACTTTAACTTAATTTTTACATTTTAACTTTAATTTTGTATTTTTGTCAGTTAAATAAAGTTTCCAGAGAATTAACAAACTACAGATTCTTGTTTTAATTGCAAAAAAAATTTATGTAAAAAAAATGTAAAAAATATTTTAAAAACATTTCCAAAAATGTGGCTTGTACAAGGGGCCTTTTTAAATTATCATAATTTTTGGCTTAATTTAGTTATTTTTGCAAGATGCAAAAATCAGAAGATATGACACAGGATGTGAGTACTGTATTTGCAAGTGTATTATAGATACAGAGATTAAAGTGTATGTGTGTGCAAGCATGCATGTGTGCCTCTGAGAGAGAGAGAGAGAGAGAGAGAGAGAGAGAGAGAGAGAGAGAGAGAGAGAGAGAGAGAGAGAGAGAGAG